>CM046659.1:136313627-136547973 GCA_025594165.1 Tamias sibiricus
ATAAAGAGGTGAAGTAGAAAGACAATAAACAATTGAAGAAATAAGAAGATTTTATTTAGTATTTTTAAAAGCAGGTAGTCAGAGAAGTCAGGGAGTCGTGAAAGATATCTCTGGGGCAGTGAACTATGAACAGAGAACCTTGAATGGGGAGAAGTCCACAGGGAGATCTAAAGAAATAATTTTACCAGCAGACAGAACACTTGGTGCCTTAACCTTTAGATGGCAACCAGTAAGAGACCCAAAATAAATATCAATATGGCCAGAGGAAGTGAGTAAGGAGTGAACAGAAACAAATTATAAAATGTGGGGAGAGGTCAAAAGAGGCAACTAGTGCAGGATTTTAAACAGGAGGGTGATGGGTTCAGGTGTGTGCTTTATGGAGATTTAAGTTCCCCTTGAGGGCTGGCACTGGCAGAAAAGAAGATGAAAGTAGTATTATAATATAGAGCAGATATCATCAAGAGAATTCTGCTAACCTTCCCTCTATCTCAGAATTAGGCTAGAACACTGCATCCTTCCCATTGACTATTAAATGAAATCCCCAGCTTCACAGACAGACCAGTGTTTTCTCATTTTAAGTTATCTCAGAATCAAAATGGGCCATGACAACCAAATAAAGGTGGTAGATTAAAAAAAAAAAAAAAACAGTCAAATATCAGGTTATATTCATATACTGGCCTAATCAATTTTCTGATATTAGTAAACTCAAATTTTTCCTTTTAAGTGCATAAGATTTTAGAAATTTAAAGTCATTGTTCTTTATCAGTAATATTTGTTGATCTTTACTTAATGATATTTGTGGGAAATAAGACAACAAATTTTCTACTTATTCACATTCACAGATGGTTTATGGTTGCTGTTAGTATCACAATGTGTTATACAAACTGAAAATCTCACATAAACGTAAACTTGATCAATTGTCATAACTTAAAGCATTCATGAAACCATCATAATTATAATAAAAATATCCAAAGGTCACTTTACCCCTTTCATTCACTACTCCCCCAGGGTAGTCATTATCCTGAATTTTAATAGCATAATCATGTCTATTTTTGTTCTTCATATTAATGAAAGCGTATGCTTATTTTCTTCCATGACTGTTTTTTTTTCTTTCAATGTTATATTAGAGATTTATCCAAGTTATTATGTAGTTGTAGTTCAGTCATTCTTAGTGCTGTCAATGTACTAGCCAGTTTAGAGATATGTTTCTATAAACATTCTAGTAGACTGCTTTAGGTAAAAAATGAAATATGTGTATGTGCATATTTATATATACACATATATGCACACATATATGTATACATACACACGTACAAAAAACACATAAACACTTTTTCTTGGGCACATACCTACAAATAAAATTGCTGATCCATAGGGTATGCACTTCATAAATGTTAATAGGTATTTCCAGATTTACAAAGAGATTATTCCAATTTACACCAGCAGTGTATACTTGTTCCTGTGGTTCCACATCTTGGAAAAGCCTAGTTTTGTGTTTATATCTAGTAATACCTCAGAGATAATGAAATACTCCTAATACATTATGAAATATTTTGGGAACATTAATATATCCAGAGATGTGTTGCATATCCCACATCATTGGTATATTTTTCTTTTGGAAATCATTGCTAGCCTCAGTAACACATGTTACAGAAATGCAAAAGGCATGAGTGACAGTGTACATCTTCATCATCAATGCCGGTGCACCTCTTACTAAGAGCAAGCAACTTCTTTACATGTAATTCTCATGTCATAAAAAACAACAGAATGTCAGTCATACACCTAGGCACTTGCTGATTTGATATTTTGGTTAATAACATAATATTTTCCATAACATCAAGTTTTTAAACATACTTTTTACATCAATGAAATACTGAATCTATTCAACTATTTTATATTAAAATCAAGCATGATTTTGTCAAAAGGCCATTTCCAGATAGTTCATAAAAGCCATGTTTTAATCAGTAAGGAAACACACTGATTCTAAAATAATTGTTTAGGAGATATTTGTCTAAAGCTGTCTCCATATTAAGAAGTTTCACCCTTCAGTTTTAGAAACAAAATCAACTTTAACAACACTACACGAAATAATTATACTCTGTGAGCATAAGGAATAGTTTGCAGAGAAAATTACACACTCACACTGAGAAGTTAATATCTATATCCTATGCTGAAGTGCTGTATTAATATTTAGAAACAGTCAGCCAGCCATTGAGTGAGGTATAACCCCAGCTATTCCAAAATGCTCATGAGTGACACTGAGTCATGATATGTGCATGACAGATGTCTTGTTATGGCCATTCAGCTCAGTGATTAAAATGGTATATTTTTCATATACTTATCAAGGAAAGGCAGAATATTCAATAGGACAAAGTCAGTTAATGTTATATTTAATCATGTCTGTCTTTGTCTTCTGCTGCTATAACTAAAAAACCACAGACAGTAGCTTTTAAAACATACAGGTTTATTTGCTAACAGCTCTGAAGGCTGGGAAAATCAAAGATCAAGTGGTTGCATCTGGTGAGCTTCCTCTTGCTAGTGGGGACTCCCTGCAGAGTCCCAAGGCACTACAGGGCATCAAATAGAAAAAAAGAACATCCTAACTCAGGTCTTTTCTCTTATAAAGGCACAGACACATTAGACTAGGATCCTACCTGTATGGCTTATTTAACCTTAATTACCTAGCAAAAATAGGTATTTAAAATTACAATAGTCCAAATACCATAGTCAGATTAAGTTTCTTCAGTGGACAGGAGGGAGGTGCCCTCGGGAGTCAGTCACTAAAGGAGGATTAGTGGGGGAGTTTGGACGAGTTGCTAGTGTTATTCCTGCAACTGCGAGGGAGATGGGACATTTGTGCTTCTCCAGATGGTGAAATACAGAAAGGTTGAGACTCCAGATCGAGGACGTGGTGGTGGTGGTGGGGGTGTCGAGGACGTGGTGGGGGGGGCCCACCCCCCACTTCCGCACAAGAGTTCTACAGTGGAGCCAGTGCTAATGGAACAGCACTAAAGGCGTGGTAGGAGAAAGCCCTGGGCAACAACATTAAAGTAGAACAGCGCAGAAGGATAGAAAGAAAGCTAGACACAAGCAGCTTCCACACAGAGTACTTTAATAGAAATTGACAGGCGGGGCTGCATGCTTGGGAGTGACACACATATCTGGGGAAGTGCTGTTGGGCCCAAGGAAAGCAATCATCACCATGTTTGAGGAGGGCTCAGCTGACCGGGAGAAAGAAACAAGGAAGAAAGAAGAAGCAGTGGAGCACAGAGGCCTGCAGGCATCCATGGATTCAGCCAGTGCTCTGAGACAAGCACACAGGACTCGGGGAGATGCGGGCAGCCAGCGGGGGAGGGAATGTCAGAGGCCAGTGTGGTGACCCTGAGACACTGCAACTGGGTGAGCATGGGGAGGGGACACCTTCTGGACTGACCGTCTTCCGGTTGCCATTCACCTGTTGACACATCCCGCCCTGAGCCATTCTTTGGCTGGCCAGAGGTACAGTCTTGACTCCACCCACAGGTTCTCTGTGACTGCCTGGGCATGATTGGAGACAGCTGGCTTGACAGTTGAGGCGGGAAAAGAAGGGCTTCCCTGGATGCTGCTTGACTGAAACTTGTTTGTGGGTTCGACTTTGTTTTTTATTTGTTTGTTTTTTGTTTTGTTGTTATTGTTTCTTTTTTCTTTTCTTCCTTCTTTCTTCTGTCACTTTTCTTCTTCCCTCATATTTTCTATTTACACCCTGCCATTGCATTCTCAACAGAGGCGAAAACAAGTTTTATGCAGGAATTGGGATTTCTAGTACTGGGGCAACTGAATAATACATCAAAGCAGTGTTATATATGGTTTATTCTCTACTTTTCTTTTTTTTTTTTTTTTACTCACTTTCCATTCCTTCTATTTTTCACTAATTTCTACTACTTTGTCATTTTTTTCTCTTTCTTTTTTCTTCTCTCAATGTTTGCATAAGTTTGGTTTATATGTACATCAGTCTTCCCACTAAATTATTCACTCCAATTTCTTTCCTTTCTCTTCTGCAGATATTAAACTACTTCCATAGATTTCTCTTTTCACACTTCCTAAGATAAAACAACTCAATACCCTCACTTCCTTCCTCCTAAACATATCACCTCTGTGTCCAATATTTGAAATTACAAACCCCATCACAAAAATATGGAGCATATTGGACACAATTAAATAATTCTGTACATTGTGATCAATCTGTGATTATCTGAATATAAATTGTCTGGTTTTAAAGTGTAAAGTATTTATAAGAGGATCAAATAGCATTTTATTACAGGAGCATCATAAGGCTTTAAAGTAAAAACAAAATAGTCAAGGTTCCACAGCGCTAGAAGAAAAGTCACACAAGCAATATGAAGAAACAAGGGAAGAAAGTAACTCAAACAAATCAACATAACTCCTTAGCAGATTCCCTGGCAAGCTCAGTTGGTGAAATGCCAGAGATGAAATTTGGAAATTACATTCCTATTCCTATTGTTCATGGAACTCAAGAATGAACTTTTAAGTGAGTTTTTGACTTTCAGAACCATTGTAGAAAATAAAACCATTACTTATTTTAAATGAAACTATTGTTACAGTAGAATCATGTTTTTAACAGTACCATTGTATAGGTATACTGAGAAAATAAAGCTAATTGCCAGCCCATATAAAATATTCCAAGAATGTATAATTTTATTATTGAATATTTCTTGTGCCCTTTTTTTCCTACTCTCAAAATATTTCAGTTTGAATATTAAATTATGTGGTCACACAATAAAATTCAGACAAAATAATTTCAGTTTTTCAATGGTTGTTTAATATCAATAAAACAAAAATAAAAATAAAACAATCTTTAAGACCCATATTGAGAGCCCCTGAGGGAAGGTCATAAAGACTTGAAATCTTACAATGACATTAAACATTTAAAAAACATTTATTGATGTTGTTAAGGTAAACATGAATCACAGAAAAAGGGTTAAATTATTCACAGTATCAGCCATTTAAATGGGGGAGGATATATAAAAGTTATTGCACAAATCTTGTGGTCTCAAATGATACTCATCAGATGATTGTAAATACTAACATATGTTGAATACTTGTATCATCTTGATGTTGCCAAATTCTCAGTCCTTGGTCCCCGACGCCAATCCAATAATGGGGACAGGGTTTTGAGAAAAAGGAAAGAGGAGATTTATTGCTTTGTTAGCAAAGGAGAAGCAAAGGAGACTCCTGTCCCAAAGGCTGTGATTCTGTCCATCAGCAGGAACAGGGGGCTTTCAAAGAGGTGATTCAAAGGCTACATTCCACATGCTCTCTGTCTGGAGTTGTAATGCACTTGTTAATTTGGGAGAGAGTCATTTCTGAGATCTTCTGGTACCATTCCCAAAGTTTGGATTACTTCTTTCCTATAGTGGGTGTGTACTCAAGGACAGATAAGTCTGGCTAAAGTGGGGAAGAAAGGCAATTTTGTTTCCCCTGAGATTAGGGAGGAGCAATGAGGGAAGAAGAGGAAAAAAAAAAAGTCCATGTAAAAAATGAGTAGCAGGGGCAGAGCAGCGAGGGCTATATTCAAAGCACAAAGTGGACCACTGTTACATTGACACCAGATGTATGTAACACTATTAAAATATAATGTGTGAAAACAGTCGATTTGGATAAGAAGGTTGCTATTAACAAGGAAATGCTGCACTAAAGTGCATGTACCCGTACACACACACATTCTCTCCTGGTAATAAAGCATCCAAAGCAACGGAAAACCATTTATTCTACAAATATATGATGAGTACAAGCCACATGTCAAAGACATTTTTGAATATTTTGTATTTGTTAAAAATAAATTAATTTCCAAAAATCATGCCATAGTGTGAATATAAAGACTTTAAGCAGATGGAGTGCAAAAGCACTTGTAATTGCATCATGGTTTATTTTGAGAATAACTTGTAAGGATTAACTGGTCATGTGTGTAAATGAGTCATTTTATTTTGTTTCTTTACTGATATTAAAAAGCCAACATGCTTAATACCTAAAGTGAATTGATAATCTCTTTTAAAGATGTCGGTATTTGGCAGAAATGCGAGACAACTTTGACAAAGAAGTGAAACTAATATTTGCATATCATGGCCCCTAAATCTACAATTATCATCAAAAGAAGTTTTGAAGACTTTTGAAAGACACTAGAAAGAAAAGCAGATGAGCAATAACACTAGAGGCTGGGTCTCTGACCTGTTACCAAAAACCTTGGGCCTTGTCCCCAATGCCAATCCAATAATGAGGATATGGTTTTGAGAAAAAGGAAAAAGGTGGTTTATTGCTTTGCTAGAAAAGGAGAAACACAGAGGACTCCTGTGCCAGAAGCTGTGATTCTGCCCATAAGGGAAAACAGAGGGTTTTTAAAGAAGCTATTCAAAGGCTCCATTCCAGGTGTGCCCTGACAGGGGGTCCCAGGTGCACTCTGATGGTGTGTTGACATTCACTTGCTATTTGGGAGATGGTCACTACCTAGTCCTTCTGGTGACATCTCCTTCCTGTGGAGAACAGATAACTCAAGGTAATCGTGTTCCCTGCCCCCATGTTAGGGAGGGAGACAGGGAAAGGGAAAAAGAAACTATGTGCCTTTTTAAAATAAGCAGGAAGTGCTATATTCAAAAGGTAAGTGGACCACTGTTCAACCCCAGTGCTGCCACCAATCAACTTCACAGTGCAAATTAATTTGTAAAGTGTGTTTATGTCCAGCTGCATATCTCTGGAAAAAGACTAGTTTTAGCTTTCATCAGGCCTTGACCCCCAAACTGTCAAGTTCCATAGACAGAGTAACTGCCTAGGTCCTTGATCCACATAGAGAGTAGATAACCACTCTTTATGTAGTCATTGACTGCCTAGCACATTCTAGAATGAGAATTCTTGAAATTGAGTAGATCTAGAACCACTCCTCATTTGCCTTTTGGTCTTGGATTTGCCCAGAAGTATAAGTCCAAAGTCAGCAAGATCTTTTGTTGTGGAAGGCTATTTTAGATAGCATTCTTTCCACGTTATATCTCCCACTCTTTCCTTGCTTTCCCTTCCCTTGCCTAGCTCTTCCCTATCCTAACCGTGATAGTGATACCCAAGCAAGTCTATTAGGTTTTGATAGTTGGGTAGATTAGTAGATTTAGGAGTTATTTTTTTCCCTCCTGCCTTTACATCATCAAGAGTTTGAAGATATTCTGCACAAAGCATGCACACCTTGCATGGACATGGACAAGGAGAAGACACCTCCTGTACCGGGCAGTCTGGAACACAGTGGAGAAAAGCCAGAGCTTCTGGGACAGGTGAGAAGCCTCACATTGGACTTTATCCACTTGTAAAAACCAAGGGCAGGGGGACCTTTGCCAAAGTCAAGCTGGCCCAGCACATCGTTACAAGAAGAGAGGTGGTGATCAAAATCATGGACAAAAGACCCTTGACTCCAGCCGTGTTAGAAAAACTCTACAGAGAGGTCAGAATCCTGAAGATCCTAGACCACCCCAACATTGTGAAGCTCTTTGAATTTATTGACATCAACAAAGCCCTCTTCCTGATAATGAAGTACGCCATCAGAAGGGACATATTGGAGTATCTGGTGGAAAAGGGAAGGCTGAAGGAAGAGGAAGCCAGAGGCTCTTCTGGCAGATCGTGTCAGCAGTGCACTATTGTCACCAAGAGCACATAGTTCACCGAGACCTCAAAGTAGAGAATCTGCTTAGATGCACTGATTTTGGGCTCAGCAACAAGTTCAGTCTTGAGAGTCAACTGGACACGTTTTGTGGGAGTCCTCCTTATGAGGCCCCGGAGCTCTTCCAGTGCAGGAAGTAAGATGGTCCAGGAGTGAACGTGTGGAGTCTTGGCGTGATTCTATACACCCTAGTCACTGGGTCGCATTCTTTTGCTGAGAAACATCTGAAAGAAGTTCTAGACAGTGTGTTGCAAGGCAAGTATAGAATCCCGTTGTATATGTACTCAGATTGCAAGAACCTGCTGCTGAGGTGCTTCCTCGTGCTCAACCGCATGAAGCGAGGCACTCTGGAGGAGATAATGAAAGACTGGTAGATGAACACAGGACATGAGGAAGATGAAATGAAACCATTTGTTGGTCAAGAACAGAACATCTTCAGTTCCCACAGAAACATCTGGTTTGCTAAGAACAAGTGGGCCATTCCTGAGTGGAGAACTCCAGCTGCTTCCACACACAGTGTCAGCAGTGCCACCACTCCAGGACGAATCTGCTTCCTGAGATGCCTCGCCATTCTTAGACCTTTTCACCACCAGCCCCAGGAACTGCCACCTGCAACACACAAAGGTCCCCCTGCCTCACCCAGCCTGTCCCACCAAGGTAAACCATTGTCCCACACTGGAAGCAGAGAAGCCACTAATCTTGTGAATACATTTAGATCCAAACTCACAATAAAGTGTCCAGATGAGTGTGAGGACAATAGGAGATGTGAGGGCTCAAGTTGCAATGTCTCTGCTGCTGGAAGGGAGAAGATCAAAGAAGCCAAACCTCACTCCCTTCGCTTCACCTGGAACATGAAAAAAAAAATAGTTCTATGTATCCCAGTGACATCCTGAGGGAAATCTGACAAGTGCTAGATGCCAAAAATTGCATCTACTTGCAGAGGCAGCCCTTTGTGCTCTTCTGCATCCATGGAGATGGGTACACAGAGTACGGGGTGCGGTGGGAGATGGAGGTATGTAAACTGCCCAGACTGTCTCTGTATGGGGTCTGGTTCAAGCCTCTTCCAAGGAAATTCACAGATTTCAAAACTATTACCCGCAAAATCGCAAATGACCTAAAATTGTAATTCGTCATGTGACCCTGAAAGCAACAAGAAAAGAACAAGAAATACCCATATGAGACATGCAAATGTCTAACAGCTCAGTGCTTTTTAAGTGGCTTTCACTTCAGAGGTAATCCAGCTCTCCTAACATGCTTCTCCCTTTAATGTACTGTGAACTACCATGTTATGGTTGCTACCCGTGCAGATAAATGCTTTTATACTTCAAACTCATCTTTCATTTTCTACATCATGACAATAATGTCTGAAGACAAGAATGTAGGGGAAACTTCCAGTTCTTGGCTGGCAGCTACGAATGTCTCACATGCATAAGGAAAACCTATGCACACACAGGCCTAGCAGAAAAATCTGTAGGAAGGAGCATTCCACGCTGGCCAGATGGAGTGAGAGCCCCTCAATTGGAAATCTGCTTTGGATGATACAGTAAGCCCCCTTCCCCTAATTAGACACCTGCAGGAAGGAGTGTCTGCTCTGATAGAGTAAGCCCCCTTCCCATAATTGCAAACCTGCAATAAGGAGTGTCTGCTCTGATAGAGTAAAAAACCCGTTCCCATTATTACAAACTTGCAAGAAGGAGTGTTTGCTCTGGCCTGCAGAAGGAGGAAACATCTTCCCACAAATTATGCAAGTATTGCCAAGGAAATCGAGGGGAGAACTTGGTGGTCTTGCCCACCATGACATAATATGATTGGACAGAGGGCCTTTAAAAGAGTAAGATGCTTCCTCAATAAACAAGCTAGCAAAAGGGTCATCAAGTGCCTGCTTGCGCCCAGCTCCCAGTGTCTGTTTCTTTAGCAGATCATTTGTGTGTCTTGACACCGTGCTGCTTACCCCGCGACTGAGTTTGGCGAGACCCATGGTAAAGACAACATCTGGTGCCCAATGTGGCCTCAACAACTCAAGCACCTCAGGATTGGTGAGTCCCCCTGATTCGGTAAGAGATCCCTCTTTGTGTTTAGTGTGCTAAATGGTTTGGCAAGGGTGAGTGCCAAGACCCCTCCTTCCCCTTTCTCTTTTTGTTTGTCTTGTCCTGTAGTCTCCCTAGAGGAGGCACACACCGTGTCTTTGGTTTTGGTGCTGCATAGCTGTTCCGCTTTTATTTGGTTCACCCGGCAAATTCATATAAGGGACTGATCCTCCCAGAATTCAGAACCTAATTTTCTCTCTTTGGCAAGGATTTTCATACCAGAGCCACTGTGTGGGTATACGGTCATGACCTAAAAAATCATGAAAGTCCCCCACTGAGCACAGGACACCGGAACCTAAACACTCTTATTGTATGTCTCCACCAGGTTACTCCTTGTCTGAGTCTTGGGCTCCCACATTAGTCATTTTGATCCTCATAGCAGGCTGTTTAACTGTTGCTCTGTTTATACTAGACAGATTCTCTGAGGCTTCTATATTTTACAAGTAAGACCCCCTTTAACTCCACTTTGTCCTTTAACCATACTTCGCAAACATGGGTAATATCCCCTCCACACAGCCAGCACCACAACTGGTGGCTTTGAAATCCCTGCTTGCTCAGTGTGGCCTTAAAATAAAACCAAAGGACCTTGATCACTTTTGGCAGGAGTCACTTGTTTTGGCACCATGGCTCAATCCTGAAAATATTTGAGATCCTCAAATATGGATGAAAGTCCTCTATTTAGCTAGATAAAGAGAAGTTCATGATGGTCACTCCCCCCCCACACACATCCTTTATTCCTATTCTATTGGCAATGATTGCTAGCCTTCAGGGCTCTTCAGCTGAGGATATTATTAAAGAACATAATGACTCCTTGGAGGATAGACTATGACCCTCCAAGCCTCCGCTTCAAGTGTGTTAGAATCAGAGGAAGAACAAAAATCAGAGGACAATGAGCCTAAAGCAGCACAATGCCCTGTAACAAGCTCCGCTCCCCTGCCCACTTCCCCTTCCCCATGGAGGGAATTACAATCTAGTTCTAATAACTGCCCCCATCCAAAGCCTTTGGATCCTCAGGGTCTCCCCTTTTCCCCATGAAATCTCTTTGTGGTTTATCCTGTAAATTTTGGACCTGATGGGGATGTTAGACCATGGGTCCCAACATCCTCCCAGATTTGACCATACTCAGGAAAGCCTCACAAGACTCCGGACCTCACTCTCCATATTTTGAGGAAGTTCTTAAGCAATGGTCCACCCAATTACAGACACCCTTTGATTGGATTAACCTACTTCGGGCTTGCTTAACCCACCCTCAATATTTACAATGAAAGGCCTCATTCAAAGAGGAGGCAGAACAAACAGCCAGAAGTAACTTTTCCCATGGCCTTTCTATAACATTAGACATGCTCACAGGACATGGTGTTGTGTAAGTCCCCAAGAGCAAGCACACATTGGAACATCCTCTATTTTGATCAGGTGAAAGAAATTGCTTTAAAAAGCTTAAAAAATATCACTCCCCTTGTGGCATCTTCCATGCGATGCAGTTTAAACAAGGTTCCACATTGCAGAAGGGAAGTCAAGGCAAAAGCCCCTCCTTCACGGAGAGATGCCACTCAAAAGTGGCGCTGAAGGAGTTAATTTTGTCTATGTCTGTTTTCAACTTTTTCTGTCTATTCACTGTTCTGTTCCTATATGTGGCCACCAGATGTCACTATTTCAATTATTTAGATCTAGACTAATTCTGTAAATTAACCTTTTTGGAATCTAAGCTAAAAACACATAAAAAACATAAAAAAAAAAAATAAGAAGAAACTTTTTCTATAAGTACTTAGTTCCTAGTTAATAAGCTTTAAGAGTCTTTTTGTGATTGAAAATAGATTTCTTTTACTTTTAGAATAGTTTAAAAAAGATATAAAATTCCTTAGAATAAAAGTCCTTCAGAGCTAACATTCGGCTTTGCCTCCCCTCCCTGCCTCTAGGTTTTAGATAAACTAACTTAGAAAAACAAGAGTGCTTTGAATTCCAGACAGAAAAAAATTAACTTCTATCAGGCAAGTGCGCAGAGGATATGACTTCAGGGAATCCGTGAGAAATAAATTTTTACCCAGACTAGTTAGATAAAAAATGACAAAATTATAATATGCCCAGACAGTCACATAGGACCTCTGTCTATATAGGACCTTGAAAAGGTGTAAGTGACCCCAAAACCTTGAAATGTATACAATAAAGAATTTAATGTGTCTAAGAATTAATCTGTAGATGTTGTTGTTTTTCTAAGTCTTATGGCTGTGATCTAACCACAAAAGAATGTGTACTGCCAAGAAAAATGCATATATACTTGTACAAAGTGAAAGTAAAAAGAGAGAAAATTCAGCAGCCTAATTCGTTGTCTGTGTGTGCTGATTTCTTTTGTCACTATCACTGACTCCTTTACTTTGTGCTGCGTTGAGCTCAAGTAGTACCTCCTCGGCTGACAACCCAAGACTTTGGCAGCCCCCTGATCGATTGTGTTACTCTGCACCCCCTGTGGAGACCACCTCAGCCCTCTACATCCCCCCCAAATATGATGAACTATTCAGGAACTTAATTCAAGGTTCCAATGAGTGGTTTCCTGACTTTTTATCTCGAGTCACAGAGGCAGTTGGAAAACGGGTTCAACATGGTCCCACTTAAGTTTCCTTAGTTAAACAATTGGCATGGGAAGGAGCCACTGCAGAGACCAGATCTGCCATAGCATAGCCCCCATGTGTAGTGAATCCCTCTCGAAGTGGATCTCAGCCACTAAGGAAGTGGCTCCCTCCTCAGGGCCAATATAAGCCTTTGCAGATGCTATTCATAAGTTGGCTGTATATAAAGACAAAGAAAATCATCAATAAAAACCTGAACCTATTTGTTGGGGATGTAAGCATCTGGATCACATTAACTGTTTCTGTCTCAAGAATGACTCACAGCCTAAGCCAAAAACCCCTTGCCCCAGATGCAAAAATGTTATCATTGGGCAAAAGATTGCAAGTCCAAGCCCTTAAACTCCCCTTGGGGAAACCCTTAGCCCTGCAAGTAAGAGGGAGACAAAATCCACCCCAGATACAATGAACATTACCTATTTTAGAAACCAAACCTAGAATGACTCTCATACTTAATGTAGTCCCTGTTAAAGGCATAGTGGACACCAGGGCAGATGTCACAATCATAGATTCTAACAGCATCAAAGATGAAAAATTTGAAGACTAGTGCTGGTCCCAATATACAAGGCATAGGAGGACTTCAGCCCACTAGGAAAATCACTACCTCTGCAATATGTCAAGACATGGATGGTGAAAAGGGTGCCTTCCACCCTTTGATTGCAGAAGTCCCAAACACCCTATGGGGAAGGGACATTCTGCAGATGAGGGATGCTGTTCTAACCACACATGATAAAGCCCTTTGTGATGAGATTATGGTGCATGACAAAATAGAACTATCAGGGAGACCACAGCCCCCCCCCCCAATTCTAGAGGCCACTGTTCCATTAATTCTAAAACCAGAACCCATTCCCATAGAATGGGACACTAAAGACCATATCTGGGTGGAACAGTGGCCTATCCTAGGACCCAAACTTACAATTCTCAAACAGTTAATCCACGAACAATTGGCACTTGGACATATTGAATCCTCTATTAGTCTTCATAATATGCCTATTTTTGTGAGAATGGGAAACACAGACCACTTCAAGACCTGAGACAAATTAACAAAACATGTGAAACAGATGGGATCATTTCAATCAGACATCCTCCATCAGCTAGCCTCCCATGTAGTTATTATATTGTTACAATAGATCTTAAAGACTGTTTCTTTTCCATTCCCATCGCACTAGAAAGGACAGACCCTTCTTTGCCTTTATGGTATGGGAACTTAACACTATGGCACCTGCACAGATATATCATTGGACAGTTCTCCCACAGGGGATGAAAAACAGTTTCCCCATGTGTCAGATGTTTATCTCTCATGCAACCAGACCCCTTACTCAGAATTGTCTGGTCATACATTACATGGATGACATTTTGCTTGCCCATGCTGATCCCAAAAAGCTACAAGCCTGACTTAAGAGGCTAATGGACAATCTTAAAATCTTGGGTCTTCACATAGTCACTGACAAGGTACAATATTCAGCCCCCTATGAGTTTTTATGTTATAAAGTTACAACAAGCATACAACCCCTTAAACCTACACTGACTATTAGGCCTCAATATACACTCAATGAACTGCAACAACTCTGTGGACAGATCAATTGGCTAAAGCTCTTTCTTTGTTTGCTCCCTGAATCACTAACTCCCTTATTTGACCTTCTAAAAAGAGGTAATTGTCCCTCCTCAAAGATAAATCTGACTCCACAGGCTAAACAGACAACCCAGCTCATTAATTACAACCTTTCAAAGCTGGAAACACAAAGCCCATACTTGGAATAGTATTAATAGCTCAGGGACACTGCTTGGTGTTATTTGGAAAACTCAAGGACCCCTGTATTGGATACACCTGGCATGGAGTGACTGCCACAAAATTATGAGTAGGCTAGAATGTATCCTACTTACAGGAATAAAAATAAGATAGTACTGTAACAAAGTTTTTCATATAGAGCCAGACACCTTAGTGCTACCACTTACCCATGCAGAGATTCAAACACTTTTACAGAACAACACATTATTCCAAACTTTAATGTCTAGTTTCCCGGGACAAATTGACAATCATCTCCCATCTGACAAATTACTACAAACATTACAGGCCTTAGAAATTGAATCCCCCAAACATGCCTTCTCCTCATCCCAACACATTCCCTTTGCTCCCTGTGCCTTCACAGATGCTAATAAACACACTTTTGGGGTTATCATAAAGATGCCAAATGAAGAAGATATCTCCCATACAGAGCCTCATACTGGGTCAGTGCAATTAGGGGAATTAAGGGCAATAGTACAAGTGCTTATCATGTGTCCAAACACACCCATCAATATCTTTTTGGATAGTAAATATTCTGTTCAAGTAGCAAAAACACTCCCTTGTGCAATTTTTCAGTCCCACCAATAAACCAATTGACCAAGCACTTCAGGTTCTTAAGGATCTTACAAAAAATAGGGGATATCCATGGTACATCTCCCATGTCAGATCTCATACAGGCTTGCCTAGACTCATTGCATCAGGCAATTATCAAGTAGACAGGCTATCTGTGTGTCTTTGGATTTACTAGAACAGGCTCGTACACTCCACAGTAAATTCCATATGTCTGCTAGTAATATAAAGACACTGAGTTCCCAGATCTTACTATGACACAGTGTAAACATTTATCTCAGGCCTGCAAGAACTGTGCCCCTATGGCACCACTTGGCCCATTACAACCTCAAGGAGTAAACCCCAGAGGTCTTTCTCTCAATACACGTTGGCAAATGGATGTTACTCATATCTCTCCATGCCGGGGCTGCTGAGTTATGAATGGGGCCGAGTTCTAAGCTACCCCCATTTTGGGCCCTAAAAGAGAGTTTTCCCTCTGCCCGCAAAAAGAAAATGTAACTTACCTGGCGAGGGTGGACCTCAGGGCAAAAATAGCTGGGTGAACCTCTGTCTGGTGAACAGAAAAACCACGTCACACCCAGGGAGTTTTGTATAGCAAGCGAGAATCCAGAAACTCAGATTTATTGACCAGGCACTGAACTTAAATAGGCCTAGAACTAGCCAATCAGGCAGCAGAGCAGTTCAGTCTCTCACGCTATGTCATAGCCAAACCCCTTGGCTCAGCCCAGGTCCTACTAGGGCGTGGTAAGCAGCCAAAACCAGTCCCCTTGGCAGACATGGAGTCCCAACAATTTTCCTTTTTTTGTTTTATTTAAAATGGGGTCTCTCCATTTATATAAAAATAGGATGTCTATCTTATAGGGTGTCCAACTCATCAGAGAGTGTGCCTGTCTAGGTTGACTTCTCCTCTCTGGGAAAAATCTTACCTGTTATTGGCTATCACTCTAGCACTTTAGGTGGACATACCTAGGGCCAGCAGGTGGCCAAGGGGAGCACACGGGACATGACAGTCACCTTTGGGAAGGCTTGACTGGATGGCATACCTCTGCATCCTATTAAGGACCGTGGCCAATCCTATAGGGCTATAGCTCAGCATGACAGTAGACCACCTAGCTGTATCAATCTGGCTAGTTCTATAGGGCTAAAAGTGCATGCAAAGACAATGACAATCAGGGATTTCATTAAAAAGAGAAAGTCCATCCATTTAGCTTAGTTTAAAGGAAGTCTTTTGGCATAAAGTCCGGACAATTGTCACAGGAATGGGACTCTTCTCTTAGAGTCCAAAGGAAGCCATCCAGCACAAAGTCCAGATAATTGTCATAAGATATAGCGCTCTTCTCTCAGAGTCCAAAGGAAGTCGTCTAGCCTAGCATAAAGTCCAGATAATTGTCACAGGAATGGCCCAGTCTGTCTTCTCTCATCGCAGAGGGTTGAGATACTGACAAAGAAGGAGTCCAATATAGTGTTTTTGATGAATTTTGGAATGGATGTGATGAGAAGTTTAATCACAGCAGGACAGGAGCTTTGTCACGGTGTTTTCATTTCTGTGGAAAAAGGAAAGGATCACTCCTCAAGAGCTTGTGCTCCTGGGTAGTCATTTTGGTCGGATTGGCAGTATTTGAGATCTCTGGCAGGCACCCATATAAGGTTTTGTTCTCCCATAGGGAAGACACATCCAAAACCTCTGCGAGCACTTATTAACGGATCAGGACCTCTCCAGATTCCAGTTAATGGGTCTTTCCATCGGACCTCAACTTTTACATAAGGTGTTTGTTGGTTAGACCAGTATCTTTGAAACGCAGACAGAGGCTGCTGTTTAAAAAAATTTAAAATATTTAAAGTAAGCATAGCTGTTTTCAACTGGTCATGCGGGTTGTTTCCCCCATTTTGTTTTATTAATTGGTCCTTTAGGGTTTTATTATGTCTCTCTATGACTGCTTGTCCTTTTGGGTTATATGGGATTTCTGTGGTATGTTTAATATGCCATGTTTGGAAGAACTTTTGTAATGATTTGCTCACAAAACAGGGTCCATTATAGGTTTTAACCTGTTTTGGCAATCCAAGAATAGCAAAGCATTGTAAAAAGTGACTTTCAGCATGTTTAGCCCTTTCTCCAGAATGTGCTGTGGCCCAACAAGCATGTGAATAAGTATCTATGGACATAAATACATATTTTAATTTTCCAAATGGCACATAATGAATTACATCAGTTTGCCAGATAGCGTTGGGCTGTAGACCTCTGGGATTTACCCCAGGGGACTGGAGAGGTGGGACTTGTAAGAAGGGCAAACAGGACTTACATGTTCTTATAATTTTTTAAAAATCTTTTATAGGAACTAATGGAAATCTATTATGTAGACCTCTCCAATTTAAATGAGTAAGGTCGTGAAGACCTTGGGCTAACTGAAGGTCTTGTTGATAAGAGACTGTAACTGTTAATACACCTGTGGTGGCCAAACGGTCAGCGGCCTGATTTCCCTCAGAGAGGGACCCAGATAAGCCTTGATGTCCCCTAAGATGTTGGAGGAAAACAGGTTCATTACGCCCCTTTAGCAGGGATCGAACTTGGATCATCAGAGGAGTGATAGGATTATTATCTATCTTTATATATGAGGCATTTAGAGTAGGTAATAGGTTAATTACATATAAACTATCTGAGAAAAGATTCATAGGCTCTTGGACATGGGTCAAGGCTAATGTAACAGCATATAATTCTTTAAATTGAGCAGAACCAGTAACTGCTTCAAAGTATTGTGTCCATTGGCCTGAGGATGGGTGAAATATTACAACTGCTGACCCTTCTTTTCCTCCATCTGTGAAGACATTTACTGCCTTGGGGAGTGGCTTGCTGGAGAACAAGATGGGGGGGGTCCACTCCAATTTGGGAAAAGAAGAGGTCCATTTGGTTGACCTGTAATGACAGTCAACTTTTCCTAGAAATCCTTCTAAAGCATAGGAGACTCTAGGGTTGTTTTTTCCGTATCCATTCAAAGTCTGACAAATGGTAAGGAATTTTTTAAAATATCTGGGTCTTTTGCATAATGCCTCAATGATGTATCTCTCCCTTTTATTATAAGATCTGCTAATTGATCTAATTGGGAATAAACTCGAGGTGCTCCTCCCACAGAGGAATGTATCCATTCTAATGGATTTCCCATCTGGGTTAGTACAGCTGTAAGGAGCTTAGCACCTGAGAAAACCCACAGATATAAAGGTTGTTTTGGTTGGTATTGAGCCAACTGGACTGAATTGAGGGCATCTTGGACTTTTTGTAATATTGACAGATGACTTTCTTCTAGTATAATTATATCAGAGGGGGATTGTCCCTGTAGCAACTCAAAGAGAGGTAATAAATCTTCAGTAGAGATATGAAGCCAAGGTCTTAACCAGTTTAGCTCTCCTAATAGCTTTTGTAACTTTGTCAAGGAATAAGATTTTTGAATGAGAAGCTGAGGTTTGAGAGGACAAACCGAGTCTAGGCTAAGTTTTGTCCCCAATATTTTAAAGGGAGGAATAGTCTGTGTTTTATCATTGGATATGTGCAATCCTCCTTTTTTTAAGAGCTCTCGAAGGGTTAAGTAAGCAGAGTTTAGTTGTTGGACATCAGCAGCTCCCAGGATGATGTCATCCATATAAACATATAAGGTGAGCTGTGATTTTTTCATTAATGGTGATAGAAGACATGAAACATAACATTGACAAAAAGCTGGGCTATTAGCCATACCTTGAGGGAGAACAATCCATTCATATCTTTCATCTGGTTTATGACAATTGATTGAGGGGACCGAGAATGCAAATTTTTCATAATCATCTGGATGAAGAGGTATTGAAAAATAACAATCTTTAATATCAATAACAATTAAGGTTAAATCTTTTGAGATCTGGCCAGGGGAGCATTCTGGAGGCCGACCAAGAGCATTGGGGTAGTCTTTTTTAAAATAGCCTTGTCGTCCATATTTAAAATAGGCTCCTTTTCCATTTAAAACTGTTGTTAATATCATAGTATGAGCATTAAGGGGAGTGTTTAATATCTGAGACTGGTGAGTTGTTGAACCCACATCTTTGGTGGCAATAATCCATCTTTCCATAGATTTATTCTCTAACTTAGCATAGGCCAGCTTGTGATTTGTGGTCATTTCTTCCCAAACTAACATTTTTGCAAATTGGTCACTAGGTGGAAGTTTCCTTTGAAGGCTTTTTTCCACTTTCTCAATAAATGTGGTCAGATCTTTATTAGCTTTTTGAGTGACTCTAGCTATAGGAGGCTTTGTTAAATTAATTGGAAATATCATTACAGGTGAAAGCCCACTAGAGGGCGCTAGCGCCTCTTGGTATAGTGATGGTGTAGAAGGCTCAGCAGGGGCTGGCTCATGAAATGGCGGATCCTGCTCTTAAGGTACTGAGCCATGTGGCCGGTGGCCTTTGTCCCCAGGGCATTTGTTAAAGATCTCTAAAGGAGGGGCTGTAACTTCTAATTCCCTGGAGCGAGATTTCTTTAAATTCGCGGACCAGGAGGGGCTGTTTAATTTTCTGGACTGGGAAAGATTAGATCTTTCTGTCTTTTGTAAGAGCGAGCATGCTTTTAGGGCGGATAAAGCTGGATAAACTCCCGGAGGCGGGACTTCCCCATATTCAATCTCTCTGTCTCTTAAAATTTGTTTCACTTCGTCCCACGTTTCCCAAGAATTAAATTCAGACTTTGGGAGCCAGGGAGCCGCCCATTTTAACGAATTCCAAATCACCTCCGCTTGGCTATCAGATATTTGGAGACCTTGCTTTCTTAAAATACATCGCCACGCCTCGAGGGCTGGGTCTTTCAATTTCCTGAATGTTAATATTTGCCCCATAATAAAGGGTATTTTTGCCAGCAAAAGAGACGCTGCGTCTCTAACCGTATTCAGCCCACCGATAATTTTTTTGTTGTTGTTCCCGCCCCGCGTTGAGCGCCAACCTCACCAGTCTCAGATATTAAACACTCCCCTTAATGCTCATACTAAGATATTAACAACAGTTTTAAATGGAAAAGGAGCCTATTTTAAATATGGACGACAAGGCTATTTTAAAAAAGACTACCCCTGCTGAGTTATGAATGGGGCCGAGTTCTAAGCTACCCCCCTTTTGAGCCCTAAAAGAGAGTTTTCCCTCTGCCCGCAGAAGGAAAATGTAACTTACCCGGCGAGGGTGGACCTAAGGGCAAAAATAGCTGGGTGAACCTCTGTCTGGTGAACAGAAAAACCATGCCACACCCAGGGAGTTTTGTATAGCAAGCGAGAATCCAGAAACTCAGATTTATTGACCAGGCACTGAGCTTAAATAGGCCTAGAACTAGCCAATCAGGCAGCAGAGCAGTTCAGTCTCCCACATTACGTCATAGCCACACCCCTTGGCTCAGCCCAGGTCCTACTAGGGCGTGGTAAGCAGCCAAAACCAGTCCCCTTGGCAGACATGGAGTCTCAACATCTCCACATTTGGTAAACTGAGATATGTTAATGTAATTGTGGACACTTATTTCAAATTTACCAAATCAATTGCACACTCAGGCAAAAAGGCCTCAAATGTAATAAAAGCTGTTAAAATGGCCATGCTAATGCTGGGAGTCCCATGGTCCATAATGACAGACAATGCACCTATATACACCTCCCAGGAGTTCCAAAACATTCTGACATCTTTGGGTATTTCTCACACAACGAGTATTCCTTACAATCCACAAGGACAAGGGATAATTGAAAAGACTAACCATACCCTCAAGGACACTTTACAAAGACATTACATAGGTCACCCTTGTTCAGGCCCCCACCTTGCTTTAACACATGCACTCTTCACTCTCAATTTTTTTACCTTTGACACCAATGGAATCAGCCAGCACATATACATTGGGGTTCCCTTCCTTCTTTGACTCCAGTCCCACTGGTGCGCTGGAAGGATCCGCTCACAAACACATGGAACGGACCACACCCACTTATTACCCAGGGTAGAGGATTTGCCTGTGTCTTTCCAGAGAATGCTCCCAATCCCATCTGGATCTCAGTGAAAAAATGTCAAACAGCCAACGATGGCCAAGTTCCAAAGACTGAGCCTAAAGGACAGTAAAAGGCCATGGAGACCACCTCACTGACAGGCACACAAAATAACATGGGGTGACATAAAGGTCTTGGTAAATCAAGCCCAGGCAATGTCATCAGCAGGGGATAAAAGCCCAGCCACCCTCTTCCTGCTCATATGCGCTATCATAACCTGAAACTCACAGGTAAGTGCAGAACAAGTAAGTAAGGGTGGTTACTGGACTATAATAAACAATCCTCCATTAGTGATACCTGTTGGGCTCCAAGCACCCAAGTTACCACAATCCTCAACCAGTGGGCCCATCCAGGCCTCTGCCCCATTCAATGGCACTATTAACATAACCTCCACTTTTACCCTTTTGTTGATAAATTCCTCTATTCATAATTCCACTATTACTGATACTATGGAGACAGCAGACCTCCAATTTCCTAGTGACGGTGACGAATTGATCTTGTATTGCTATGACCACAACATTTCATGTCTCATAAATGATCTTGAACTGCTACTCAAATGTTCCTCCATTGCCAAAAAAGACTTCCACAGTACAGGAGTAGGTGGCCCGACATTGCTTAGGGTCACCCATGCCCCCTTCAATATTTCAGACCCTTTCATCACCCTTTCATCATGTCTCTTTATGGCCTGATCAAGACCCTGATACTCACCCACCTAGATATCTTTACTGCACTCTTTTTGACTGCTCCATCCCTCACAAAAATATCATCCAATCTTCTTCACTTCATGTCTTAGAATAATACATCCTTTATTGATTGCATGAAACTTCTGCATGCTACTCTGAGCAACAACTCTGAAATTGTGCCAGTGTGATCCCAAGAACCAGTAACTGGCCACCATGACTGCCTCAGCTCTGTGACAGATCCTTGCTCTGTAGCATAAATCATAGTAATTTTTAGGATAAATAATATTTTTGGCTCTTCCCTATTTAACAGAACATTCAGTAATAAATATTCTCCCAATCTATTACCTGTACATAACAGCAATCATTTTATTTTATTTTACTCCATTGAATTGATGAACAATGTTTCATTAAACAGTTCTTCTGTTGCTATACATTAGGAATATTGCCAATTACATTAGAAATAATATTTATATTAACATTTTAGAGTGAAAGAATTTGGGGACAAAAAAAATTTAGTTTTTATTATAAAAATCAACATATGCTAACTACATTAAAGCTTAAAAACAAAATAAATATACTAGTTATAAAACAAACAAATCCTACAACCCCACCACCCAGATGTAACTATTTTTACTTTGGTAATGTCCTTCCAGCTTTTTTCTCTATGCATTTAAGGATTTTGTAATATGATAATGTTATACAGAATACTTCATCCTCTCCCTTAGCAAAAAGTTATGTGCATGTCTCTGAATAACTAATTATCCATAAAGTGTGATAGGTTTGAGTCTTAGAGACAATCACACCTGGGTCTTAATCCAATTTCAGTTGTTGGTTGGACATGGAACTTTCAGATATTCAGAATATTATGAGGAATAAATTTTGAAATGTATTTACTTAATATTTAATAAATAAAGTAATAACTATTAGTCTTATATATTTCATGACTTCATATAATTTTATTATATAAAAAATGTAATTAACTCATCCCCAAGTATTGAATATTTAGGTTCTTTCTACTTTTCAGCATTGTACAGAAAAAGACCATAAACAATCTCAGAGGACTGTCAGTGCACATATTCTTCTTTTTCCTAAGCATAAATCTATAAGAGTATAATGGTTATGTCAAAGGATGTAACTGTTTTTTTTTTTCTTATTTTTAATGCATGTTTCCAAAAAAATTATCAGAAAATTTGCATTAACCTATGCATCCACATACAACCCTCTTCAATTCCAATTTGCAAAATCATTTGATTGATATAAGGAAAGATAGAAATTTATCAGCCAAGTTTTCATAAAAGCTTCTCTATAACTGGGGATTTAAATGATATAATTTGAAAAGTGCAACTCATGATGTACTTATTTCACTTGAATCTCTGTGTGCTGTTAAGCTACTAAACCAAGGTTGAAAATAAACAGTATTAGAAGAAGCTCTTCAAATAACAGAATTTAAAGTACCAAATTAGAATTTTTAAAAATAATAAAACATATTCCAAATGCTTTACTTCAAAAATTAATTTGTAGCATTTTATAAGAGCAAATTTTTCAGTATATTATAAGCCAAAATAATGTAAGAACAAAAACTCTGATACTGTTATCTCAATTTTAACAGTAATGTAATTTAATAAATAAGACACTGAATTGTTTCTAAAATATTAGCATAATACAGGATAATTATTTGACAGTAATACCGGGGATTGAATTTGGGCCACATCCCCAGCCCTTTTTTGTATTTTATTAGAGACAGGGTCTCACTGAGTTGTAAGTGTCGCCATTCTGAGGCTGGCTTTGAACTCGCGATGACTCATCCCAAAGTGCTGGGATTACATGCGCCACCACGCCCGGCTGACACTTTTCTTAAATGCACATAACCAAAAGTTTTTTTTTTTTTTGTACAATCAACAAATGTTTCATTATACAAAGTTTTCTACTATATAACTCCATAAACTAAAATAGTTCCATTCAATTCCTTACATTTCTGAATATCAATTATTGAGTTTCTATATTTCAGGACTATAGAAGAAATTGGTAGGGACTGAATGTTTGTGTCTTCCCCAAATTCATATGTTGAACCCTTGATTCCCAATGTTATGGTATTTAGAAGTGGACTTTTAGATATCTTGAGTTTGGAACTTTCTTGAGGGGGGGTCTGTGCATTTATAATGGGATGAAGAGACAGTCTAGTGCTCTGTTAGCCATATGAGAATACAAAAAAAAAGATGGCCATCTGCCAACCAGGAGACAGGTCCCCACGAAACAATGAATCTTGCAACACCTTTATTTTGAACTCTTATCCTCTGAGAAATAAATGTTCATTGTTTATGTCACCCAGTCTATGGTAATTTTATGATAGTAGCCTAATCTAGATAATATTTAGAATCTTTTATAATACCTTTAAAAGAATCTTGAGATCAAGTAGTATAGTGAAATTATTCAAGCTTCCCAAAATTAGGATTATTTATTGATTTTATAAATAATTGGGTTAAAACTTAACAGAAAGTCCCAGAATGCTCAAAAGTCTTTCTGACCTCAAGACACTTGTCAGACGCCACAAACTGTTAGACAAAAACATCTTCTAAACTCTCGAGGAGAAAATCCTCCTAATGGCTAATGATATTAAAAGATAACATTTGCCTTATAAAAGTATTCAGTAATTTTAAATAAAATAGAAAGGGGAATTTCCATAATGATTTTAAATCTTACTAACTGTAAGGATGATTATTGCAACTATTTATGCTAAAAAGGTAATGATGTCAACCTGCAACCTTGGATTCTCAGGGAAGGCACCCTTTTTGCAGATGTATATCCACCTTTTATAAATAGATTAGAATACAGACTGTGGCTGAGTCATAAAGTCCCATTACCACTTCAGAAAATTACTTTATTCATAGCTGACCTAGTAATACTGGTCTAGTAGAACTTTCTTCACATAATAAAAAGCAAATATTCCTCCATCTGATATTTGCCCAATGTTATGGTTTAGATTGGGAATGTCTCACCAAATCTCATGTGTTCAGAGGTTGGACCTTTGAGAAATGACTGGATCATGAGGGTTCTGACCTTATTTGTGAATTAATCCATTGGCTGTTATGTTTAAATATTAGGTTTCCCTCAAAAGCTTTGTGTGAGACAATGCAAGAAAGGTTTAGAGGCTAAATGAAAAAGCCTTAATCCAATTAGTGGGTTACTTCCCTGATAGGGGTTAACAGTGGTTACTGTTGGTAGGTTGTGCTAGAAGGGAAGAGATGGGTATGCCTTTGGCATATATATTTTGTGAGCTGAGCTTAGTCTCTTTCTGTCATGTTCCCAGCTGCTTTCCTCTACCACACTTGGGGCCCAAAGCAATTAAGGCAGCTATCTATGAACTGAAACTGTGAACCCCCAAATAAACTTTTCTTCCTCTAATTGTATTTTTTTTTTTTCGGGTTTTTTTGGTTGAGCAACAAAAAAGCTGGCTACAACAATGTCTCAATGAACTATTGGGAGTGAGTCCTAGTTAGAAGAAGCCGCTCTCTCTCTCTCTCTTTTTTGCCATCATTTTCTCACTAGCTCTCCCCTTCCCCGTTCCCCTTTCTCCCCTCCCCCTTTCCCCCTTTCTCCCCTTTCCTTAATAAACCCTCTCTTTTCCTTTCTTTTTCCTCCTCCCAGTCATTCCCTTCGCGGTTCACCCCCATCCCCTCCACATGTCCCTTTGGTGAATCAATAACCACCCCCCCCTTTTCTTTCTACACGGCGGTTTCCCAGTGTGTTCATCTATCCTTCAATAGGTGAACAACATTCTGAAAAAGACCAATGCATTAAAAATGGGTGTAAAGTGCCAAGGTGGTCGATTTTATTGAAATCAGTATATACTGAGCACAAAGAAAAAAAAATATTTGGAATGATTGGGAAGTGGTAATTGTTCAAGAAAAAACATCTTGAATCAAAGAGATGAAGATAATTATTGAAACAAAGGCATGCATATGGAAATCACGTCAGCCGAGAGGCTGAAGATTGAATGGGCTATAGCGAGTGAATTATCCTCTCATCCTGAGAAGTGGGCCTCCCAGGGCAGAGATGAAGCATGGCCGCAATGCATCGTGGGAAAGTGGCTGCTGTTCCCACTCCTCATGCTCTGCAGAGGACGTCAGTGTGCAGCGCTCTCTGTTTGGCACTTTGCTTGATGGGCAACTAAATCTACTTAAATCCAACCCACCAAAAGGAACAATGGGCCCCCTAAAGCCAAAGGGCCCGGAGTGTGAGATAATGAGGGGTACCCGAGGGCATCATCCTCTCCTGGTCTGCTTCCTACTAACCCATGCTTGGCCAGGGAACTTGAGCAGCCTCCTGTGTGATCTGCAGCGTCGATAGATTGTGGCTGATGCTAACAAAACCCCAAGAAAAAACCTGTACTGTTTTTGGAAATGAAAAAGCCAAGGGCTCTGTTAACGGCCTGCAGTAAAACACTGTTAAACATGCTACCATGTTGACTTTTTAGAGTTGAAAATTAAAGGTCCATTGTAATCACTTTTTGCTCTCCATTGATTTAAGGACCTAGTCGAATAATAATTTAGACTCGACTTTTCATTTCTGCATAGACTTGTCGCTGCCTGAAGCGGAAACCGCCTTGGAGCAACGAACGCCACAGGAAAATTCGGAGGCAGGATGAAAATGAAAAAAGGTCTTTTATTCTTCTTCTCTCTCCGGCTCCAGCAATCACTCCAAACGCTCTAACTCCAACCACCACCTTCTTCTTCTTCCCACACACACTAACTAAACTCACCCAGTTATATACATATCGCTTTAACAAGGACACGTGCTTACAGCTCGAGCTTACAGGTGCGTCACGCAGTGTTCACGGGCATACAAAGATTCTTTGGATAATGTATTACTATCAGGTGGAAACTAGAACATCTTTTATGGCTCTCAGCTAACCGCAATCTTTAGCTATCTCCTTGATTATAGGCTCCTTCAATTCCCCCTTTTAGTTTTAAAAGAGGGGATGTTCTAGGACGTCCATGTGCAACCGACATTCTTACCCGTCATGGGAGTCTAGGCTGTCCTGACTCCTGGCTTAGGTTGACATGCCGGCCACATTAGACTGTCCCGTGCGACTGTGCCGTGTCTTAGGTTGTCCCCTTCTGGGGATCTTACCCGTCATAGGCTAACCAGCCATCCAATAGAGCCCTTCAGGATCAACTGTGTGTTGACTAACAGCCGTCCAATTTTTAGGAGATGCTGCGGCTTTAAGGCGGCAAGCCTACTGCTGACGAGCCAAGTTTCCATAGGGTATCAAGTTCTTTAAGCCAATCAGCTGCCCTTAGTTTCATCAAGTAACGCACTGAGTTCTCTTAGACAAATACCCGCAAGGCATTGTCCCGTAATGTCCCAAAATAATGGAAAATCAAAATGTCCATAAATTATAACACATAGATTCAAGAGACCCCATGCATGCAGAGCAGAGGCCACACTGCTGATTAGGTTGTTTGATGCTTGAGCAGCAGGGATGCTTGCAGCGACCGTGGTCCCTGCAGTTGTAGCATCAGCCGTCTTTTTTATGTCTAGACATTTCCACCGGCAAATCTTCAGGGCCCGCTACCTAAAAACTCAAGCATCCATTATTAAGGGAAAGGCAGTGCTATTCCAGCACTGAGATCAAAAGGTGAGCTGTCAAACTAAAAAAAAAGAATTATTAGAGTAGAAAATAAAAGTTGATCTCTGCTCACACACATTGCTGCTTAAGCTCCCACAAACATAAGCTGGCAAAATATCACATTCAGAAATAATCAAAGAGAAACTGAGGGTGTTTACTGCATTAAAGATAAAGAAAAGCTAAAGGCACTTTGGAAAAATAATTTGTTAGCTGGAATCCTCAAGTCTCTATATACACAGCAATCCTATACCTGTTGAAATAATTCAAATTAATCAGCTATTAAACAAATGAAGTTAATAACAAATAAACGATCCTCTGTCGGAACACCAAAATATCAGGTTATACAACATTAAACATATTCACAGCTGAAGAGAAGTCCCGGAGACAACTATAAATCAAAATTGATTATCATTATAATAGATTATCTAATTAAAATATTCTGAACTTATATGAATATCTATTTATCTATCTATCTATCTATCGATTATCTAATTAGAATATTCTAAGCTTAAATGAATTGACGTTATTTGGATCTATATCTATCTACCTATTTTTTTTTAAGCGCTTAATTATTTGTGACGTCACACTAGACAGACGCACATATAAACATATATTTGTGACATCACATTAACATGAAATTTAGACAAATGCACAGACATAAAGACATATATAAAAGAAAAAAAAATACAATTGTGTATACACTGAAGAGAGATCTTCTTGTCCCGGCCGGGAAGATGAAATTTAAGTTGTAAATTTAATGGAGGACTCTTAAGGGAATCACTCCATACCTTCATTTTGGTCCTCTTGATTTTGTACTTGTTTATTCAATCTAGACTCCTCAATAACTTCGTCTTGATCCTTTTGACTTTGTACCTGCTTTATCAATCTAGATGGTATCCATATTGGAGAGGATTCGTGCTTTGGAAAAACACAAACAGATCCTCTCCCCCAAATTAATACTGGGTCTGGACCCTTCCATGTACCTGAGAGAACATCCTTCCAGTAAACCAAAGGTTTATGTTGTTGGTGTGGGTTCCAGTGTCTATCTCCAGCCGAATGTCCATTAGAATCTAAAGTTAAGAAATTTAGGGTAAACAGGGCAACTGCCAATCTGTCCTTAGGATTTTTCCAGTTTCCATCTTTTTGCTTTAGTAACATATTTTTAAGTGTCCGATTTGCTCTTTCAATTATTCCTTGTCCCTGAGGATTATAAGCGATACCTGTTTTGTGGATAATATTGAACTTTGTACAAAATTGTTTGAAGGATGTGGATGTATATGCAGGGCCATTATCTGTTTTAAGCATTTTGGGGATGCCCAATGCAGCAAAAGCTTGCAGACAATGAGATATAGTATCTTTAACTTTTTCTCCAGAATGTAAAGAAGCAAAAATCATGCCTGAGCATGTGTCTATGGTGACATGAATAAATCGTAATTTTCCAAAACTTGGCTCATGTGTGACATCCATCTGCCACAAATGATTGGGCATCAAACCTCGTGGGTTAACCCCATAATGTGGATTGGGCAAAAGTGTTACACAAGATGGACATTCTTTTACAATTCTATGAGCTTGTTCTTTTGTGATTTTAAATTTTTGTCTTAAGGTAGTGCTGTTATCGTGGAACTGGGAATGAAATAAAGTAGCTTGTTGTACTGTAGTAAATATAAATATTGTTTTTAGTGAGGGCATCAGCTTTTTGATTACCTTCATGGAGAGGACCAGGCAGATTAGTGTGAGCTCTTATGTGACATATAAATAAAGGTTCTTTTCGTTGCCATAGGAGATTTTGGATTTGAGAAAACAATTTAAAAGCTGGAGTATGTGGTGCTATTGGACCTGCTAGCTCCAATTTAGGGACAGCATGTACAATATAGTGGCTGTCTGAAAAAATATTCATAGGCTGCTCTTTAAAATTTTCCAGAGCTATTATTATAGCTTCGAGTTCCACTAATTGAGCTGATTTTTGATTAGTGATATGAATCATTTTTTTCATTTTGAGTGACTACTGCAGCAGTACCGTTAGAGGAGCCATCTGTAAATACATTAAATGCTTTAGGAATGGGTTGATTTTTTATTACCTGTGGGAATATGATAGGATGATTGATACAAAAGGACAGTATAGGAGATTTAGGAATACGATTGTCAAAATTTGCAGAAGTAGAGCATCTAGCTATAGCCCAATCATTATCATTGAAGCACAAATATTCAACCTGTGACGATGAATAAGGAGTAATAATAGTAGCGGGATGAATTCCAAATATTTTAGTAGAGGTTTTAAGTCCTTGAAGAATAAGTTTAGCCACCATGGAGGTATAAGACTCAATTGTACTTTTAGGAGAGACAGGCAAATGTATCCATAATATAGGTCCCTGTTGCCAGAATACTCCTGTTGGTGTATATTGTGAAGGAATAATAATCAATATTAGTGGTTGTGCAAAATCAAATCTATCGCAATGGGATCTTTCAATGGCCTGTTCTACTAATTTTAGAGCTCTCCTGGCCTCAGGAGTTAATGTTCGAGGTGAGGATGGATCAGGGTTCCCGCGAAGGATGTCAAATAAAGGTTTTAATTGTCCAGTAGTGAGGCTTAGTGTAGGGCGAAGCCAATTAATGTCTCCCAATAATTTTTGGAAATCATTGAGTGTGGTCAAATGTTCTTTACTTATTAGAATTTTTTGGGGTTTAACAAAAGTATTCATGATTTTAAAGCCTAAATATAGTATAGGTGATCTGCTTTGAACTTTTTCTTCTGCTATATATAATCCATATTTTTTTAAAATTTTTTGTTATTTCACTAAATATATTAAATAAGATTTTTTGATTAGGGTGAGCTAATAAAACATCGTCCATGTAGTGTAGACACATGAGGTCTTGATATTTGTTTTTAATGGGCTGTATAGCTCTGTCCACATATAGTTGGCACATTGTAGGGCTATTTGCCATTCCCTGTGGCAATACTTTCCATTGATATCTTTTATCAGAACCATTATTATTGATAGAAGGAATTGAAAAAGCAAATCTGGGGGCATCCAGAGGATGTAGGGGAATGGAAAAGAAACAGTCCTTTATATCAAGAGTTATAAGGTAATAGTTTTTTGGAATAGCTACAGGATTAGGAAGTCCAGGTTGGGTAGGTCCCATAATTTGCATTGTTTTATTAATTTGTCTTAGGTCTTGTAATAGTCTCCATTTTCCCGATTTTTTCTTAATTACAAATATGGGAGAATTCCAGGGAGAGGTGGAAGGCTCTATGTGTCCTGCTTCTAATTGTTCTTTAATTAATTGATGGGCCACTTGCAATTTTTCTTTGGATAGGGGCCACTGAGGGACCCAAACTGGCTTATTAGAGAGCCATGGTATTTTTAAAATTGTTTTCTCAGTGGCCCCTAGAAAAAATGTCCTTTGCCTTTTTTATTATGATTAGGATTTTTATTCTTAACACCTGCAGGCTTGGTTGCTAGGTGTAGCCCCATTTGATGTAAGATATCTCTTCCCCATAGGGTAACGGGCAAGCTGTTTAAAACATAAGGTTTGAATGTTCCTGTATGGCCTTCATTGTCTTGCCAATTTAAGATTACAGCACTTTGTGCTGGGGTATTACTATATCCCAAGCCTCTTAAACTGGTTGAGGCTTTCTGCAGAGGCCAGTGCTTAGGCCATTGTTGTAGATTTATGATGGAAGAGTCAGCTCCTGTATCAATCAGCCCCTCCATCTCTATACCTTGAATTTTTAATTTGCACATCGGCCTCCGTGAACAATCCTGAACCCAGAAAGCCATAGGTCCTGAACCAGTGGAACCAAATGCTCTGCTATTTCTATTTTGTGGCATGCTTTTAAAAGAACTATGGAGACTGGGAATGAGGAGCAGCTGTGCGATTCTGTCTCCTTGATTTACGGAGATGGTACCCCTGTGTGTACTTAGCATTATTTTAATCTCTCCATTATTATCTGAATCAATAACCCCTGGTATAACATTAAAGCCTAATAAACTCTTGGAACTACGCCCAAGGATTAGTCCCACAGTTCCTGAAGGGAGAGGTCCCCTGATTCCTGTAGGAATCAGCTGAACCCCCATTTCAGGTGTCAGGACCATCCGGGCAGTAGAACAGAGATCTAATCCTGCACTTCCTCTTGTCCCTCTGATAAGGGAGTTAATGGGTAGGAGGGATTGTGACGAGGAATCATTTGGATCTGAGGGCATTCCTCCTCTAGTGCGCATTTCTCCTCTAGTGCCTCGTACATTTGTGGGCCCCGGGGCATTGGGCCCCGTGCCCCGTTTTTTGAAATTCTTGATAAATCATTTCCTTATATATCATATCTGGAATGGCATTGATTGGCCCAATGTATACCCTTTTTTCACCTGGGGCATTGGCCTGGAGCATGGTATGAATTTGATCTTATTACCCTTGGGGGATATTGCTTAGCATATCTTCGTTGATTATAATACTTTTGTCTGGAATATCCTGTTCTAGGTTGAAACCTTTGGGAATTTTGAGGGGAGGAATTTTTCATCACTGCAGCAATTACGTTGCCTGTGATAACAGCCTCGTTAATGTCTTTGCACAGTCTGATATAAATTGACAAGTCTTTTTTACTTCTCCACGGCCTTATTGCATCCTGGCAATATTTATTAGCATTCTCGTACGCTAATTGGATAACTAGAGGCATAGCTTGTTCGACTTCGCCAAAAACTCTAGATGTTGTTTTTAAGAGTCTATCTACAAAATCAGCGTAAGGTTCGTTAGGCCCTTGTATAACTTTTGATAGGCTGCCTTGCAGATCCCCTGTGCCTGATATTGTCTTCCAGGCTTTCACAGCTGCAGTGTGTATCTGGGCATACACACCTGGATCGTATTGTAGCTGATTTTGTAGTTCGGCGAACTGACCCTCCCCTGTGAGCATATCTATATTGTGTTGAGGGAAACCTGCTGCAGCATTTCTCTTTGCTATTTCTGAACAAAGTTCCTGGAATTGAGTTTTCCAGATTAGGTATTGTCCCCCACTTAGTACCGCTCTGCATAGACTTTTCCAATCTGAGGGGGCTAAGGTTAGGGTGTTAAGTGACTCTATCATACTTAATGTGAACGGAGCTTGAGGCCCATAGGTCATTACTGCCTCTTTAAAATTCTTTATTGTTTTAAAGTCTAGGGACTCGTGATATCTTTGTCCCTGTTCATTTTGAAATACTGGCAGTTCTAGGTGCTCCTGCGGTCTATGTTGTTCGAGAGCGTATAAGCGCTCAGAAAGGCTGCCAATTTCTACCTCAAGGGCACGTACATTCTGATCAATACTCCTTATTGTTTCTGTTAGGTATTCTATCCATGAAGGAGCAGAGGGCACTAGTGGTTCCTCTATTTGACGGTCTTTTCTCTTTTTTAATTTCTTTTTGTTCTTTTTATTGGAGACTGTGCTCCCTGAATCACGTTTTGATTCCTCCTCACTACTAGCTTCATAATTCCTAACTGGCTTAGTGGAGGAGACCATACTGTCATGGTTTGGCTCCTTGTTACTATTATCACTTTCACTAGTATCCTGAGTTTCAGCTTCTAAGGAGAGTACATACTCCTCAGCTAATTTTATTAAGCTTCTGATGGCTTTTGCAGTTCTTACTTTTGAATTTATATTACTGCTCTCCTTGCTGGTCTCAACTGAGTCAGAGGATATGCTTTCTTGTTCACTTTTCTCACTATCCTCTGAGTTCTCGCTATAAAATTTTCATTTGTGGCTTTTATAAACCAACTTTTTGTTATATTCGCTCCCATATTTTTAAATTTTCTTTTTTCTTACCTTGCCGCCGAATTCCCCGTACAGGCCACCACTTGTCGCTGCCTGAAGCGGAAACCGCCTTGGAGCAACGAACGCCACAGGAAAATTCGGAGGCAGGATGAAAATGAAAAAAGGTCTTTTATTCTTCTTCTCTCTCCGGCTCCAGCAATCACTCCAAACGCTCTAACTCCAACCACCACCTTCTTCTTCTTCCCACACACACTAACTAAACTCACCCAGTTATATACATATCGCTTTAACAAGGACACGTGCTTACAGCTCGAGCTTACAGGTGCGTCACGCAGTGTTCACGGGCATACAAAGATTCTTTGGATAATGTATTACTATCAGGTGGAAATTAGAACATCTTTTATGGCTCTCAGCTAACCGCAATCTTTAGCTATCTCCTTGATTATAGGCTCCTTCATAGACTCATGATTTGTAAGCTGTTTCTGGCAACTATCTCAGCAATACCAATGAACTTTCTTTTTATTCATCTCACTTTTTGGCTCAACTCCCTCATAATTAGCTTTTAAGTCAAAGTACCAAGTATTTAAGACTAAATTTCTGCGGCTATCAACTCCTAAAGGACATTTCACAGCAGTAGTACTAGTCACCATTTCCTTGGTATTCTCCATTGAGTTTATATTTGTGCTGAATTATTTGGGTGATGCATTTTCTAAAAAGTAAATAAACAGAAGTTTATGTATTTGTAAAAAAAAAAAAAAAAAAAAAAAAAAAAAAAAAAGAAGAAGAAGAAGCCATCACTGGGTTATGCCCTAGAAAAGTTTATCTCCCCCCCCCTCAACCTCTCCACACTCTCTCCTTCCTGCCTTCCATGAGCTGAGAAGCTCTCTTTTACTGTGCTTTGCTACCATGATGTTCTGCCCCACCTCAGGTCCAGAGCAATAGAGTTGGCTGTAGGAGCCCTGTTTGGGGATTGGCTTGAATTGCGGTTGACTATGAGCCGTGGAGATTTGGCCTTTGTCGCCACCCGTAGTCTCACGGGATTGTTGCGGGATCTCGACTTGACTTGGCCGAAATTGCTGATCGGGTCAGCGCCATTTTAGGGTGTGTTTTTGGCGTGTGTTAGTCGTTATTAGAACCAGAGAGAAAAGTTATCAGAATAAAAAGCTGTTTGTCTCCAGTTTGCTTCTGAAGTTTTTTTCCCGCGGCTCCGTTGCTCCAGGCGCTTCAGGCAGCAACAGTTGGCCAACCACAGACTGACACATCTGAAACCATAAGGTAAAAATAAATCTTTCTTCCTTTAAGCTATTCTTCTCAGGCATTTTGGTCCCAGCAGCAAAGAGATGACTAATAAACCCAGGGTGAGACCACATACTGTCTGATTTAATACTCGTTGGTATTTTTATTTCTCATTAACTAAAGTACAGTGGTTAGGTAGCAATTAGACATGAATAGAGTCCAGGGTTTAAGAAAATACTTAGTTCAGATCAAATCAGCTGATCAACAGCCCTGTTTTGGTGGCAGAGCAAGGTCTGACAAAATAGCTATTTCAGGATCCTTGCCTGATCTCACTCTTATAAGCTATTCTTCTTACAGCTGGAAGAAGATAGATACATTTATAGGAGGACATGAGTATATTTGCTTAGAAGGGTCTAATTGCTAAAACATCTTAAGCAAGCCCCTACACAAACAAAACAGACAGATTCCCAGACCTAGGAAAGCAGGATGATTAAGACCAGAGCTCACTGACTATAAATTCTGTAAAACCAGTTGCAATTAAGACCTGTCATAATGGGCCAACATGACCAAGAGTTGTCCTCAGGTTGTTAGCTAATGTAGATTACCAATCCAGAGCCAGAAGGAGATAGTTGGATGGAAACTTCTAACAAACCCCTCTCACCCCAATGAAGCTGGGACACAAAGAAATGAGTTGTCACTCTCCTCTTCAAGAGGACCCACCTTCCCTTAAGGCTGCCTTTTTTCTTAATAAACTCTGTTATGCTTTTAGTACATTTGGCATCTTTATTGAAATTCTCCTAGAACACAAAAGCAGAGAAGACGTTACAAATTTCCACCAATACAATTTATAGTCATTGCTGTTTTCATTTTATTACATACCCTACTATTCAGATTGCCTCATATCTAAGACATTACTTAGGTTAACAAATGATAATTTAAAAAACTCTGCTATATACTATTTTGTTAGCCTAAATAAATTTCTCAATTTCTCTGGACCTTATTCATAAAGTAGGAATAAGAATTCGTTTCTTTTTAGTATTGCTTTGGAGAGTTGGTTGTTTGGTTGGTTGGTATGCAGTGCTGGGGATCAAACCCAGGACCTCACCCTTACTAGGTTAGAGTTCTACCACTAAGCTATATTCCCATTCCTGCTCTAGAGTATTTGAAGGTCTATACAAAATCTGTAACAAGTATCTGGTACATAAAGCATCCCTCAGAAAAATTATAACTATTATCATTAATAACATTGTTTTATAATTGATATTGACCACTAATTTGTTTATAATACATACTTAAGATTTTTCCTAACATTGATCAGAGGTACCATTTACTAATAAGTGAATAAGCTTTTGGCTTAAAATATAGTGCTATTGTTAAATAACACTTTATACAGTTCAAATTTTTAAAATTTATTTAAAGCTAACTCAGTTCCAGACGTTCATGCACACAGCAAATTAAAAAAAAAAAAAAAATCTAAGGAACATGGAATTTCTGAGTTGCCTAACTGACAACTCCACAATAATCTATTTCACATCAACAGAAGATAATAGTGCAAGTCAGAATATGATTTAAGACCACTGGCACTCAGTAGATCTCCCCCTCACCCACACTGTAGGCAAGGCTGTTTGGAAATTCATGTTTATGGTTTTGGCATAATTTCATCTAACCTTGAAGTCTGTTCTGCTCTTTGTGTTACACAGTAACTTAAATCAAGTCTGGTGTGCTCAACAAAATGAAATATAAGATTTTTCAAAATCAGAACCAAGTAGTATGCAAGAGTTGGTGACAATATTCACTTACAAATATGGGCCAAGAAAAGAAGCAAAATTCTAAAATCAAAAGTCTCTAAGAATAAAAAATGTTATTTCAGACACTGAGGTAAAATTGCTCACAAAGTCTGCCAAGCTATTCAAGAGAAAGTTGTCTACCTTTTTTTCTACTTTCTTTTCTCTTATCAGATCTGTTCTAGATACCATGTTCATAATAAGCTTACCAAAATGTTAGTTAACATATCAATTACAATTCATCAATGAGTCTCTGTAGTTCAAAGGACAAATTCTCCAATTCCTAGTTTGACCCATATCTCTGCACTTGTATGCCCAACCCCACATTTGTCTGAACTTACGCTAAAACTTGACTGCTTAGCGTACATCAGATATCTGCCACACTATCCCCTTCCTTGACCTTTGTTTAGGTCCTTTCATTGTTGTTAAAATATTCTACCTTTCCCTCAATACTCAGTCCAAATCCCTTCTTTTACATTAAAGTTTGCAAAGTCAAATCTCAGGACTATCTTGCTCACAGAAGTTAACAGATTCAAGAATAAACAAGTGTTGTAGGAATATGGAACTGGTATTGCATTGTGACTTTTCAAGAGAAGTCAGAAATCTGGATTTTCTTATGAAAGCTCCTTGCAATTAAATGATTTAAAGCTTTTTAATACACAGTGAGGTATTACTCTGAGAAATTAACTGATGTGCTCTGCATTCTTGGTAATTTCTGATGGAGCCATCCTTGCTCATCATCCCATTGCTACTAATGTCCCCACCTCTGTAGGATGTAGAAACCTAGAAGCAGGTATTGCTCTCACACCTACTCTCATATTTCATACTCTATAAGCATCCAATTGTGGAGGAAGAAGACAAAAAATTAAATTGATTGAGGTTAAATATCCACTAATTAGAAGAATAAGAGCTCAAAATATAAATTACATACAGTTACAGAAAAATTAAATTTATTGTTCAGTTGAGGCTGTGTCCTGAGTATGACCCTTCTCCACATGTGTGTGGTCAGACCAGCACCGTGTGAGCTTCTCCAACACATCACTGATCTGTGACTTTTCTTTCCTCCAAAATGCTGTGTTTCTTGTTGTGAGCCATTACTACAGATGGTTTGCATTTCTATCTCTGTGAAGTCTGCATCTTCAAAAAAACTTTTTCAAGTTTCTTAAAGAGCCACATCTTGTGATTTTCTACTATGCAGCACTAACCCCAGAATTCTCCCCTAGAAGGTTCTTTGTATTTTGCTGAGTATTATGATTGGAAAAAAGGCTAAAGCCATAAGAGGGAAGCAGGAAAAACAGAGATACTGGTGCAAAGAGAAAAACACTTTCTTCACCCTTTTAAGGAGGGACCATAGGTTTATCATATTCCCAAACGAATCTAAACTACTCAAAGCTGATGTAGTTACATTGCAAGTCCCCACAGCCTAGGTCCAAGGCTTAGGTGTCTGTCTCTTCTTCACTGTCTATCATAAATAACAGGTATTTCCTTGGACATTAAGCCCCTGCTCTTACCAGATTAATGTAACCTTTTTGCAGGTGACTATTAGGTTTATCCTAAATCAGGGAACTTTTCAACTCCAGAGTTTATTTGTAGATTTGATCAGAAAAAAATTCAGGTAGAAAAAGTTTTATATTTACAATGGATTAAAAAAAAAGAATTGAAATATGAAAGTAGGAAGAAACATTTGCCTTTACACAGTTATTGACTCCTGCTCTGTTCTCAGTCAATGCTTATTGTAAAAGAATGAATCCAATCATGAGACCAACACTATAAAATCCACACATACCCCCCAAAATTCCAGTATGACATTCCTAACTTTCTCCCTAGAGCTTAGGAATTCCATTTTCAAAAAAACACCTATCTTCTGAGAGATAAAAAACAAAACAAAACAAAACAGAAACTGTGTTCTCAAAGCTGTGTGATATCTTATATCACCCTTTCTTTATTTTTGTTTTTTATACTCTAATACATAAGAAATAATGGAGCCCCAAGATCTGGATTATACTGAGAAGTCTCACTGCGAAAAGGAAACTTTTATCCTCCACCATTAGCAGGACTGTTTCATGGCATTGACACAGGGCAGCCCTGGTGTTCATCTGTCCAGGAGGCTTTGATAAGTGGCCTCACATAAATCTGCTGCTTCTATTTAAAAAAAGAAGTAAGTTTTTGTAATCTTCGAAAGCAGGAACCATCCCCTGTGATGTGTCATTCAAGTAGCCTGAGGCAGCTAGAGTTTTTAACAACTGGGACCCAAAGATCTCCTTAAGGGAAAGCCCCAGTGTGCCACTTCTACATTCTAATTCAAGCCAGAAGTTCCCTGCTGAGAAGTAACCCAGAACTACCCAACAGCAGCTGGAAATAATCCCTGCAAGGGTCAACTATTGTCAGGAACAGCCACAACAGGGTTGCCAATTCTTTTCTGCATTCTCCTAATATTCTTCTACACCATTTTTGCCTTTCCTATAAATATTTCAATTTTGTAGAACAAGTTTTTATTTTTTTTTAATTCCAAGACAAATGTATTTGTAATGTTAAAGCTGCAGTCACACTCCTCATTAAGAAAGACTGATGTGGTGGTGTGTTTTATTTCTGTATTTCAATATTCTTGACCTGAAATAATAACCATCAAAATCTGAGAATAGAAGAAAAAAACATTCTCCAGACCAACCTGGAACATTATTACTTAAGTTTAACAGGCTATTTTTAACCTTAAATGATGAGTGTTCACAGAAAAAATCATAGATGATACATTTATGAAGTGATGATAGTGTATATGCTCCAGGTAGTCTGTGAAGCAGCTTCCCTGCTTTATTGAATTTACCCCTCACAACAAGCTTGTGAGTTACACATAATTATTGATTACTCCAGTCTTTAGTCAGTCTCACACAGAGGGAGCAACAAAGAAGGACTCATCTGTTAGAGCCCCTGAATGCATATCTCCACCACCACAGAACTGCTATACAGAGTGATGCCACTAAGCAAGAAAACCAATGTCGTTGGTCTAAGACCCAGCTGGGTCCTTCTGGTACAGGGATCCTTGGAATCCAGCTTCACTCTCTATTATTTGTCTACCCTTGGGTAAGTTACCTAACTTGTCTAATTCTCATTTTTATCTTTTATAACAATGTAGATAACAAAACCCACCTGCAATGTTACTTTGAAGATTAAATGAGACTTGTGAATCTGGGATGTTGTCTTACATATAGTGTCACCACTTCTGGGGAAGTGGACCTCAATTTTTATAATTTAATTTAATTAGAGAATCAAATTCCCTTACCTAATTAATTTTTGGACTTTTGAGTCCAGGAATAGGGTTTACTACTTTAATCATTGCACTGGAATATTGGTGTCCCTCTTTGGTTGCAGCACACTGTATGACAGTCTGGATAGTGGTATAGATAGGAACTCTCGGGGTCCAACAGCAGGGTCCAAACCTTGCTTTATTGTTCCAACTGTGTGAGATTGATCCACAGAATCTCTCCAATCCTCAAATCTCTCCTTCTTGATGACTGAAGTATAATAGTGTGTAATTCACAAGCTTGATGTGAGGGGTAAATTTAATAAAGCAAGGAAGCTAGTAGAGTGCCTACAGCATATGCACTTCATGTATCATCTATAGTTTTCTCTGTGAACACTCATAATATGCAGCAAAATCATGATAATCATACTGATTCTTTTTCTATGAATTTTTTCCCAGCTCCCAGTGTTAACAAAAATCAAATGGTAGAGAATGTTGGTGGATTCCAAGTTCTAATGAGCCACTGAGAAGGGATGATATTTAATTGATCACAGAAAATAATAAGAAACTGGCAACTAATGTGAGGTTAAAAAAGAAAGTGCCAAATACTTTTTGCATTCCTCGAAGAAATCACACATTTTAAACTGTTCTCTTATCTAAGTTTGTTTTCCAAATGAATAATATCAGCACCAATTTAAGACTAAGATTTTTATGGAGTAAGATTTTTAATGCTATTAAAATTGTTTTACATCCCAATTGTCAAAGGAATGCTTCAAAGGTCATCCTTGCATTTTGTGCATCCTACCCTATTGCACAGGTCAAAGGACCTAATAGAAATCAGACTTAGTCTGTTTTCTGTTGCCATAACTGAATACAACAGGTTGTTATTTAAAATTTATGTTTGCAATTTTTCATGCAAAAACTTATGAAGATATATCTTTCATCTTTTCTGATAAAATTATTCAGCCTTGTGTCTTGAGGTTGTGAAACCCAAGGCCCAGGGGCTACATCTGGTGAGAGCCTTCTTGCTGGTGAGGACCCTCTCCAGGGTACCATGGTGGCACAGGCCATCACATGGCAAGAGGAACACTACAAAAGACAAAGCTAAAGTTGCTTTCTAATAGACCTACTATTGAGATAATTGGTTAATTCATTAATCCATGAAAAGATCAATCAATTCACAAGATGAGAAGCTTTATGACCTAGCCAGGTTTTCATGGTCCTACCTGGTCCCACCTCTCAATACCTTACAATGAGGATTAAATTCAACATGAGTTTTTGTGGGAACATTCAAACCAAGGTAATGTCTTTGATATTTCTTTACCCTTAGGCCCTATATTCAAGTCCTAGATCATATGAAACCCTGCTTTACGAAACTTCACATTAAAGACAATAGGGTATCTATAAAAGTTACAAACCTTAATCATGTACTAGACACAAAGAAAATCTTGAAAAAAATTAAACAATGCATACTCAATTTTCACTAGCGCATCATAATGCTCTAGTTTCAGTAATGAAGAAAAAAATTATCATAAAAGATGAAAGATCTATCTTTATAAGTCTTTGCATAAAAAAATTGCAAACAGAATTTTTAATGACAATAAGAAAATGTCATGAGGCTTTAAAATACAAGATTTATTATGCCAAGCATTAAATGAAAGTAAAAAAAAAGTGAATCAAGCATCCCATCTCAAAAAGCTAGGAAAAAAAATTACCTTAAGAAAAGTAGAAGACAGAGATTGATAAATAAAGACTGAAAAAGGAGTATAACCAATAGTTGGGATCCTGAAAATAAAATAATAAACTAAATGAAACACTGGCATGATTAGTTTTATTAAAAAAAAAAAACAGAGAGATAAGGGAGAAAGAAATCACAAATATACAAACAAGATATAATGGAAGAAAAGCACAAACAGAAGAAATTAAATAATTATTAAGAAGAAACTATATCCATATCCAGCATAACAATACACTGTTCTAACTTAACACTCATTAATAAAATATAAACATGTATTATTCATTCAAATATATAATTAAAACTGCAATTTAAAAACTCATTATTTTTGTATGCAATTCCTAATAAATCTAATAACTGAACTTAGGAGAGACCCATATGTAGCTTCTTATGAATAATAAGCATTTCAGAAGAAATAAACAGACTCTCATAATCTGTCCCTGAGGAAAAGTGAGTACTTCATACAATTTTCATAAAGTATCTTATGTACTGCATTAAGTTTAAAATAGATAATGTCAAGAACTGTGAAGAGTCTGAAATTTGTCCAGTTTATAACCTAACAAGTTAGCCTGTTACAGTTTCACTGATTGTGGCTGAAAATTGGAGAGATAACAAAGGAAGTGTTACTCACTGGAACATCAGGCAACCATGAGTTCCATGTTTGCATAGGTTCCCCTCAGTCTCTAAGCCCCAAGGAGGCAAAATCGAGGTGTCTAAGTAGATATCAATCACAAAGTGGTTCTTGGTCACAACTGAAAAACTCTGAATTTAAGCAAACCTGATCTTTTATATACAAACCTTCCTAAACTTTGTCTTTTAGATGGAGAGATTATCTTCCTTGTCTTGGAGAAAAACAAATCTGCCTTTAGCCCCACATGGAGATAAAAATCCCTGTCTTCCAAAGTTGTTCACTGTAGAAACATCTTCAAAAAGTTAGCTCATAGACAGTTGTAGTAGCACATGCCTGTAATTCCAACTACTCTAAAGGTTGAGGCAAGAGGATAAAAAATTAGATTCAAAATGTAGAGGCCGACCTTCACAACCTAAATAGACTTGGCCTCAAAACTTAAAAAAAGGGGGGAGGGGGAGGTGTAGCTCAGTGGTAGAGTGCCCCTGCCCCTAGGTACAATCCCCAGTATAGGAAAGGAGGAGGAGAGGGAGGAAGAGGAGCAAGAGGAGGAAGAGGAGGAGGAGGGTGGTGAAGGAAAGAAGAAATTCTAAAATAAATAAATAAAATACAATAGTACTTCTAATCATAAGATATGCAGAGAAAAGAGACCCACAGAAAATTTTCTCCAAATAGTACATGTAAAACATAAAATATTATTTTCAATAAGATTAAGTAGATACTCCAAAATGCATATAATTCTTACAACCTGGCAATAGTTTGAAAATTTCAACATTTGTAAATTATCAGGTGTGGTTTTCATATATATAGATAGAGAGATAGCTTAACTCCCATTTTTAAAATCAGTCTGAAATTTAGTGGCTAAAAACAAGGACTTATTATTTTTCATAAATTTCCTTTTCTGTAGGTTTTACCAGGTTCATTCATAGGACTGCACTCATATGAAGGCCTGATTCTACAAAAAGGTGCAAGATGGCTTCACTCAGATATCTTCAGTTGGTGCTGGCTGGCATGTAGTATATGTCAATTTTCTTCCACATGGCACTCATCCTTTAAGAGTCAAGATCAGCTTCCTTCTATGATGATGGTCTGTGGGTGGTATTTCAAGAAGGAGCAAAGCTTTATATAATGTCACCTTCACTGCATTCCATTAATTAAAGCAGATCACAGAGTCATTGGAGTTCTGATAAATGGAAAAATGTTTTTTTTTCCTTTTAATGAAGGAGAAATAAAGAATTTGTACCATATTTTTAATCTACCAAAACATGATTCCTAAATGCTTAGAACATATTGGCTTCAGTAATCATACAAAAACAATATCTAGTTCGATATTGAAGAATTATTATAAAACCAAGCTATGATGAACCAAGAAGGTCCACAGTTAAAATGATAGCAAGAAAAAACTTAACTCTAAAGAAATATTAACCATGAAGAAAAGTTCCTATAATGAAGTGTTGGGTCATTCTGGTTAAAATAAATTAAACTGCTTCCCCTACTCTAGAAGTTCTCAATCTTAATACAGCAGAGAACACCCCCACATTTTTTTTTCTTTCATGAACTTGTCGCTGGCACAGTATTCTATATAGCTCTTTGGGGGGAAAGCTGATATAATGTAGAATGTGAATTTTGAGTCTGAAAGATATAGTTTTGAATCTGAAATTTTAAAAAATTTGTTCTTTTTAGATATGCTTAACAGTAGAGTGTATTTTGACATATTATACCTACATGAAGTATAACCTATTCCAATTAGGATCCCATTCTTGTGGTTGTATACGATGCGAAGTTTCATGGTGGTATATTCATATATAAACAGGAATGAATCCAGCAGGTTTTCACTTGAAACAGGTTGCTTCACTTCTTTGAACTTAAGGTTCCAAAAGCAAAAATTCAAGGCTTATTGTGAGAACTGAACGAGATAATGTATGTAAAACAATGTGCACAACATTCAAAATATTTGGATAATATTGAAAAAATACTATTCCCTTTCTTCTTACCTTAAAATTGTCTCATTTATTCATTTGTGTCTCTGTGCCTTCTAACTCTTTTCTTGTTGTTGTTGGTTGTTGCAGTAATGGGGATCAAACCCAGAAGCATTCTTCCTGAGCTACATCCCCAGCCCTTTTAAAATTTATTTATTAATTTATTTGTTTATTTTTGAGACAGGGTCTGGTTAAGTTGCCAGGAATGGCCTCAAACTTGCGATTCTCCTGCCTCAGTTTCCAGAAATTTACTACTTCTCTTTAGAAGTAAGAGCTGTATATTTGAGAAACCAATCTAAGAGTATTGGTAAACTCATATCTACCTGAGTTTATTATACATATGATTTTCTTTTTTTTATTATTTATTTACTTATTCATCATGCACAAGTATAGTATCTTTTTACATACAACTGCTTGTATACAAAGTATATAAGTACCATTCAGATCTTCAATCATGCATTTAGGATAATGATATCCATCTCATTCAACCACCAATTTTTTTTCCAACCCCCCCCCTTACTCCCTCCCTCCCCTCCCTTTCTGTTGACCATTCTAGTGTTCCTCTGATCCTATGTACCCCCTTCCAACAACACTGTGAACCAGCCTCCTTATATCAGAGAAAATATTCGGTACTTGGATTTTTGAGATTGACTAATTTCACTTAGCATTATATTCTCCAACTTCATCCATTTACCTGCAAATGCCATTATTTTATTCTCTCTTATTGCTGAGTAAAATTCCATTTTGTATATATACCATATTTTCTTTATCCACTCATCTACTGAGGGGCATCTAGGTTGGTTCCATAACCTAGCTATTGTGAATTGTGCTGCTATAAACATTGAAGTGGCTGTGTCACTGTAATATGCTGTTTTTAAGTCTTTTGGGAATAGACCCAGGAGTGGGATGGCTGGGTCATAGGGTGGTTCCATTCCCATTTTCCCAAGAAATCTCCATACTGCTTTCCATAGCGGTTGCACCATTTTGCAGTCCCACCAGCAATGTATGAGTGTGCCTTTTTCCCCACATCCTCTCCAACATTTATTGTTGTTTGTGTTCTTGATAGCTGCCATTCTGACTGGAGTGAAATGAAATCTTAGAGTAGTTTTGATTTGCATTTCTCTAATTGCCAGTGATGTTGAGCATTTTTTCATGTATTTGTTGATTAATCGTGTATCTTCTTCTGAGAAGTGTCTTTTCAATTCCTTAGCCCATTTATTGATTGGGTTATTTGCTTTTTTGGTGTTAAGTTTTTTTAGTTCTATATACATTCTAGAAATTAGTGCTCTATCTGATGTGCATGTATTAAATATTTGTTCCCAATTAGTTGGCTCTCTATTCACCTCACTGATTGTTTCTTTTGCTGAGAAGAAGCTTTTCAGTTTAAATCTATCCCATTCATTAATTCTTGGTAATAGTTCTTGTGCTACAGGATTCTTATTAAGGAACTTGGGGCCTAATCCGACATGTTGGAAATTGGAACTTACTTTTTCTTCTATTAGGCGTATTGTCTCTGGTCTAATTCCTAGGTCCTTGATCCCACTTTGAATTGAATTTTGTACATGGTGAGAGACAAGGGTTTAATTTCATTTTGTTGCATATGGATTTCCAGTTTTCCCAGGACCGTTTGTTGAAGAGGCTATCCTTTCTCCACTGTACATTTTTGGCACCTTTGTCTAATATAAGATAGCTGAAATTATATGTATTACTCTCTGTGTCCTCAATTCTGTACCATTGGTCCACCAGTCTGTTTTGGTGCCAATACCATGCTGTTTTTGTTACTATTGCTCTATAGTATAATTTAAAGTCCGGTATGGTGATGCCCCCTGCTTCACTTTTCTTGCTCAGGATTGCTTTGGCTATTCTGGGTCTCTTATTTCTCCAGATGAATTTCATGACTGCTTTTTCTATTTCTTTGAAGAATGACATTGGGATTTTGATTGGAATTGCATTAAATCTGTATAATGTTTTTGGTAGTATGGACATTTTGACAATATTGATTCTACCTATCCAAGAGCAAGGTAGGTCTTTCCATCTTCTGAGTTCTTCTATGATTTCTTTCTTTAGTGTTCTATAATTTTCCTTATAGAGCTCTTTCACCTCTTTCGTTAAGTTGATTTCCAGGTATTTTATTTTTTTTTGATGCTATTGTAAATGGGGTATTTTTCATCATTTCCCTTTCAGAGGCTTTGTCACTGATGTACAAAAATGCCTTTGACTTATGGGTATTGATTTTGTATCCTGCTACTTTGCTGAATTCATTTACTAGTTGTAAAAGTTTTCTGGTAGAGTTTTTTGGGTCTTCTAGGTAGATTATCATGTCATCAGCAAATAGTGCTAATTTGAGCTCTTCTTTTCCTATCTGGATCCCTTTAATTTCGTTCGTCTGTCTAATTGCTCTTGCCAGAGTTTCCAGTACTATGTTAAATAGCAGTGGTGAGAGGGGGCATCCCTGTCTTGTTCCAGTTTTTAGAGGGAATGCTTTCAATTTTTCTCCATTTAAGATAATCTTAGCTCTGGGCCTTGCATAAATAGCTTTTATAATGTTGAGATATGTCCCTGATATTCCTAGTTTTTCCAGTGTTTTGAACATAAAGGGGTGCTGTATTTTGTCAAATGCTTTTTCTGCATCTATTGAGATAATCATATGATTTTTATCTTTAAGTCTATTGATGTGATGTATTATGTTTATTGATTTCCGAATGTTGAACCAGCCTTGCATCCCTGGAATAAACCCCACTTGATCATGGTGCACTATCTTTTTGATATGTTTTTGTATCCGATTTGCCAGAATTTTGTTTAGGATTTTGCATCTATGTTCATTAAAGATATTGGCCTAAAGTTTTCTTTTTTGGATGTGTCTTTGCCTGGCTTTGGAATTAATGTAATATTGGCCTCATAGAAAGAGTCTGGAAGAGCTCCCTCTTTTTCTATTTCTTGAAATAGTTTGAAGAGCATTGGTATTAGTTCTTCTTTGAAAGTCTTGTAGAACTGTGCTGTAAACCCATCAGGTCCTGGACTTTTCCTTGTTGGTAGCTTTTTGATGACATCTTCTATTTCTTTGCTTGTAATCGGTCTGTTTAAATTGTGTATAGCCTCCAGATCCAGTTTAGGCAAATCATATGACTCTAGAAATCTGTCAATGCATTCAGTATTTTCTGTTTTATTAGAGTACAAGTTTTCAAAGTAATTTCTAATTATTTTCTGTATATCTGAGGTGTTTGTTGTGATATTCCCTTTTTCATCACAGATGTTAGTGATTTGAGTTTTTTCTCTTCTTCTTTTCGTTAGCATTGCTAAGGGTCTGTCAATTTTGTTTATTTTTTTAAAGAACCAACTTTTAGTTTTGTCAATTCTTTGAATGGTTTCCTTAGTCTCAATTTCATTAATTTCTGCTCTGATTTTAATTATTTCCTGTCTTCTGCTGCTCTTGGTGTTGATCTGTTCTTCTTTTTCTAGTGCTTGGAGGTGTGATGTTAAGTCGTTTATTTGTTGGGTTTTTTTTTTCCTTTTAAAGAATGAACTCAGTGCAATGAATTTTCCTCTTACTACTGCCTTCATAGTGTCCCAGAGATTTCTATACGATGTATCTGTGTTCTCATTTACCTCTAGGAATTTTTTAATCTCCTCTTTGATGTCTTCTTCAACCCCTTGTTCATTCAGTAGCATGTTGCTTAGCTTCCAGTTGTTGGAGTAGTTTTTATTATTCCTTGTTTTGTCGTTGATTTCCAATTTCATCCCTTTATGGTCTGATAGCATGCAGGGTAGTATTTCTATTTTTTATATTTGCTGAGATTTGCCTTATGACATAATATATGATCTATTTTGGAGAAGGAGCCATGTGCTGCTGAGAAAAAAGTGTATTCATTTACTGAGGGATGAAATATTCTATATATGTCCGTTAGATCTAAGTTATTAATTGTTTTAAGGAGGCCTAAGGTTTCTTTGTTTAGTTTTTGTTTGGATGATCTATCCATTGGTGAGAGAGGTGTGTTGAAATCCCCTAGAATAACTGTGTTATGGTCAATTTTACTCTTGAACTTGAGAAGTGTTTGTTTGATGAATGTAGGTGCTCCATTATTTGGGGCATATAGATTTATGATTGTTATATCCTCTTGATGAATGGTTCCCTTAAGTAGTAAGAAATATCCATCTTTGTCCCTTTTGATTAACTTTGGCTTGAAGTCTACCTTATTTGAAATGAGAATGGAAACCCCCGCTTGCTTCCGCAGGCCATGTGAGTGATAAGACTTTTCCCAGCCTTTTACCTACAGTCTATTGATGTCTTTTTCTATGAGGTGTGTTTCTTGGAGACAGCAGATTGTTGGGTCATTACTTTTAATCCATTCAGATAATCTGTGTCTTTTGAATGGCGAGTTTAGGCCATTAACATTCAGGGTCATTATTGAGATGTGATTTTTATTCCCATCCATTTTTATTTGTATGATGATCTTTAGCTTGATTTGGTTTCTCTTCTGGCTGGTATTTCCCTTAGTTTAATATCTCCCTTTGTTGATTTTCATTGTTATTTTTCTCTTCTTCTTCATGAAAAATTTTGCCCAGGATGTTCAGAAGTGCTGGCTTTCGAGATGTGAAATCTTTTAACTTTTGCTTGTCGTGGAAGGTTTTTATTTCATCTTCAAATCTAAAGCTCAATTTTGCTGGATATAAGATTCTTGGTTGACATCCCTTTTCCTTCAGAGCTTGAAATATGCTATTCCAGGATCTTCTTGCTTTTAAGGTCTGGGTAGAAAAATCTGAACAAAGTCTGATTGGTTTCCCCCTATATGTAATCTGCTTCCTTTCTCTTGTGGCTTTTAATATTCTCTCCTTGCTCAGTATATTAGGCATTTTCATTATAATGTGTCTTGGTGTGGATCTGTTGTGATTTTGTATGTTTGGTGTTCGGTAGGCCTCTTGAACTTGGTTTTTCCCCTTCATTCCTCAAGTTTGGAAAATTTTCTGTAATTATTTCATTAAATAAATTACTCATTCCTTTGGCTTGAAACTCTGCCCCCTCCTCTACCCCAATCACTCTTATGTTTGGTCTTTTTATGTTGTCCCATAATTCTTGAATGTTCTGTTCTTGGTTTCTTACCATTTTTGCTGTGTAATCTAGATTTTTCTCTAGGATATATATTTTGTCTTCATTGTCTGAGGTTCTTTCTTCCAAGTGATCTACTCTGTTGGTGATACTTTCGATTGAGCTTTTATTTTGATTTATTGCTTCTTTCATTTCTGGAATTTCTGTTTGGTTTCTCTTTAGAGCTTCTATCTCCCTATTGAAGTAATCTTTTACTTCCTGTATTTGTTTATGGAGTTCTTTGTCAAAATGATCTTTCACCTCCTGTATTTGCTCCCTCATCTCATTTTTGAGTTCATTCTTAAGTTCCGCTAACATTTGGAATATGTAATTTCTGAATTCCATCTCTGGCATTTCACCAACTGTGCATGGTATGGAATCTACTGAGGAGGTATATTGATTTGTTTGTGTCACTTTCTTCCCTTGTTTCTTCATATTGCTTGTGCGTCTATTCTACCTGCACTGTGGGACCTTGTCTACTTTGATTTTACCTTAAAACCTTATGTTGCTCCTGTAGTACAATGCTATCAGATCCCCTTATATTTCCTTTACACTTTAAAATCAAACACTTTCTATTCAGAGAATCCCAGTTTGATCACAATGTACAGATTTAGTTAGCCCAGATGTTGTTTCCAATTTACTCTGTATGCTTCTGATGGGGTTTTAAAGTTTCAAGTAATGGACAGAGAGGTAATATGTTTAGGAAGAAGGAAGTGAGTGTATTGACTTGTTCTTTCTTAGAAAGTATGAAAAGAGAGTTCTATGGAAGTGGTTTAGTATCAGCCGACGAGACAGGAAAGAGTATGGAGTGAATGAATAGATGGAAAGACCGATTTACATAGAAACCTAACTTATGCAGCGGTTGAGAGGAGAAATAAAGAAAGATGGAAAAGAAAAAAAAAAAAGAAGAGAGAAAAAAAAAACAAGGAGTAGTAATTAGTGTAAGAGAGAGGAGAGAGAGAATAAGTCTAGAAAATAGAGAATAAACCATATATAACACCACTTTACTATATATTTCAATTGTACACGTTCTAGAAATCTCAATTTGTGCGTATAACTTGTTTTTGCCTCTGTTGAGAATGCAATGGCAGGGTGTAAATTGGGAAGATGAAGGAAGAAGAAAAAATATAAAAGTGAGAAGGAAGAAAAGAAAGAAAAGAGGAGCAGAAGCACACAAACACACTGTCAATCAAAACAAAAACAAACAAAAAACTCCCAAGAAACAACAAAACAAACAAACAAGCAAATAAAAACAAAAACGTTGAACCCAAGAACAAGTCTCAAACAAAATGGACCCTTGGAAGCCCTTCTTTTTTCCCTTCCAGTTTAAGCCACCTGACCCAGATCATGTACAGTCAGCAACCCTGTTAGTGGAGTCAAGGCTGCACCTTTGGTCCGTTGCAGAGTGGCACAGTGGAATAGTGGAAGGGGCTTATCCTCAGGCTGGGCCCTGCTTACAGCAGTAGGGAGATGCTACTATGGGCCTTGGAGGCCAGGCAAACTGGCGGCGGGTTCTCTCCTTCCAGCGGGCAGGTGCCTACCTCTTGCTCTGGTTGCAGCTGGGCAGGTCGCACTCCCCCAGGGAGTGGAGGAAGCACTTCACCAGGTCTGGCCCTTCGTGCAGCAGCCTGGAGATGCTGTTCTGGGCCCCGAAGACCAGGCAAACTGGTGGCTGGGTCTTTCCTTCCAGCGGGCGGGAGTCTACCTCTTGCTCTGGTCGCAAATGGGCAGGTCGCACTCTTCCCGATAATGGAGGAAGCCCTTCCCCAGGTCTGGCCCTGCGTGCAGCAGCAGGGAGCTGCTACTCTGGGCCCTGGTGGCCAGGGACACTGGCGACTGGGTCTCTCCTTCCAGCGGGCGGGTGCCTACCTCTTGTTCTGGTCCCAGCTGGGCAGGTCCCACTCTTCCAGGGAATGAAGGAAGCCCTTCCCCAGGTCTGGCCCTGCGTGCAGCAGCAGGGAGCTGCTACTCTGGGCCCAGGTGGCCAGGGACACTGGCAGCTGGGTCTCTCCTTCCAGCGGGCAGGAGTCTACCTCTTGCTCTGGTCGCAAATGGGCCTACATATGATTTTCATTTATCTTAAATAGTAGCTCTGTAGTTCTACTGCAAGAATATGTGTGGAATTTCCTAAGACTGATAGAAAAAAATGATAAAACAACTTTTAAATGGCAGGAAAATAGATGAATCTGGAGATCATCGTGTTAAGGGAATTAAGCCGTATGTAGACAGGTGTTTCAGGTTTGCTCTCACGTGTGAAGTGAAGGGGAAAAAAAGACAAAGGTGAAAGTCAAAGAGGGACTTTTAGAGAAGAGAAAAGGGAAAGGGTAGGGGGAAAAGGGTAATAGGGATGGTAGATATACTCAAACTACATGAAATTCATGTATGAAAATGTCACAATGAGCCAAGACATGCTGGCACACACACCTATAATCCCAGGGGATTGGGAGGCTGAGGCAGAAGGATCCATGAGTTCACAGCCAACCTTAGCAATGTAGTGAGGCCCTAAGCAACTCAATGAGACCCTGCTCTAAATAAAATATAAAAAAGGGCTGGGCATGTTTCTCAGTGGTTGAGTTCCCCTGGGTTCAATCCCTGGTACAAAATAAGAAAGAAAATGTCACAATGAAACTAATGAGTTTGGTACAATTAATAGCATTAGTAATTATAATAAAGAAATAAAACAAAACAACAACAACAAAAAAACACTAATGCTGATGATGCCAGATTGGATTCTGGGAGTGGGGAGCATAGACAGGTGAAGCACAGGGATAGTTAGGGAAGTGAACCCATTCAATGTGATACTATAATGATGGATACACATCATCATACATTTATTCAAATCTACAGAATAGACAACAAAAGGAGTGAACCTTAATGTATACTACAGATCTCAATTACTAATGTATTGATATTGGCTGATTAATTATAAAAAAATGACCCATGCTAATGGAAAATGACCATGTTAATTACAGGGAAAACTGGGGGAAAGGAGGATCAGAGAGGAGTAAGTAAAAATTCTCTGTACTTTCAGCTCAAATTTTAAGTCTATTAATTAAAATAAAGTGACTCACCACACCACACATAATCTCTTTTTGCTTATCAGCATTTGAGTTTCAACAACAGCAATGACAACTTGGAAGGCAGAAAGAAAGCACAATCTAGAGACTAGGAGTGAATATCTGAGGGGAAAAAAAGCAAGTAAAAAGGTGAAGACAACCAGGAAGGATCAGAAAACAAGAAAGTAAATAAAGTTATTATAGAGAAAGCAATTCTGTTATCCAGCATTCTGGCAGAGTAGACAGCCTGATACAATTGAGAGTCAGGAAGCAGCCACTAAAGACCCTGTGGAGTGAGGAAAGTGGTGATTACAGTGGATCACAGTGCAAACTCACAAAAGGCTGGGAAAGAGAGCAGTAGGGGATTGTTTCTGCCCCTGAGCAGGTAGGAAAGGGCTTTTTGTTGTCAGGCACCAGCATTTGAAAACTGCTGTTTGAAAGGTCTAGCTCTAAAGTCTGTGTTCACCCCCTGCCACCATGGAGCTGTCTCCAGCACACCTCCTGGAGAGGAGCAAAGTCAGCACATTGAAGAATTCTGCACAGCTGGAAAACATCAAGGCCTAAAGTACAAGGTACACATCAAAGACCCATGCAGGTGAGAAGTTGGGCTTTCAAAGATGGCAGTGACCCAAGGTCATGATGCCTTTTCATTGAAAATTTGATATGTGTGTTATATGATGTTAACACTTTCAAAATATATATTTATAGTAAGAGCACCTACCTGTTACATATTTTAAATCTTTCCATGTGCTCTAGGAAATATATGAAATAATATACACAAAAAATTACCTGAGGAATTTACTTTTTAAAATATATTGATTTAAGTGGGTGACACTTAAATGCAAAATAAAAAGTAGTTCAGTGAAGTCATACTTAAACTTTAGTATTTATGTTTAAATCATTTCTTCAATTCCTTTATATTCATTTGAATAGTGAGTTATATTTGGTCATTCTTGCTTAGCATATTCCAAAAATAGGTTTAAAATTTTCTCCAATCTTCATTACTTTCTCTTGGGAACCCTTCCAGAAACATATTAGAAAACAAATCAAATGAGAAAATTGGGCAAATGATAAGCTCTGTATTTGTAAGACCATACCACATAATTTTCTTTAAATATTTAATATCTCAGCAATATGAGAGTGTAACATGCTTGATGAAATTTAGGTATTTGTGACATAATTTATAATTTAAAAGTATATCTGTGATTATCCTTAATTAGTGATCAGAGAATTCTGCTAATGCAGAAGTGAGAAGTTCTGAGGAAGAGTGAAAGGCTGATTAAATTAATGTTTGAAGATCAAGCCATTGAAGGGACACTTTGTCATCAAGGATGATGTGTCTCATACCAGTACTACCAGAATATGAATGTTGGTCCCCTGTGTTGTAAAAGTTGTAAGACAGTGCAGGGTACAAGAATGTAGAATGGTTAGCCATTCACCTGATGATAACAACTCAGGCCTCTCTAGGAAAGGGGTGGAACCATGACAGTGATATGGCATTCCTTATAGCTAAGCTCCAAACTATTCATTATTTGAAATAATTATAAAATATCATGTACAGAAATAAGCACAGTGAAAATACAGCCTGTGAGTTTGATTACAAGAACCAGCGAGATAAGCCAACAAGATAAGAAATGTCAATATGAGTTAAATATTAGGAAAATTCATGCCACATGTTATGGCATACAGAAAGGAGGAAAGTAGAAGAGCTGTACATACTGACAATTTTTGTAAACAGTTCCCAAACAGATTTATGGACTTTGATAATATCTATTTGATAGCCAAATAAATAATTAGGTTTCAATCTAGAATCACATTAGAAATACCACTGGTCGCACCTCTGACTCTTCTTTCTCCAAACCCACCTATATTTCAGCCTACTCACAGTTCAAGTGAGGAAAAACTGACTTATCACTCTGAAGGGAATGGGCTCTTCATTGGTGAGGTGGCATGTGGTACTGAGAGGTGGCCATGAAATTTTGTCACAAAGTCATCCAGAAAAAACTTCACCAGACTTTTTCACAGTCCATTGACATAGCTAATTGTTGCTCAAAATCACATAATCTTCATCTAGGAAATACCCCTTCTCAGTTTGAAAAATTCCTTCTGGAAAAAATATCCCTCATCCTACCTTTACATTTCCAGACAATATAACTTAAGTATCTTCTCTAACCATTTCCACCTTTGGTTCTTTCCAATACATTTTTATCTCAGGATTCTGTTATAAATAAAGAATGTGGAAAAAACAGAACAGATATATATCATTAATGGAAAAGAGTCCTTTACTAACACATGAAACTGTGTGAAACCTTTCAAAGTGTTAAAAATACTGTCAAAACCCCACACATTAGATTATTTTTTCTAATTTTATTCTACCATATTTCTCCATACTTAAAATTGACTCCATCAATTTACAGTGTCATGGTCAGGTACAAGGGCTGAATATAATGAGATGTGACAATTATACAGGTGAAGGCACCAAAAACTTGTGTAGTTGGTAGGAAATTACATTGTTAAATGTAATTCAAAGACCATAAGTTCTCAAATCCGCTGGGTACACACAGGACACTTTTATGAGTACTTTGGGGAGAGATGCAGGGGTACAAATGAAGCCCAAGATATGGTTCTATGCCCTCAAAGAATTTACAATCTAGTTAAGAATGTGAAATGTTTTTTTTTATCTTTTAATTTTTATTTATAGTAGTAGTATGTATTATAGTTCATACTACACATATAGAGCACCTTTTTACACAAAACAGTTTGCATACAAAGTATATTCGTAGCATTGAAGTCTTCAATCATGCATTTAGAATAATGATATCCATCTTATTCAACCACTTTTTCTTTTTTCCCCCTTCCCCCCTTGCTCCCTCCCTTGCCCTCCCTTCCCTTTGACCACTATAGTGTTCCTCTAATCCCACTATGTACCCCGGCCCAACAATACTGTGAACTGGCCTCCTTATATCAGAGGAAACATTCGGTATTTGGATTTTTGAGATTGACTGATTTCACTTAGCATTATATTCTCCAACTTCATCCATTTAGCAGCGAATGTCATTATTTTATTCTATTTTATTGCTGAGTAAAATTCCATTGTGTATATATACCACATTTTCTTTATCCACTCATCTACTGAAGAACAGCTAGGTTGGTTCCACAACCTAGCTATTGTGAATTGTGCTGCTATGAAAACTACAGTGGCTGTGTCACTGTAATATGCTGTTTTTAAGTCCTTTGGGAATAGACCCAGGAGTGGGATGGCTGGGTCATAGGGTGGTTCCATTCCCATTTTCCCAAGAAATCTCCATACTGCTTTCCATAATGGTTGTATAATTTTGCAGTCCCACCAGCAAAGTATGAGTGTGCCTTTTTCCATACATCCTCTCCAAAATTGATTGTTGTTTGTGTTCTTGATAGCTGTCATTCTGACTGGAGTAAAATGAAATCTTAGAGTAGTTTTTATTTGCATTTCTCTAATTGCCAGTAAGCATTTTTTCATGTATTTGTTGATTAATCACGTATCTTCTTCTGAGAAGTGTCTTTTCAATTCCTTAGCCCATTTATTGATTGGATTATTTGTTTTTTTTGGTGTCAAGTTTTTTGAGTTATTTGTATATTCTAGAAATTAGTGCTCTATCTGATGTGCATGTATTATATATTTGTTTGCAGTTAGTTGGCTCTCTATTCACCTCACTGTTTGTTTCTTTTGCTGAGAAGATGCTTTTTAGCTTAAATCTATCCCATTCATTAGTTCTTGTGCTACCGGATTCTTGTTAAAAAAAAAAACTTGGAGCCTAATCCGACATGTTGGAAATTGTAGCTTACTTTTTCTTCTATTAGGTGTATTGTCTCTGGTCTAATTCCTAAGTCCTTGATCCACTTTGAATTAAATTTTGTGCATGGTGAGAGATAAGGGTTCAATTTCATTTTGTTCATATGGATTTCCAGTTTTCCCAGCACCATTTGTTGAAGAGGCTCTCCTTTCTCCAATGTACATTTTTGGCACCTTTGACTAATATAAGATAGCTGAAATTATATGTACTAGTCTCTGTGTCCTCAATTCTGTACCATTGGTCTACTAGTCTGTTTTGGTGCCAATACCATGCTGTATTTGTTACTATTGCTCTATAGTATAATTTAAAGTCTGGTATGGTGATGCTACCTGCTTTACTTTTCGTGCTCAGGATTGCTTTAGCTATTCTGGGTCTCTTATTTTTCCAGATAAATTCATGACTGCTTTTTCTATTTCTTTGAGAAATGTCATTGGGATTTTGATTGGAATTGCATTAAATCTGTATAGTGCTTTTGGCAGTATGGACATTTTGACAATATTAATTCTACCTATCCAAGAACAAGGTAGGTCTTTCCATCTTCTGAGGTCTTGTATGATTTCTTTCTTTAGTGTTCTATAGTTTTTGTTATAGAGGTCTTTCACCTCTTATGTTAAGTTGATTCCCAGGTTTTTATTTATTTTCTGATGCTATTGTAAATGGAGTAGTTTTCATCATTTCCCTTTCAGGGGCTTTGTCACTGATGTACAAAAATGCCTTTTACTTATGGGTATTGAGTTTGTATCCTGCTACTTTGCTGAATTCATTTACTAGTTGTATAAGTTTTCTGGTAGAGTTTTTTGGGTCTTCTAGGCATATTATCATGTCATCAGCAAATAGTGCTAATTTGAGCTCTTCTTTTTCCTATCTGGATCCCTTTAATTTCTTTCATCTGTCGAATTGCTCTAGCTAGAATTTCAAGTACTATGTTAAATAGCAGTAGTGAGAGGGGGCATCCCTGTCTTGTTCCAGTTTTTAGAGGGAATGCTTTCAATTTTTCTCCATTTAAGATAATGTTAGCTTGAGGTTTTGCATAGATAGCTTTTATAATGTTGAGATATGTTACTGTTATTCCTAATATTTCTAGAGCTTTGAACATAAAAGGGTGTTGTATTTTGTCAAAAGCTTTTTCTGCGTCTATTGAGATGATCATATGGTTTTTATCTTTAAGTCTATTGATGTGATGTATTATGTTTATTGATTTCTGAATGCTGAACCAACCTTGCATCCCTGGGATAAACCCCACTTGATCATGGTGCACTATCTTTTTGATATGTTTTTGAATCCGATTTGCCAGAATTTTGTTGAGGATTTTTGCATCTATGTTTATTAAAGATATTGGCCTGAAGTTTTCTTTTTTGGCTGTGTCTTTGCCTGGATTTGGAATTAATGTGATATTGGCCTCATAGAAAGAGTCTGGAAGAGGTCCCTCTTTTTCTATTTCTCGAAATAAGTTGAAGAGCATTGGTATTAGTTCTTCTTTGAAGGTCTTGTAGAACTCGGCTGTAAACCCATCGGGATCTGGACTTTTTCTTGTTGGTTGTTTTTTGATAGTGTTTTCTATTTCTTCAGTTGAAATTGATTTATTTAAATTGTGTATAGCCTCCAGTTCCAGCTTGGGCAATTCATACGACTCTAGAAATCTGTCAATGCTTTCAATATTTTCTATTTTATCAGATTACAAGTTTTCAAAGTAATTTCTAATTATCTCCTGTATATCTGAGGTGTTTATTGTGATATATATTTCTTTTCATCATGGATGTTAGTAATTTGAGTTTTTTATCTTTTTTTTGTTGTTGTTGTTGTTAGCATTGCTAGGGGTCTGTCAATTTTATTTATTTTTTCAAAGAACCAACTTTTGGTTTTGTCAATTATTTGAATTGTTTCTTTAGTCTCAATTTCATTAATTTCAGCTCTGATTTTAATTATTTCCTGTCTTCTACTGCTCTTAGTGTTGATCTGTTTCTCTTTTTCTAGTGCTTTGAGGCGTGATGTTAAGTCATTTACTTGTTTTTTTTTTTTCTTCTTTTAATGAAGGAATTCAGTGCAATGAATTTTCCTCTTACTACTGCCTTCAGAGTGTCCCACAGATTTCTGTACGATGTATCTGTGTTCTCGTTTCCCTCTAGGAATTTTTTAATCTCCTCCTTGATGTCTTCTTCAACCCCTTGTTCTTTCAGTAGCATGTTGTTTAGCTTCCAGCTGTTGGAGTAGTTTTTTTTTTTTTTTTATTACTTGTATTATTATTAATTTTCAATTTCATTCCATTATGGTCTGATAGAATGCAAGGTAGTATTTCTATTTTTTTATATTTGTTAAGAGCTTCCTTGTGACATAATATATGGTCTATTTTGGAGAATGAGCCATGTACTATTGAGAAGAAAGTGTATTCGCTTACTGAGGGATGAAATATTCTATATATTTTCATTAGGACTAAGTTATTAATTGTTTTAACGAGGCCTAATGCACATCAGATAGAGCACTAATTTCTAGAATATATAAAGAACTCAAAAAACTTTACACCAAAAAAGAAAATAACCCAATCAATAAATGGGCTAAAGAACTGAAAAGACACTTCTCAGAAGAAGATATACAATCAATCAACAAATACATGAAAAAATGCTCAACCTCTCTGGCAATTAGAGAAATGCAAATAAAAACTACTCTAAGATTTCATTTCACTCCAGTCAGAATGGCAGATATCAAGAACACAAACAACAATAAATGTTGGAGAGGATGTGGGGAAAAAGGCACACTCATACATTGCTGGTGGGACTGCAAAATGGTGCAACCGCTATGGAAAGCAGTATGGAGATTTCTTGGGAAAATGGGAATGGAACCACCCTATGACCCAGCCATCCCACTCCTGGGTCTATTCCCAAAAGACTTAAAAACAGCATATTACAGTGACACGGCCACTTCAATGTTTATAGCAGCACAATTCATAATAGCTAGGTTGTGGAACCAACCTAGATGTCCCTCAGTAGATGAGTGGATAAAGAAAATGTGGTATATATACACAATGGAATTTTACTCAGCAATAAGAGAGAATAAAATAATGGCATTTGCAGGTAAATGGATGAAGTTGGAGAATATAATGCTAAGTGAAATTAGTCAATCCCCAAAATCCAAATACCAAATGTTTTCGCTGATATAAGGAGGTTAGTTCACAGTGTGATTGGATGGGGGTACATATGATTAGAGGAACACTAGAATGGTCAAAGGAAAGGGAGGGCAAGGGAGGGAGCAGGCGGGGAGAATGGGGGGGAAATGGTGGTTGAATGAGATGGATATCACTATCCTAAATGCATGATTAAAGATCTGAGTGGTACTTATATACTTTGTATACAAGCAGTTGTATGTAAAAAGATGATATACTTGCGCATTATGAATAAAAAAAAGTGAAACATAAAAAAAATAATAATAAAGTTTCTTTATTTAGCTTTTGTTTGTATGATCTATCCCTGGGTGAGAGAGCTGTGTTGAAGTCCCCTAGAATAACTGTGTTGTGCTCTATTTTGCTCTTGAACTTGAGAAGTGTTTAATGAATGTAGGTGCTCCATTTTGGGGGCATATAGATTTATAATTGTTATATCTTGTTCATGAATGGTTCCCTTAAGTAGTACAAAATATCCATCTTTATCCCTTTTGATTAGCTTTGTCTTGAAGTCTACCTTATTTGATTTGAGAATGGAAAGCCCTGCTTGCTTGCGCAGCCCATGTGAGTGATAAGACTTTTCCCAGGCTTTCACCTTCAATCGCTTGATGGATTTTTCTATGAGGTGTGTTTCTTGTAGACAACAAATTGTTGGGTTGTTTCTTTTAATCCAATCTGATAATCTGTGTCTTTTGAATGGTGTGTTTAGGCCATTAAAATTCAGGGTTATTATTGAGATTTGATTCTTATTTTCATCCATTTTTAATTGTATTATGGTATTTAGCTTGATTTGGATTCTCCTCTGGTTGGTAATTCCTTTAGTTTACTATCTCCCTTTGTTGATTTTCATTGTTATTTTTCTCTTCTTCTTTGTCGAAAATTTTGCCCAAGATGTTCAGAAGTGCTGGCTTTCGGGTTGTGAACTCTTTTAACTTTTGTTTGTCATGGAAGGTTTTTATTTCATTTTCAAATATAAAGCTCAATTTTGTTGGATATAAGATTCTTGGTTGATATCCCTTTTCTTTCAGAGCTTGAAATATGCTATTCCAGAATCTTCTTGCTTTTAAGGTCTGGGTTGAAAAATCTGAGCATAGTTTGATCGGTTTCCCCCTATATGTAATCTGATTTTTTTCTCTTGTGGCTTTTAAAATTCTCTCCTTGCTTAGTATATTAGGCAATTTCATTATAATGTGCCTTGGTGTGGATCTGTTGTGGTTTTGTACGTTTGTTGTTCACTAAGCCTCTTGAACTTGGTTTTGCTATTCATTGCTCATGTTTGGAAAATTTTCTGCTATTATTTTATTGAATAAATTACTCATTCCTTTGGTTTGAATCTCTGTACCTTCTTCAACACCAATCACTCTTAAGTTTGGTCTTTTTATGCAGTCCCATAATTCCTGAATGCTCTGTTCTTGTTTTCTTACTACTTTTTCTATGTCATCTAGTTTTTTTTCCAGGATATATATTTTGTCCTCATTATCTGAGGTACTTTCCTCCAGGTGATCTAATCTGTTTGTGATGCTTTCAATTGAGCATTTAGTTTGGTTTATTTCTTGTTTCATTTCCAGAATTTCTGTTTGGTTTCTCTTTAGAATCTCTATCTCCCTATTAAAGTAATCTTTTGCTTCCTGTATTTGTGTTTGAAGTTCTTTGTCAAAATGCTCTTTTTGCCTGTATTTGCTCTCTCATCTCATTTTTTAGTTCATTTTTAAGATCCATAAACATTTGGAATATGTAATTTCTAAATTCCATCTCTGGCATTTGACCATTCTGCTTGCCATGGAATCTACTGAGGGGGTATGTTGATTGGTTTCAGCCACTATCTTCTCTTGTTTATTTATAATGCTTGTGTGTCTATTCTATTAGCACTTTGGGACCTTGCCTATTTCGATTTCACCTTATAGTCTTATGTTTCTCCTGTGGTACAAAGCTGTCAGATCCCCTTATAAATACCTTACACTTTAAGATCTAATACTTTCTTTACAGCAAATCCCAGTTTGATCACAATGTACAGATTTAGTTAACTCAGGTATTGTTTCCAATTTATTCTGTATGCTTGCATTGGGGTTTACAGTTTCAGTATTGGACACAGAGGTGATATGTTTAGGAAGAAGGAAGTAAGGTTATTGAGATGGTCTTTCTTAGGAAGTATGAAAATAGAATCCTATGGAAGTGGTTTAATATCAGCAGATGGGAGAGAAAAGAGAATGGAGTGAGCGATTTAGAGGGAAGACCAATTTATATATAAACAAAATTTATTTAGTCTTTGAGAGAAGAAAAATAAAGAAAGATGGAAAAAAAAATAAAAAGGAAAATAAAAGATAACAAAGATGTAAGAATTAGTGTAAGAGAGAGGAGAGAGAACGTGCATCAAAGAAAATAGAGAGTAAACTATATATAACACTCCTTTGCTGTATATTTCAATTGCCCCAGGTCTAGAAGTCCCAATTTCTGCCTATAATTTGTTTTCCCCTCTGATGAATACACAATGACAGGGTGCAAATAGAGAAGATGAGGGCAGAAGAGACTTAAGTGAGAAGGGAAGAAAAGAAAGAGGAACACAAATAAACAAACAAGCACACTATCAAACAGAACAAAAACAAAAATAAACCAAAAACAAACAAACAAACAAACAAACAAACAAAAACAAACAAGCAAAAAATAAATAAAAAAACAAAGTCGAACCCAGGAACAAGTCTCAAATAAACAGGACCCTGGGAAGCCCTTCCAGATTAAGCCAGTTGTCCCAGATCATGTCCAGACAGTCACAGAGCACCAATTAGTGGAGTCTAGTCTGGAGCTTTGGCCATCGGCAGATTGGCACAGAGGAAGAATGGCTGGGGGTGGAGGTGTCAATATATGAATAGCACCAGGAAAGGGTTCATCCAAAAGGCACACATTCCCAAGCCCGCCCCCAGTTATAGCTCTTGTGGTTGCTGCACTGGTCTCAGACAGGCCCTTCCCTGCTGGCTGCCTGCACGCGTCTCACCCAGGTGTGTGTTGTTCTCTGGGCTCTGGACTGATCCTTGGATGCCTGCAGCTGTTTTTCTTCTTTGTTTCTTTGTCCCAGTCAGCTGCACCTTTTCTCCAAAATGGTGGTGCTTTTCCCAGTCTCAACAGCAGTACCCTGGGCCTCTTGTCACTCCGAGGTGTGTAGGTCCCTTTCGGCAATTTACATAAAAGAAGTCTATGTGGCCGCTGCTTGCGTCTGGCTTTCTTTTTATTATGCGCTGTTCGAGGCCGTGGGGTATACTTCCCGTACTACAATGTTACTATGGCTGCTGCGCTGTTAAAGCTGGTTCCTAATGTGAAATGTTTTAAGGGAATAAACAATTAAACAGAAAATGTACAACAAAAAGACCTACATGATTTTATGTGCTTCCTTCTTCCCAGACCAACCTTTACCAGCTTCTTGCCCTCCAGATCTATTCTATAGCTCTTTCCCATTGTTAACAATCCTACCTCTCTCCTGAAATTCTATAGATACATACCTCGGGCTTTCTCTAATACTGAGTGAAGGCTAACTATTTTCCCTGGCCCCTCAAAACCAGGAAGTGCCATAGACACTGTCTTTGATTGGAATGTCATTATAAATTTAAAGGCAGATTTTATTGTCTGTTCCCACTTTGATTTGAACTGAAATACACTGAAACTCTTGAGATATAGCTATGGGGGCTAAGTAGAAGTTTTTAACAATCAAGGATGAGTTGTCTCTGGGTATCACATACAAGACAGTGGTGAAGTAAGGAAAACCAGAAGGACAAACTTCTTTGGAGGGATCCATAATGCATTCTTTGAAAGACAGGCACAAGGAAACTCAGCCCATGAGAACCTATTTATACTCACAATGGCTCCAGTATCTTGATATTAAACCCCAAATAACAAACTGGTTTAAACTGTTTTGTTTGTTTTCTCAGAAGAAAACATAACTAGAACTTAGACCATTACTCCACCACAATCATAAAAATCCTGGTTATTTTGTGCTTCACTACTCACAGGCTGTCCCCAACACTAATTTCTTCTGGTGTCTTGATTATTCTTAATAATCCACTGAGACTTTTACATATCACCTGACCTATTCCCCATCCCAAATCCTGACACTATCCATGAAGGAGCCCTAATTAGGAAGGGCTGTTGTAGCTAGCTGGAAGCCATGGGTTCCACCTGATATGTATGTGACGCACCTGTAGGCACCCGCAAACCTGAAGGTATATAACCGGGTGAAAGCGGTCCGAGTTAGGAGAACGGAGAATTCAGTCAGCCGGGCAGTCACTCGGTCGGTCAGAAGAATCAGAGCGGCCAGAACGTAGGCAGAGCGGTTACAGAAGAGAAACCAGATAGAAGAAGTAATGACTGGCCAGAGTTAGGCCGAGGCTCCAGAGGACTGGTCAGAGTAAGGCCGAGGCTCCCGAGGAAGACAGAAGACAGAAGACAGAAGAAGGAAGAAAGAAGAGAGAAGAAAGAAGCTCTAGTCTTTCTCTAAGCTAAGCTCTATCTTTCTTTACTCTAAGCTCTAAGCTCTAATATTTCTCTATCTTTCTAACTCTAACTCTAAGCTAAGAAGACAAGAAGAAAAGCTCGCTTTAATCTTTCTCTTTAAAAATCTTTCTTTCCCTCTCTCTAAGCTCTAAGAAAGTAGAAGTAAAAGTAGTAAAAGCTTAACTCTGCCCCCGAGAGTTTTTATCCCGGTTTACGGTACCAGGCAGCTTACATATCCATATACATGTTGACTACACATACAGCAATCTGACTCATTTATTGTTAGTTCTTCATTCTCATTCATCAGCCACCACAAAATGGCCACATCCCACCATTGCCACCACTGGAAACTGTCCAATGCCATCCTCAGACCTGTGACCTGCTTTTGCCACAACCAAACTCTTCAAATGATACATGCCATAGTCCCTTTCAGTTCCGTCTTACCTGACATTGATACGATGTTTATCATAATTGGCATCCCCAGCTCTTTGATATACTTTTGTCTTAGGCATCTCTGACACCATGACTTCTTGATCTTCTTATGCCTTCTATGGATGCTATTTCTGAGTCATTTTAAAGTTTCTTCCTGAACAAGTTGATGCTGTCTGCTGCCTAACAAGTATTTGTAGAAAAGGAAAGACATGGGCTGTCTCACTTAATTCAATTATTATCTTTATGACAATGACCCCCAAATTTGTAGTCCAAATCCATATGCTTAAAAGGCATTCTGCTCTAAGTCCTTGGATGTTTCAAATTCTGTTGCCCTATGCAAATGTATAAATCCAAAATTTTGCAAGTATGGACTAACAGAAAATTGCTTCTTTGTTTTCCATTTTAATTAAGACACGATGCAAAGCCTGTTTCTAAATATTTCTAATATGTTGAACACACAAGAAACCTAAAAGAATATGAATAAAAATAAATTATTTGAAATGCATCTTTTGAATTTTAGAATTATTTTCTAAAAAAATTGATATAGGACTTACTTCACAGGCCAAGGATGGTGAGAAAGAGTCTTTGTCAAGTGTATATTATCACTATCATATTTAATAAGAAGGAAGCTAGGCTTGCTACCCCTACATTAAATAAGAAAACTGGGGTATGTGGATTATTCTGCCTTTAGAACTACTGTGTGGGTTGATATGCTCTTGTCCCATAGCTAGATAACTGCTGACTCATTTTTCAAATGTTGATTTAATCCAATGAATTTTGTTCCATTATCTGCTACAGTTTTGTGCACTATGAGTAGCTATACTTTTATGTTCCCACAATTTCCCTGTTCTCTGAGCAGAGTTTCTACCATAGGGACTTGAAGAAGCATATATACCACAGCTCCATTTATGCAAACTGTTTGACCATTGATCAATGCCAAAGTACACATTTGCAGAGAACATATTGGTTTTACATGAAGACACCTGGAATTTAACAATAAATGCCAGCTATAATTTGGATACTGGAAGTAATGAAGTATGTGGTTGCCCTAAGACTTGATTTGACAGCTCAGCTCTATCTGTCAACCTGTAGGATACCTTCTAATGACTCCTAAGAACTAACTTACATTACCTAGCAGAAAGCCAAATACACACCTTTCAAAATTTTTCTCAATAAAAATCTATAACTTTAGCAAGTAATTCAAGCCATTGTTTCTTTTCTTATACAAATCACTTTGTTTACATATTTGATAGTTTTTTTTGTTCCATATGTCCAGAATCTTGGCTTAATTAACACACAAATAGACTGTGTCACCCTAAGTCAAATTAAATTAATGCTGTGAAGACACTGCAAAGCCTGGTTCTATGTCTAGGTGCCAGATACTCTCATTTTTCCTCTGAAATAAATATTTTTGGATAGAAGTATTGATCCAGAATCAATGCCTAATTGATTCAGTATGTCCTTGGTTTTGGTCTGCCATCATACTATGTTATGTTATGTGCCTTCCTTGAAAACCACCTTGTCAAATGTATTTTTAAAATGCCAGAAGTACAAAACTGGCAAATTCTAAGCATTACATGACATTCTGTGTCTGAGTTATAGAACATAATTCACAATATGTCTTGTGCTAATTTTCACATCAGGTTTTTGACTGATGGGAGGAAAGTAGTATTATGTGTTTTAGATGCTATATTTTTTCCTTTAAACGATCACAGAAACTTTTATCAGAGCAAACAACAGAAAGCATCTCTAGCAGCAGTGTCTAACAACATGCTTCTGAGAGTTGACTGGTCCTAATGCTCTGCTCAATGGGAGCCAGCGAGTCACAAAAATGTTGACTTCATGTATGTCTGTCCACTTATATCTGCAGCAAACCATTAAGTTTTCTTTAAACATCTTGCTTCTCCTTTTTATTCCCTTGCCTCAAAAGCAAAATTGGCACAGTCTTACCACTGGAAATTAACTTCTAATAGAGTTGTTAGAGCACATACACATACACACATATGAATCGCTTGCCTTTGTTTCAGAAAAGGGAGAAGTGAAGATTAAAAGAGAAATTGGCACAGATCTTCCAAATACTTAGAATAAAGCTGAAAATTACATTCTTGAAAGCTTTTTCCAACTTAAGTAAAAATAATGAAACAAACATTTACAAAGAAAATAGAGAACACAAAGAACCATAAGCAAAAGCAGAAAGAGTATTGAGGGAATAAAGCTTTTCAGTGAAATTATAGTGCTGATGAACAAAAAACAACGAAGGTGTCTTATGTGCTGTTAATATATGTAAGAAAATAATTATCCTCTATTATTCAGGTGTTCTAACCACATAAATAAGGAAATAATAATGATTTTGTCATGAACAGAATTTATCCCAAGAACAAATAAATTCTATCAATGAAATTCACCACATTCTCAGATCAGAAAAGAAGAAAAATATGATATCAGTATATTTTGAAAGTGGAATATAGAGTCTTGTGAAACAGAAATCAACAACTTATTTATAGCAAATAAAATTGCTAAAAATAAGTCAGTTCTAAAAAATAACTACTGGCATATGTTTACTTTGATATTAGCTCTTTTCTATAATAAAATAAATACACAGCTGCTGTGGTAATCAAACAATTACTTTCTGTCTTTCTCTGCTTCTATTAAACCAGCATTATAATTCCTATGAATTGTCTGATTTTGCCTTCTTTCTCAGACCCTATCTTCACACATTCTCCCTCCACAAAACACATTCAATACACAAGATCTCTTGACATAGTTGGGTACTTAGGAGCTCTCAGCCACTCACCCAATTAATCTCCAAGCTCTGGTGCTTCCTGCCTTGAGGTCTAGCACTGCATATGTGGACCAATAACTCTCCCTGTATTTTGTGTTTTATTTCAGGTATCAAGAGTTCAAATACAAGGCACTTTTTTTTTAAACTGGGGATTGGACTCAGTGGCACTCAACCACTGAGCCACATCCCCAACCATATTTTGTATTTCATTTAGAGACAGTGTCTGAGTTGCTTAGTGCCTCACTTTTGCTGAGGCTGGCTTTGAACTCATAATTCTCTTGCCTCAGCCTCCTGTGCTGCTGGGATTATAGGCATGTGTCACTGTGCCTGGCTAGAAAACTTTTTAAATGGCAAAAATTTAGTGAGTAGGCACTGCAATGCCTTCCTAGATGCCCAATAACAAAAGAATGGTAGTATTTGCAGTGTGTATACAGTTCATCGTATGTACAAATTAACTCCACATGCATTATGTCCTTTGGTCTTTATACTATTTCTATATACAATAAGAATTATACTCATGCACAGATAAATAAATTGAACTTAGGGAGGCTAAGTATGTTTTTAAAAGCCACTCAACTGGATCATTATTGTTCATATTTCTTCCAAATGAGACACCGTGTCATCTTCCATGAGACAGGGCCGGGCAGATGCCCCCCGTCAAAAAGCAGTGACAGAGCCAGGCAAAGATCCTCATCATAAAATAAAAAGGGGGATGGGGTAAACCCTCCCCTTTATTCATGGACAGATACCAAATCTCCCCTTTTTCATGGACAGTGTTGAAAGAGTGTTGAAAGAGTCAACTCTGACTGCGTACGTTCTCCTGTCTATCCTCTGTTCTGTTTTCTGATATATGGCCTCCAGGTGTCGCTATTTCAATTATTTAGAATGAGACTAAGTCTGGATAATACCCTTTGGAATCTGAGCTAAAAACATAAAAAATAAAACTTTTCTATAATTGTATTTAAGTAATTAGTTCCTATTTAATGAACTTTGAGAGTCTTTTTTGATTGAAAATAGATTTCTCTTACTTTCAGAGTAGTTTAAAATAGATGTATATGAATTCCTTAGAGCAGAAGTCCTTCAGAGCTAACATTCAGCTATGTCCCCCTTTCCTTGCTTCTTGGTTCTAAAAATAACTGTTATAGAAAAACAATAGTGCTTTGAATTCCAGACAGAAAAAAATAACTTCTATCAGGCAAATGTGCAGAAGATATGGTTCCAGGGAATCCGTGAGAAATAAATTTGACCCAGACGAATTAGATAAGTATAACAGAATTATAATATGCCAGACAGTCATGTACGACCTTCATCTTTATAGGGCCTTGGAAAGGTGTACGTGACCCCATCTGTACGGGGCCTTGAAATGCGCAAAGTAAAAATTTAATAGGTCTAAGAAGTAATCAGTAGATATTGCTACTTTCCTAAGTCTTATGACTGTGATGTAATTAAAAAAGAATGTGTACTGCCAACAAATATGCTTATATACTTGCTACAAAGTGAAAGTAAACACACACAAGATTCAGCAGGCCAACTCTGTGTCTGTATGCTGATTTCTCCATCTCTATCGCTGACTCCTTTACCATTTGTGCTGCGTCGAGCACTCGCATTTGCACCCCATGATGCTATTCTACTATCCCCCAGCTGATAACCTGACTTTGGCAGCCAATAACCTGAGATTTCAGCAGTTCTGCACCCCAACCCCCGAGACCAGACTTCAGCAAGACACATCTACCAAGACTGAAAATGGTTACATTATCCCCATACTATTTTCTGATTAAAACCAACTTATCAGTTTACATCTATGACAAAGTCAAGGTGATAATACAGCATAAAGCAAGTGATTAATGAAAGAGGCAGTGAGGGAGTTACAGTGGAAGAGATAAGGAGTGTGGTTAATTATGTTTATAAAAAATGTACAAATAAGTCAGCAGGGAGAGTTAGTAAAATCTTAGATCTATATATAAATCTAAAATTAATATATAAACCAATCTTACCTAGAAATGGAAATGAAAAAGTCTAAACCAAAACATAGTTAATCAAATCCAGCAGTAAATTTTAAATAATGTAGTCATAAGCAGAATTCTATCAATGTAATATGCTGTATTCACAGAATAAGAAAGGAAAAGTCAACATACTTGAGAAGAAAAGAAATGTGTTAAATTCAATCCCTAGATATGATTTTAAAAGAAAAAAAAATATTACAAAATCCTTAGCAAAACTAGAAATGGAAGGAACATAACTGACTCAATGTGCTTAACCTACTATATTAGTCATTTATTCTGGCATAATAAATTATTCCAAAATTTAGTGACTTAAAAGAATAAATATCTATTATCTCATAGTTTCTGTCTTAAGCATCTAGGAAATGCAGGGCTGTGAGATTATGACTCAGGGTCCCTCATAGGGGGTGCACTGAAGAAAGTTAGCTAGAATTACACTTTTCTGAAGATTTAATGGAGAATGAAGGATCAGCTTCCAAGATGGTGCATTTGCATGGCTGTTGGCTAGATACTTCAGTTCCTCACCACATTGGCCCTTCCACAGAAGAACTTATGACATCTCAGCTAACTTCATCCAGAGCAAGCAATGCAAGAAATAAAGGGAAAAATCACAATGCCATTTATGTCTTACTCTTAGAAGTGACATATGCTCATTTGCTTTATTCTATTGGTCACATAGAAAAACCCTGACAAAAATTCAGAGGGGACTGTGTGAAAATGAGAAAATGGGTATCCTTGGAAATCATATAAAAGGCTAACAATTCTATCTCTCCTCAGAAAATCAGCATCTGCTATTCAACATTGCACTGAAGAGCCTGTTTAAAATAGTAATACAAGAAAAAAAAAAAAAGGAGTGAAAAGGAAGTTATAAAATTAGCATTCCGTGCAAATGAAATGATTGTATAATATATAGTGTTGCATAATTTTTATAACAGTGAGCCATGAGGATAGCCCCAACAAGTTTAAATTCTGACTTTACTACTTACTATGTAACAATGGACAAGTTACTTTCCCTTTCTTTTTGTGGCATCTTCCATGCGATGCAGTTTGAACAAAGGTTCCCCATCGCAGAAGGAAAGTCGAGGCAAAAGCCCCTCCTTCACGGATAGATGCCACTCAAACATGGCACTGAAAGAGTTAATTTTGTCTGTGTCTGTTTTCACTGTCTTCTGTCTATTCACTGTTCTGTTCCCATATATGGCCACCAGATGTCGCTATTTCAATTATTTAGATTGAGACTAATTCTGGAAATTAACCTTTTGGAATCTAGCTAAAAGCATAAAAAAATTAAAAAACGTTTTCTAAATTGTATTTAAATACTTTTTCCTAGTCAATAAGTTTTAAGAATCTTTTTATGATTAAAAATAGATTTCTCTTACTTTAGAGTAGTTTAAAATAGATATAAATTCCTTAGAATAAAAGTCTTTCAGAGCTAACATTCGGCTTTGCCTCCCCTTCCTGCCTCTAGGTTTTAGATAAACTAATTTCGAAAAACAAGTGTGCTTTGAATTCCAGACTGATCAGGCAAGTGTGCAGAGGATATGGCTTCAGGGAATCCGTGAGAAATAAATTTTATCCAGACTAGTTAGATAAATATGACAAAATTATGATATGCCCAGACAGTCAAGTACGACCTCCATCTATATAGGACCTTGAAAAGGTGTACGTGACCCTCCCATCTATACAAAATCTTGATATATGTAAAGAATTTTTAATATGTCTAAAATGTAATCTATAGATTAATCTTATGACTGTGATGAAATCACAAAAGAATGTGTAAACAATCTGTACTGCCAAAAAAATACGCTTATATACTTGCAACAAAGTGAAAGTAAAGAGAGAAGATTCCACAGCCTGACTCGTGTGTCAGTGTGCTAATTTTCTTGTCTCATCTCCATCGCTACTCCTTTGCTTTTTGTGCTGTGTTTTGAGCTCACGCTGCACCCACCCACCGTGCTTTTCTTAGCACCCCTGATTTCGGCAGTTGCCCCGTGCTGTTCTGCACTCCCTGCTGAGAATCCAGACCTCAGCACCTTTGTCCCAGTTTCTTCATCATAAAATGATGGGATAACAATATCTATTTGTAGTGTTATTGTGATAATTAAAAGTGTTAATACTCTTTTAGTGCCTAGAACTGTGCCTGGTAACAAGAATATGACCAATATCATTAGCTGGTCTTATTTTCAATCATGAAAGAAATTCAAGAATCTGGGAATGTCACTGGGATAAAATCATATGGACAATTAATATTTCTGAAACTGTCAAAACCCAAATAATTTTAAATAGAGATACTATTTGTATTTACAATAAAAATTATTTTAGCTATGTATAAATCTAAGGAAATGTCAATATTTTTATAGATAAAATTATTAAATAACAAGAATTAACACCTAAATAAAAGGAGAATTATACCAGGTTAATGAGTAGAAAGACTACCATAAAGATGTCAATTCTGTTTTCCATAATGACTGTATCAATTTACATTTCCACAGAGTATAAGAGTTTCAGATTTTCACATCTTCACCAGCACTTACTATCTTTTGTCCTTTGGATGAGAACCATTCTAACCAGAGTGAAGTGATGTCCCAGTGTGATTTTGACTTGCAATTTTCTCCATTATTAGTGATGTTAAGCATTTTAATATACTTATTGTCCATTTTTATGTCTTTTTTTGAAAAGTTAAATATAGATCTAACATATGATACAATTCCACTACTGAATTGTTGAAAATATATTGAAAAGAAACAAAATATATTGAAAAGAAACAAATGAATATGTTGAAAAGATATATACACTTCATTGGCTATTGTGTCCCAATTCACAATAGCCAAGATTTGAAATATCCATAAATTATTTCATAAGTTATTCATCAACAGATGAATGGATAAAGAAAATGTACTATCTATGCACAATGGACTGTGAATTAGAAAATAAAATCATAATCCTGTAATTTGGGGCAACATGAATGGTCCTGGAGGACATTATGCAAAGTGACATAAACCAAGGACAGAAAGACAAATATCACATGATTTCATTCATATGTGGAATCTAAAAAAATGTTGGGTTCATAAAAGTAGAGAGTAGAATAATGGGGATGGTGAGGAAAGGGATTGGGAGAGATCAGTTAATGGGTACAAAGACACAGCTAGAGAAAATAAATAAGTTTGGGTATACCACTACACAGAAGGGTGGCTATAATTAAAATATTGCTAACACATAAATCAAAATAGCTAGAAGAATTTTATATGTTCTCATTACAAAGAAATGATGGAGATTTGAACTGATAGATAACCTTAATATTCTGAATTGATCATTGCACAATGTATACATATACCAAGATATCACACTACATTCCATAAATATGTACAATTATTAACTGTTGATTTTAAAAATAAGTAAAATCTTAAAGATTCAAATTCTACCCAAGTTAATTTATTTTAATGCAATTGTAATAAAAATTTCACAAGCCTTAATATGCATTCATTAAACATCATGCTGAATTCCTAAAATTTCATAGTCCTCCTCTAAGATTAAATATGAGTGAGGTGCAGTGGTACATGCCTATAATCTCAGGGGCTTGAAAAGCTGAGCCAGGAGTTCAAAGCCAGCCTCAGCAATTTAGCAAATTCCTAAGCTATTCAGTTAGACCCTGTCTCTAAATAAAATACAAAAAAAAAAAAAAAAAAAAAAAAAAAAAGGCTAGGGATGCAGTTCAGTGGTTGAGTGCCCCTAAGTTCAATTCTCCATACTAATAAAAGAAAATAGGACTAAATATGTTCCTAACTCATGAAGCTACCCTCTAGAGAAATTTACCTTAGTCAAAGTTAATTGGTTGAAAGTTAAAAACTCACTCAAGTTAGGGAGCAGTAGGAGAAAAATTGAGGAGTAGTGCTTTACTATAAGAGTACAGAAATATCTTGAGGAACCCAAGAACCAGGACTTAAAGAATGCCAGGACAAACACTATACTAGAAAACTAAGTCCCTTCAAAATCATAATTCTTTCCCTTTCCTTCTTGTCTGTGAATCTCTTTCTCTCACTCATTGACTCATTCAATCATTCATTTATTTCACAAACTTTTTTGAATATCTTTTAGGTGTCATGGTACTGATGACATACCATTTGCAAGAGAGGTGATGCCCCTAGTATCATGGAATAAGTAATTTTTTTCTTGATGGATTTGGTGTTGGTGTTTTATTAAAATGAACAGTGGACTGGGGTTGTAGCTCAGTGGTAGAGCTCTTGACTAGCACATGTGAGGCACTAGATTCAATCTTCAGCACCACATAAAAATGAATAAAACAGAGGTATTGTGTCAATCTACAACTAAAATACATATATATTAAAGTGTATATTATATATATACTAAATACATATATATATACCTACAACTACAATATTTATATATATATATATGTATATATATTTAAAAAAAAACAACATTATTTTCTTCATTCAGTTTGATGAGGATATTTATAGGGATAAACTGAAACAAATCTGGATAGAATCTTTCATTCCTCAAAAAAATTTTTTAATGAAAACCAAGCCTGGTGCAGTGCCTCAAGCCTGTAATCCCAGCACTTGGGAGGCTGAGGCAGGAGGATCGCGAGTTCAAAGCCAGCCTTAGCAATGGTGAGGCACTTAGCAACTCAGTGAGTCCCTGTCTCTAATAAAATACAAGAAATGGCTGGGGATGTGGTCCACTGGTCCAGTGCCCCTGAGTTCAATCCCTGGTAAAAATATATAAATAAATAAATAATAAAAAAAACCTCATAAAACCCAGTGTTATCAAAGTCAGCAATATGTTGAAATAGTTTGCTTCAAAAGTTTAAGAAAAAAAAGGAGCTTGTTTTGTTTTGTTTTTAAATGGTGGGGAACAAATCATTGAGCAGAGATTTAATGCTACATTCAGTGAAACATAACATAATTCAGTGGAAAGCCTGCTAAATGACTAAATTGACATCACCCAAAACAGCTCCGACTAAGGATCGGAAAAGAAAAGAAAATCACAGGGAACAGAGAAGGAAGGAGAAAAGATTGGGTAAAGGGAAACAGAGGTAAGGAAAATGAAAACCACATTGAGAGTTTTAAATCCTTGATTAGCACAGATTTTTGACTGGATTCTCCAGGAAGCAGATGTTGAGTCAAGGGTTGGGAGCATGTGGATGTGGGAAGTGCAGTAATCGAAACATTGGGCAGGAAAAGCAAGGGAAGGCCAACAACAGTTTGCATTATTAAAGCAGCAAGCAATGTAGACCATTGAAATGGGTGGGTGGGACAGTCTATAAAACTGTAAATCACACACCTCTCACCCAAGGGTTGAGGTAGTTGGCTGGAGAACATTTATCTCTACCCTCTTCCATCATTAGTTAGGAGCTGCACCTGGGAGTATTCTCTCATAGGCTGCTGTACAAAAGTCCTGGACATTGAAAGTCAGGCTGATGTGGGAGAAAATGGCAAGGAGGTCTTAGGCCAACAGCATCTGCTACATTCTGCTGACCAAAGAGAAATCTCCATTAAGTTATGTTGAAAGAAGACAAAGAAGCTAGGTTGGGATATGAAAACTTGGCATGTTCCTAGTACACCAATTCATAGATTCTGGGCCTTTATGTTAGAAGATTCTGTTTTGCCATGGTAGGTATCAGTCCAAGGAAATTTTAAGAAGAGGCACCATCATGAAAGAATTATATCTAAGCTTCACCAATATCCAGCTTTCTTCACAATTGCCAGACTCAGTCACCTTGAGAGAAATGAGAGTGTAAAAGAGTCCAAAGGGAAAACACAATTTTATGGGCCAAAGAGAAGTCAGGAGAAACAGAGGATCTTTCTGATTCCTTATGGTCTTTAGCAAGAAACTGATGATTAAAATAAAAGCAACTTGATGCAGCATCTACTTTCAAAGAATGGCTAATCGAGGTGGTTGTAAAGAAGCCATGAACGTATTCTCCTGGCACTTATTAAATGAATATATGTTCCTCTAAATTCTTTACATAAGCCATATGAGTATGTGATTGTTGGTAAAGTTGTGTTTCTGCTAACTTAAAAGCACTATTTACTATTTTAAAGTCACATAAATCCAATATACATACACATACACTTTTTTTTTTTCAGTTCTGACTGTTTTCAATCATTTCTCAAACCAGTTAATAAAGCTACCTTTGGGGTAGATTCTTTAGTATTCACAAACACCCTTCTGAGTAAGACATAGGGCTAAACATTATACATGACACAGTGAGGAAAATATAGTCCTTGACTTCAAGAAATATATGACCTAATAAAGGAGACATCATGGATACACAGAAGAATTAAGACTTATACAGGTCATCATAGAAAACAGGCTGTGGAAAGTCATGGGGCAGGGGAGTTTAATTTGTGTGGGGAAAGATAATATCTTACAGGTCAGGTGCCATTTGAACACAGCCCTAAAGCACTGCAGGGTTTGAAAATGGAGGGAGAACGTGGTAGCAAAATATCTTGTGTATATTAAGGACATGAACTGGTGGGTGGAGTGTACACAGAAGAAAGAAAAATAGAATCAGAACAAGATTTGTAAAAGATAGTGAAAGCTCTATAGCCTCCTTGCCTAGTACAGTGACTGTTATTAGCTACATGTGACCTCTGAGCCCTTGAATATGGCTGAAAACATTTCACAAGTGGTAGGAAAACAAAGAATGTAAATTATCTCATTGACAACTTTTATATTGATGACATATTAAAATTATAATATTTTGAATATATTGGCTTAAATAAAATCCATTTCCTTTTGCTTTCCTGAAATGGTTAATAGCAATTTATTTACTGACCATTTATTTTTAATTAAAAAATAAAAATCACATATATATGGGGCATAGTGTGATGTCTTAATACATGTATTAATTGTAGCATGATTAAACCAAGTTAATTAACATATTCATCACCTCACATACTTATTTATGGAGAACATTAAATTTTCAAATATACAATACATTAGTACCACAGAAGCACTTATCATGCTGTACAATATGTACCCAGAACTTATTCTTCCTGTCTAACTGAAACTTTATACCCTTTGACCAATATCTCCCCATTCCACCCCAACACCCTAGCCCCTGGTAACCTCTGCACTTTTGTGTTATCTATTTCTAGAAGTTTGACATTTTTAGCTTCCACATATCAACAAGATCATGTAGTACTTGTTTTCTGTGCCTGGATTACTTTACTGAGCATCACACTCTCCAGGTCATGGCTAGCATTGCATGTTACTGGTCAATGCTACCGTAGAACCAATCACTAAAATGCCCACACTTTGTAAGCCATTGGAGGCTTTAGGGCAGAGTGTGAATGACTGGGTAACATAATTGTAACTCTGCTTGAAAATGATTAATATTGATTTAAAAAGGAGAAGCAGAAAGAAGAACAAAAAAACACAAATGTAATGAACCAAGTAGCAGTTGTGTATGCAGAGAATCAGATGTAAGTAATGCCTGGAAGGAAAATTGGGAGCCTCAGAAGTATGTGTAGGAGAATATAGAAATCAAGTTCACTGATAGGTTTCTTGAAAAATGTAGTTTGAGTAAGCATGAAGGTATTATCATAAAAATCAAGGTGGAGTAGCTTTAAAGAAGAAAAGATGTGTTGAACTCAGGACACATGAGTTTGGGGTAGCTGTGGGACATGTAGGTGGTGGGGTGGTGGGGCAGGCAGCTAGGAATGTGTGAGAACAGTGGCTCCTACAACTTGAGAGGTTTCCAGAACCACAAGTAAGACAAAGCCATTAGCAAATATTTTTCAACACAATTTTTCTTCAAGGAAAAATTTTTTTCCCCTAAGATCAAACATAGAAGCCACAGTTCCACGTGTTATTAAAAATACTATAACAAATTGTCAAATGTCATCAAATGATGGTGTCTGCAAAGAAAGTCCAAGCTCTGGCAAGGCATGAGATAACAGAAAACTCCTCTTCCATTCAGTGATTATTTATTGAGCTACGCTAAGAGTCAGGCACTACACAGCATGCTGGAGAAATGCAAATAAATAAGGCCTCACTCTGTCCTGGGAACATTCACAGTCACAATTCTCTCTCGGGTAAAATGAATGTGTAAAGGATTGATGAAGAGGATGTGAAAATTTGTCAATCCTTTATACTGTAAAGATTACAACGTCTAGTAGAAACACAAACCAAGGAAGAATGAGGTAGATACTGCCTGAGTTTCAGGAAGTTTGATATTCTGTATTCTGTGTTTGTTTGTTTGTTTCATGTCATGACTGGTTTTAGTAGTACAAAACTACTAGCCTTAACACCTTTTAGCATTCTACATTATTAAGCTTCAATTGCTTTTAATGTTGACATCCAGGAGGAATTTCTTCCCAGTAGAGACAAAGTCTGCTCTGTGCTCTGCATGAAGTCATGAGTCTAATTTTAAAATCTTATTTCCATGATCAAAAATACTTTCAGGAGCCTCCTTGCAGCTGAAAAGACTATAGTTGCAGACTAGAAAAGACCCTCAGTGTACCAGTGAGGCAAATAAAAACACCATAACTGAATTTGCAGAGCATTAACTGAAAATGTATCATACTTCAGAGGCAATCACACAGAGGTTGTTCCGTGGCACTCTGACAACTATAAACAGAACACTGTGATACATTCTGGGTCAGGAGAAGCAAGGACATTGAAGCTTTGAAGTATCGTTGTCTTCTCATGAAGTTTGACCCCAGTGTTAAAGGAATAAAGATCACAAACATTCTTCAGAGAGATAGCAGTGAGTACCACAGTAAGGAAACCGAATGGTTATGAACAGGACCTGTAATCATATCTGACAGTTTGCAGGTGCTACATGGTATTAGGCCTGAGATCTGTCATTTCCACAACTGAGGACAAACTAACAGTTTTTCCAGATCTGTACTGGTGGTTCTGGAAAAAGACAAGGTAAAATTCCTTACAAAAATAAGACACAAGACTAAAGAAAACCTAAATCCAGTGATTTCCTGCTACTGATAAAGTATGCAGTTACTTAAACTCACTTTTCTTCCAAAATCAGGAGAGAAAAATAGATGTGGGTTCAAGATCCTGCTTTGTCAGTGTCCTGATGATATGTTCTAGGATATAGCTGTGGCATTGGGTATTGAGTTGATGGCAAGTCTTTAAGCTTGTAATTAATCATATCTTCTGATGGCAGAAGATATGATTTGAATGATCATTCTAATAACCGAAGAATAAATGTTGATACAGTGACAGATCAGACAAAGGAGTTCTTTCTCAGAGGAAAAATATTACTGTAATTTCCATTTTAATTTGAGCTGACCTATTATTTAGTAAAACACTATAGGCACTTAAAGAATATTAAATTAGTCTTCTAAGTTGCCAGTATAATACACTATAACTTTATTCTTTTCTTCTTTACTGCTTCAGAAGTCTTGACAGTAGAATGAACATGGAAAAATGGCATTTAATGTGACCTAAATAATGACTATAGAAAATCAAAGCATTGATCTTATCCTCATTTCACATTTAAATGATGTCATGGTTGGTGCCCCTTTCTGATTGTGGCATTTATTTAATTACTGCACAATTAGAAAGCCATCTTGTTACATTAAATACAGACATTATTTTTTTTAATTGTCTATATCCTATGTTCCCTAAATGCTAGATAGAGGAAATGTACACTCAAAATAAAAGAAACTTTAGGGGTTTTTTTTTTTTTTTCATAAAAATATCTCTTTGGGGAGGAAAGAAAGTTAACCATGGCTGAGTTTTTACTAAATGCCAAACATTGGGTGAAATGCTATATATAAATTGTATCATTTAATTCTAAATCTACTTCATAAGATCTTAAAGCAAAAATACCAAGTTATTGGCATTGCTGAAGATGTGGAATCCCAAGCAAACTCTACACTACCTGTTCTCCATTTTCCTACCTTACAGTTCCACCCCATATAATGTTGCTGTTCCCCTATCCTCTGAGTTCAGCTTGACTAGCTGCATAGACTTTTGTGCTCTGACATCCTGGCATAAGAGAGAATACAAACTTCAGAGGCACCAGTGACCATGTATCTTGGAGACTCTCACACAGAAAGTATACTTTCTTCTGTACTTGTTACATTAAACAAACAAACAAAAAAAAAATATTTTTGAAGATTTTTCTTCACCTTACCTAATAATTTTCACATTGACAAACAGAAAATGGTAGGAATATATTGTGGATGTTTTTATTAGCATAGCAGGGTAAATCAAGTGCAGTTAATTGCAAGTTATTGACAAGGAGAAATAGAGTTCTCAATAACCTAATCAGAAGATTAATCCATATCATGGATTAATAACTTGAATGAATGAATAGGTAGAAAGTGTAGGCAAATGTGGCATGGCTGGAGGAAGTGGGTCACTGAGGACATAATCTAGGAATTATATATTTTGTCCCTGGCTCCTCCTGCTTTCTGCCTCCTAGATACCTGAGGTGAGCAGCTTTTCTCCACCATGCCTTTCTTCCATGATGCTCTGCCTCACCTTGGGAAAAGAACAATGTAGTTTGCCGACCATGGACTGAACCAACTTCTTAAACCATGAGCTCAACATAAACTTTTCTTCCTCTGGTCAGTTATTCAGACAGCAATGAACACCTAATTAACACTCTGAGTTTAAGCAAAAAGGGGAGTGGAAGTCTACTAAAAATACTTAGTAAATACAAAAACAAATTGAACAAACTGAGCCTGAAAGGTCATAATCAGGCATTCCTTTAAATAAGTCTGCCAGTGATGACCAATAAGTACATTAAAAGATTCTCAACATCACTAATCATTGGGGAATAGTGAACAAAACCATGAAGACAAACTACTTTTCAGCCATTGGAATGTACGTTACCAAAAAAACAAGAGGGAAAAATAAACAAGTGTTAGTGAGAATGTTGAAAATACCAGAAGCCTAGATCATTGCTTGTGAAGATGAAAAATAATGCAACCATAGAGGAAAGCAGTATGGCAGTTCCTCAAACACAGACCTACCACATGATCCAACAACTCCTCTTGTCTCTATATTTCCAGTGGATGGAAAGCAGAAACCTAAACAGATATTCATACACCAGTGTTCATAGCAACATTACTCACAATTGCCAAAAAGTGAAAACAATTCAAATGTCCATCAATTGATGAATGGATACTCAAAAGGTGATGTGTGTGAGCATGTGCACACGTGTGTGCATGCACACAAGTGTATTGATCATCCTTTTAAAAGTAATGAAATTCTGACACATACTAAAACTTAGATATACCTTAATGAAGACATTATGCAACTGAAATGAGCCAGATGTAAAAGGACAAATAGTGTATGGTTTCACTTGTAAAGGATACACAGAGTAGTTAAATTCAGAGAAAGAATGCATATTGGTAGTTGTCAGGAGCTGGAAAAAAGAGAAGTGGGAACTTATTAAGCATGAGAAGAGTTTTAGTTTAGGAAGATGGAAAAGTTCTGACAATGTGTGGTGATGATTGTTTCACAACAGTATGAAGGTACTTAATGGCACTGAACTATACACCTAAATGGTTAAAATAGCAAGTATTATGTTATGTACCACAATAACAACAACAAAAACAAAGAACATGAGGACAGGGAAAAAATTACGGAATCTGACCATGAAAAGTTGTAAGAGTCATTTCAGTAGAAATGAAAGCCAAGCTGGGAAGGCTGTGGAATCCTGAAGAGGTGAACTGAATGGGAGGTAGTAGACAATGAAATTTGTAAGGTACCTTTGTTGCACCATGTTCTATTGTAAAGAACTTTGAACTTTGAATTAACCATTTATTTCAAGCTTTAATGTCACTGGTTAGATACAACTTATTAGTATCAGTATTAGTATAAGTACAGTATTAGAGATTGAACCCAGGGGTATTCTACCCTTGTTCATATCCTTAGTCCTTTTTATTTTTATTTTGAGCCAGAGTATCACTAAGTTGCTCAGTCTGACCTTGAATTCCTGCCATGTCTCCTGAGTCACTGGGATTACAGGTGTATGCCACCATGTCCAGTTAGATGCATCTTTAGACACATGGGGAAAAAAGATAACTTTTAGAAGCAATGAGTTAAAAGCATCATTTGACTTGGACTAGAAGGCCTATGTAAAGTCCAAAACTCACCACTAAACCCGTCACAAAACTTTGAGGTTCAGGTTGTTCATCTGCAAAATAATATTTGTTCTGTTCCCAGAGAAAATGTGAAGATCAAATAAAATGGTATATATGATTCTGCTTTGTAAACAAGGAAGTGCTATAAAATATAAAGTAACTTAATAGTAGGGATAAAATCAAATTGGAATTAATCATTGACCCAGATGGAATCAGGTATTCCCACCATCTCTATCTTTCAAATTTAAAATAAGACTTAGTTTTTTTCTATTGAAAACAAGGGAGAAAATTTCTTCCTCTCCTTTTCTTTTCCTTAGAGAATTTAACCTTAGAAAAAATTCATTGCAATTACCTTCTCTTCTCTTTGAAATGTATTAAAATATTTTGATAATTGTATAGACATTTGTCAGTTTTATGCTCATCTAAGTTCTTTTCTCAAGAACCTGGGAGATATCTCTTTTGGATTGATAAGCATCTTAAGAAAGAAAGCACTCCTACTCCTAGTTTCTGTGAGAGTGATAGAGTCTAACATTCATGGGTCCTTTGCCCTGAGTTGCAAAATTACTTCTTTTCATGTGGGTATTAGAAGTTCAGTTTCCCCTTGCATAGAGACAATTAGCTAACCCAGATGGGCACTCCAATTATTATCTGAATTTAGGATGAACTATGTGTGAGAAAAGATGCTGTCAAATCCTCTCTTTTACATGATGTCTAGTTTACTTGATAATGTATATAGAAAGTGTTGCATCCACCTGGTTATATAAAAAGGTAAGATTTACTTCTTTTTTTTTTTTTATCTCTAAGTAGACTGCTTAGAGTTAATGCACATAACTGTTGGGACTTTCCGGATGCTGTCTGCCAAGGGGATGGGCTCTGGTTGGTTACCACATCTTTTGCAGGACCGGGGCTAAGCAGGGGGTGTGGCTATGACGTATCATGAGAGTCGGAACCGCCCTGCTGGTCAAGGATTGGTTATTTTTAGGCCTATATAAGTGCAGTTCACTATTCAATAAATTTGAGTTTTTGGCATTGCTTTTTACCAAAACTCCCCGGGTGTGGTGTGGTGTCCATCAATCAGGTGGGGATAGAGACACTCGGTGACTTTTGCCCGCTAAGCCTATCTTTGCCAGGTAAGCTACTTTAACTCTTTCTGCTGGCAGAAAGAACCCCCTTTTAGGGACCAAAAAGGGGGGTAGATTTAGACCTCGGCCCCATTAATAAGTAACACAGCAGTCACGGCAGTTGACGCCCAAGCGCGGGGCACAAAAACAAAAGAAAATTATCGATAGGCTTAGCTCGGTTAGAGACGCAGTGTCTCTCTGGCAAAAGTATCCTCTAATATGGGGCAAGCTTTAATATTTAAGAAATCTCAGGACCTAGCCCTCGAGGCATGGCGGTGTATTTTAAGAAAGCAAGGTCTCCAGATTTCTGATGCTCAAGCTGAAAAAATTTGGAGCTCATTAATACAGGTGGCTCCCTGGCTCCCAAAGACTGATTATAATTCATGGAAGACATGACACCGTGCAGAACAGATTTTAAGAGAGAGAGAAAATGAATATGGGGAAATTCCACCTCCGGGAGTTTATCCAGCTTTAGCCACCCTAAAAGCATGCTCTCTCATGCACACAATAAAAGAATCTACAGAGGCCACAGATCAGGCACCTCAAATTATAATAATTGAGGTAACGGAGCAGGCACTACGAGAAAATAAAATATCTGAATCTAATCTCTCCCAGTCCAGAGAATTAAACAGCCCCTCCCGGTCCATGGATTTGGAGAAGCCTAACCACTCCCTAAAAGTAGAGAAATCCCGCTCCGCAGAATTAGGAAAAACTAGCAATCAGGAACCTACAGTTTCTCCCTTAGAGAGCTTAAAAAAATTCCCTGAGGACAAAGTCCATCGGCCACATGGCTCACCACCCTGTGAGCGGGATCCACCATTTTATGAGCCCGCCCCTTCCAGGCCTTCTGCACCACCTCTTTTCCAAGAGGCGCCAATTCCACAACAGCTGCTAGCACCCCCTGGTGGGCTTTCACCTGTAATGGCATTTCCAGTTAATTTTAATCCGGGAGGAAATAGGCCGAATATTTGGTACCCCTGGGAAACTCAAGAGTTAAAAGAAATTAAAAAAGCGGTGTTGGAAGACGGTCCCAACTTTCCATGGGCAGAATGTATTTTACCAAGTCTGGCACATCAAGCCTGCACTACAAAAGATTGGAACAATTTAACCAAAGCCATGCTTCCAGGACCTTTATTTATAAAGCGGTGTGCATATTTGACTGATGAATGCCATATGCAGGCAGAGAGGAACCGATCTATGAATCCTCCCAAACCAATAACCTTTGGGATGCTGGCAGGAGTTAATGACCAATATGCCATGGGCATTCAACAGGCAGCAATACCAGCCCGTTACTGAGAACAGGTGTGAGCTTTAGGGCTGGCAGCATGGAAAAAGCTAGAGGAAGAACCTACAGAGCCTCCTATAGCTGGAATCACTCAAAAAGCTAATGAGGATCTGGCCACATTTATTGAGAGAGTGGGAAAAAAGCCTTCAAAGGAAATTTCCACCTGGTACGATGAGGGATCAATTTTCAAAAATGCTGGTTTGGGAAGAGATGACCACAGATCACGAACTGGCCTGTGCCGGGTTAAAGGATAGATCTATGGGGAGATGGATTATTTCCACCAAAGATGTGGGTTCTCAAACTCATCAATCTCAAGTCTTAACAGCATCCCTTAATGCCCATACTGAGGTATTAGCATCAGTTTTAAATGAAAAAGGGACCTGTTTTAAGTGTGGACAACAGGGCCATTTTAAAAAAGACTGCCCCAATGGCCCTGGTCGGCCCCCAGAATGCTCCCCTGGCCAGACTCAGAGTCCAGCTGCCCCTAGAACACTTTGTCCTAGATGTAAAAGAGGATATCATTGGAGAAAAGATTGCAGATCTAAATTTGATATTCAGGGGAAATCTTTAAACTCCTAAAGGGGCATCCTCCAGCCCCGTTACACCAAGGAGGTTCCCCTGCTCACAGTCCCCCTAAGGTCCATTGGACAGTTCCTATTATTCCAGGTATTAGACCAAAGATGGATATTTATATATCAGGAAAGAAATTTTGTTGCCTAATTGATACTGGGGCAGATCGTACTATACTAAGGAAGGAAGAGATTCCACCTCAATGGGAACTAATTCCAGGGCCCCAATTACTCGGGGTAGGTGGAAACACTCATTCAGAAGAAACCAGAGATTGGCTTAGATGGAGAGACATAGACGGAAATCAAGGGGAGGTTCGCCCCCTTGTGGCCCCTGGATTAACCTCTAATTTATTAGGCCAGAACATCTTAGGAGAAGCTGAAGCTTACATTACTACAATCCATAGAGAGCTTCAAAATGATATATTAATTAAAGATACGGGGAGAGAAACTTCCAATCAACAAATAGGGTCTCACCCCAAATCTTAAGGGCCACTGCTCCCCAAGTTCCTGCCATTCAATGGCAAGATGGCCCCCCAATCTGGGTCGAGCAGTGGCCCCTTCCTACTGAAAAACTAAACTTTTTGAGGGCAATTGTCCAAGAACAGTTAGCCCTAGGACACATTAGACCCTCTCTTAGCCCATGGAACAGTCCTGTTTTTGTTATACAAAAGGCCACAGGGAAATGAAGGATTTACAAGACCTCCGGAAAATTAATGATAGGATGTTCATTGTTGGCAAACCTCTGTGTGGCCTCCCCTGGATCCCTGCTATTTCTAGAGATTTAACCTTAATTGTTATTGATATTAAAGATTGTTATTTTTATATTCCTCTTCATCCAGATGATTATGAAAAGTTTGCCTTTTCTATCCCTTCTAATAACTTTCAGAGGCCAGATGAGCAATATGAATGGATAGTTCTCCCTCAAGGTATGGCTAACAGCCCAGCTTTTTGTCAATATTATGTTTCATGTCTCCTGTCACCATTAATGAAAAAATCGCAGCTCACCCTATATGTTTATATGGATGACATCATCCTGGGAGCTGCTGATGTCCAGCAACTGGGCTCAGCTTACCTGACCCTTCGAGAGCTCTTAGAGAAAGAAGGATTACACATATCCAATGACAAGGTCCAAAACTATTCCTCCCTTCAAAATATTGGGGACAAAACTTAGCCTAGACTCGGTTTGTCCTCTCAAACCTCAACTAGTCAATCAAAAATCTTATTCCTTGGCAGAGTTACAGAAGCTATTAGGAGAGCTAAACTGGTTAAGACCATGGCTTCATATCTCTACTGAGGATTTTATTACCTCTGTTTGAGTTGCTATGGAGAAAATCCCCCTCTGATGTGATTATACTAGAAGAAGGTCATCTGTCAATATTACAAAAAGTCCAAGATGCCCTCAATTCAGCCCCATTGGCTTGATACCAAACAAAGCAACCTCTATATCTGTGGATTTTCTCAGGTGCTAAGCTCCTTATAGCTGTTCTCACCCAGATGGGTAACCCCTTACAGTGGATACATTCATCTGTGGGAGGAGCACCTTCAGTTTATTCCCAATTAGATCAATTAGCAGATCTTATAATAAAAGGGAGAGATACATCATTGAGACATTATGGAAAAGACCCAGATATTTTAACAATTCCTTACCGTTTGTCAGACTTTGAGTGGATACGGAGAAACAACCCTAGAGTCTCCTATGCTTTAGAAGGATTTTTAGGACAAGTTGACTGTCATTATGGGTCAACCAAATGGACCTCTTCTTTTCCCAAACTGGAGTGGACTCCCCCCATCCTTTTTTCCATCAAGCCACTCCCAAGGCAGTAAATGTCTTCACAGATGGAGGAAAAGAAGGGTCAGCAGTTGTAGTTTTTCACCCATCCTCGGGCCAAAGGACACAATACTTTGAAGCCATTACTGGTTCTGCTCAATTTAAAGAATTATATGCTGTTGCATTAGCCTTGACCCATGTCCAAGAGCCTATGAATCTTTTCTCAGATAGTTTATATGTAATTAACCTATTACCTACTCTAAATGCATCATATATAAAGATAAATAATAATCCTATAACCCCTCTGATGATTCAGGTTCGATCCCTGTTAAAGGGGTGTAATGAGCCTATTTTCCTCCAACATCTTAGGGGACATCAAGGCTTATCTGGCCCCTATCTGAGGGAAATCAGGCCGCTGACCTTTTGGCCACCACAGGTGTATTAACAGTTACAGTCCCATATCAACAAGACCTTCAGTTAGCCCAAGATCTTCACAACCTTACTCATTTAAATTGTAGAGAACTACATAATAAATTTCCTTTAGTTCCTATAAAAGATTTTTAAAAAAATTGTAAGGACATGTAAGTCCTGTTTGCCTTTCTTACAGGTCCCACCTCTCCAGTCCCCTGGGGTAAATCCCAGAGGCCTATGGCCCAACGCTATCTGGCAGACTGATGTAACCCATTATGCACCATTTGGAAAATTAAAATATATATTTATGTCCATAGATACTTATTCACATGCTTGTTGGGCCACAGCACACTCTGGAGAAAGTGCTAAACATGCTGAAAGTCACTTTTTACAATGCTTTGCTATTCTTGGATTGCCAAAATAGGTTAAAACCGATAATGGACCCTATTTTGTAAGCAAATCATTACAAAAGTTCTTCCAAACTTGGCATATTAAACATACCACATGGATCCCATATAACCCAAAAGGACAAGCCATCATAGAGAGACATAATAAAACCCTAAAGGATCAATTAATAAAACAAAATGGGGGAATCAACCCCCATGACCAGTTAAAGACCACTATGCTTACCTTAAATATTTAAAATTTTTCCAAACAGCAGCCTCTGTCTGCGTTTCAAAGACACTGGTCTAACCAAGTGCCTTATGTAAAAGTTGAGGTCCGATGGAAAGACACATTAACTGGATTCTGGAGAGGTCCAGATTCGTTAATAAGTGCTGGCAGAGGTTTTGGTTGTGTCTTCCCAATGGGAGAACAAAACCCTATATGGGTGCCTGCCAGAGATTTCAAATACTGCCAATCTGACCAAAATGACTACCCAGGAGCACAGGCTCTTGAGGGGTGATCCTTTATTTTTTCCACAGAAATGAGAAGAAAGAAAAAAAACACCATGACAAATCTCCTGTCCTGTTCTGATTAAATTTCTCATCACATCCATTCCAAAATTCATCAAAAACATTGTCTTGAACTCCTTCTTTGTCAGTATCTCAACCCTCTGCGATGAGAGAAGAGGGACTGTGCCATTTCTGTGACAATTGTCCGGACTTTATGCCAGATGGCTTCCTTTAGACTAACTAAATGGGTGGACTTTCTCCCTTTGGTGAAATCCCTGATTGTCATTGTCTTTGTGTTCACTTTTGGGCTCTATATAACTAGCCAGATTGATACAGTTGTTGGTCTGCTGTCATGCTGAGCTAAAGCCCTACAGGCTTAGCCATGGTCCTTAACAAGAAGCCGAGGTTTGCCATCCAGTCAAGCCTTCCCCAAGGTGACTGTCCTGTCCCGTGTCCTTCCCCTGGCCACTTGCTGGCCCTGGATGTGTCCAACTGAAGTACTAGGGTGGTAGCCAATGATGGGTAAGAATTTTCCCAGAGAGGAAAAACAACCTAAACAGGCACACTCTTGAGTTAGATGGATACCCTAATTTTCAAAATACAAGATGGGACATCCCATTTTTGAAATATAAAATTGAGAAGCCCCATTTTGAAACAAACAAAAAAGGGGAATTTTTGGGACTTTCCAGACGCTGTCTGCCAAGGGGATGGGCTCTGGTTGCTTACCACGCCCTTTGGAGGACTGGGGCTAAGCAGGGGGGTTGGCTATGACGTATCGTGAGAGCCGGAACCGCCCTGCTGGTCAAGGATTGGTTATTTTTAGGCCTATATAAGTGCAGTTCACTGTTCAATAAATTTGAGTTTTTGGCATTGCTTTCTACCAAAACTCCCCGGGTGTGGCGTGGTGTTCGTCAATCAGGCAGGGATAGAGACACTTGGCGACTTTTGCCCGCTAAGCCTATCTTCACCAGGTAAGCTACTTTAACTCTTTCTGCTGGCAGAAAGAACCTCCTTTTAGGGCCCAAAATGAGCGGTAGCTTTAGACATCAGCCCCATTAATAAGTAACACAGCAGTCACGGGGGAAAAAGCCTTCAAAGGAAATTTCCACCTGGTACGATGAGGGATCAATTTTCAAAAATGCTGGTTTGGGAAGAGATGACCACAGATCACGAACTGGCCTGTGCCGGGTTAAAGGATAGATCTATGGGGAGATGGATTATTTCCACCAAAGATGTGGGTTTCTCAAACTCATCAATCTCAAGTCTTAACAGCATCCCTTAATGCCCATACTGAGGTATTAGCATCAGTTTTAAATGAAAAAGGGACCTGTTTTAAGTGTCGGACAACAGGGCCATTTTAAAAAAGACTGCCCCAATGGCCCTGGTCGGCCCCCAGAATGCTCCCCTGGCCAGACTCAGAGTCCAGCTGCCCCTAGAACACTTTGTCCTAGATGTAAAAGAGGATATCATTGGAGAAAAAGATTGCAGATCTAAATTTGATAATTCAGGGGAAATCTTTAAACTCCTAAAGGGGCATCCTCCAGCCCCGTTACACCAAGGAGGTTCCCCTGCTCACAGTCCCCCTAAGGTCCATTGGACAGTTCCTATTATTCCAGGTATTAGACCAAAGATGGATATTTATATATCAGGAAAGAAATTTTGTTGCCTAATTGATACTGGGGCAGATCGTACTATACTAAGGAAGGAAGAGATTCCACCTCAATGGGAAACTAATTCCAGGGCCCCAATTACTCGGGGTAGGTGGAAACACTCATTCAGAAGAAACCAGAGATTGCTTAGATGGAGAGACATAGACGGAAATCAAGGGGAGGTTCGCCCCCTTGTGGCCCCTGGATTAACCTCTAATTTATTAGGCCAGAACATCTTAGGAGAAGCTGAAGCTTACATTACTACAATCCATAGAGAGCTTCAAATGATATATTAATTAAAGATACGGGGAGAGAAACTTCCAATCAACAAATAGGGTCTCACCCCAAATCTTAAGGGCCACTGCTCCCCAAGTTCCTGCCATTCAATGGCAAGATGGCCCCCCAATCTGGGTCGAGCAGTGGCCCCTTCCTACTGAAAAACTAAACTTTTTGAGGGCAATTGTCCAAGAACAGTTAGCCCTAGGACACATTAGACCCTCTCTTAGCCCATGGAACAGTCCTGTTTTTGTTATACAAAAGGCCACAGGGAAATGAAGGATTTACAAGACCTCCGGAAAATTAATGATAGGATGTTCATTGTTGGCAAACCTCTGTGTGGCCTCCCCTGGATCCTGCTATTTCTAGAGATTTAACCTTAATTGTTATTGATATTAAAGATTGTTATTTTTATATTCCTCTTCATCCAGATGATTATGAAAAGTTTGCCTTTTCTATCCCTTCTAATAACTTTCAGAGGCCAGATGAGCAATATGAATGGATAGTTCTCCCTCAAGGTATGGCTAACAGCCCAGCTTTTTGTCAATATTATGTTTCATGTCTCCTGTCACCATTAATGAAAAAATCGCAGCTCACCCTATATGTTTTATATGGATGACATCATCCTGGGAGCTGCTGATGTCCAGCAACTGGGCTCAGCTTACCTGACCCTTCGAGAGCTCTTAGAGAAAGAAGGATTACACATATCCAATGACAAGGTCCAAACTATTCCTCCCTTCAAAATATTGGGGACAAAACTTAGCCTAGACTCGGTTTGTCCTCTCAAACCTCAACTAGTCAATCAAAAAATCTTATTCCTTGGCAGAGTTACAGAAGCTATTAGGAGAGCTAAACTGGTTAAGACCATGGCTTCATATCTCTACTGAGGATTTATTACCTCTGTTTGAGTTGCTATGGAGAAAATCCCCCTCTGATGTGATTATACTAGAAGAAGGTCATCTGTCAATATTACAAAAAGTCCAAGATGCCCTCAATTCAGCCCCATTGGCTTGATACCAAACAAAGCAACCTCTATATCTGTGGATTTTCTCAGGTGCTAAGCTCCTTATAGCTGTTCTCACCCAGATGGGTAACCCCTTACAGTGGATACATTCATCTGTGGGAGGAGCACCTTCAGTTTATTCCCAATTAGATCAATTAGCAGATCTTATAAATAAAAGGGAGAGATACATCATTGAGACATTATGGAAAAGACCCAGATATTTTAACAATTCCTTACCGTTTGTCAGACTTTGAGTGGATACGGAGAAACAACCCTAGAGTCTCCTATGCTTTAGAAGGATTTTTAGGACAAGTTGACTGTCATTATGGGTCAACCAAATGGACCTCTTCTTTTCCCAAACTGGAGTGGACTCCCCCCATCCTTTTTTTCCATCAAGCCACTCCCCAAGGCAGTAAATGTCTTCACAGATGGAGGAAAAGAAGGGTCAGCAGTTGTAGTTTTTCACCCATCCTCGGGCCAAAGGACACAATACTTTGAAGCCATTACTGGTTCTGCTCAATTTAAAGAATTATATGCTGTTGCATTAGCCTTGACCCATGTCCAAGAGCCTATGAATCTTTTCTCAGATAGTTTATATGTAATTAACCTATTACCTACTCTAAATGCATCATATATAAAGATAAATAATAATCCTATAAACCCCTCTGATGATTCAGGTTCGATCCCTGTTAAAGGGGTGTAATGAGCCTATTTTCCTCCAACATCTTAGGGGACATCAAGGCTTATCTGGGCCCCTATCTGAGGGAAATCAGGGGCCGCTGACCTTTTGGCCACCACAGGTGTATTAACAGTTACAGTCCCATATCAACAAGACCTTCAGTTAGCCCAAGATCTTCACAACCTTACTCATTTAAATTGTAGAGAACTACATAATAAAATTTCCTTTAGTTCCTATAAAAGATTTTTAAAAAAATTGTAAGGACATGTAAGTCCTGTTTGCCTTTCTTACAGGTCCCACCTCTCCAGTCCCCTGGGGTAAATCCCAGAGGCCTATGGCCCAACGCTATCTGGCAGACTGATGTAACCCATTATGCACCATTTGGAAAATTAAAATATATATTTATGTCCATAGATACTTATTCACATGCTTGTTGGGCCACAGCACACTCTGGAGAAAGTGCTAAACATGCTGAAAGTCACTTTTTACAATGCTTTGCTATTCTTGGATTGCCAAAATAGGTTAAAAACCGATAATGGACCCTATTTTGTAAGCAAATCATTACAAAAGTTCTTCCAAACTTGGCATATTAAACATACCACATGGATCCCATATAACCCAAAAGGACAAGCCATCATAGAGAGACATAATAAAACCCTAAAGGATCAATTAATAAAACAAAATGGGGGAATCAACCCCCATGACCAGTTAAAGACCACTATGCTTACCTTAAATATTTAAAATTTTTCCAAACAGCAGCCTCTGTCTGCGTTTCAAAGACACTGGTCTAACCAAGTGCCTTATGTAAAAGTTGAGGTCCGATGGAAAGACACATTAACTGGATTCTGGAGAGGTCCAGATTCGTTAATAAGTGCTGGCAGAGGTTTTGGTTGTGTCTTCCCAATGGGAGAACAAAACCCTATATGGGTGCCTGCCAGAGATTTCAAATACTGCCAATCTGACCAAAATGACTACCCAGGAGCACAGGCTCTTGAGGGGTGATCCTTTATTTTTTCCACAGAAATGAGAAGAAAGAAAAAACACCATGACAAATCTCCTGTCCTGTTCTGATTAAATTTCTCATCACATCCATTCCAAAATTCATCAAAAACATTGTCTTGAACTCCTTCTTTGTCAGTATCTCAACCCTCTGCGATGAGAGAAGAGGGACTGTGCCATTTCTGTGACAATTGTCCGGACTTTATGCCAGATGGCTTCCTTTAGACTAACTAAATGGGTGGACTTTCTCCCTTTGGTGAAATCCCTGATTGTCATTGTCTTTGTGTTCACTTTTGGGCTCTATATAACTAGCCAGATTGATACAGTTGTTGGTCTGCTGTCATGCTGAGCTAAAGCCCTACAGGCTTAGCCATGGTCCTTAACAAGAAGCCGAGGTTTGCCATCCAGTCAAGCCTTCCCAAAGGTGACTGTCCTGTCCCGTGTCCTTCCCCTGGCCACTTGCTGGCCCTGGATGTGTCCAACTGAAGTACTAGGGTGGTAGCCAATGATGGGTAAGAATTTTCCCAGAGAGGAAAAACAACCTAAACAGGCACACTCTTGAGTTAGATGGATACCCTAATTTTCAAAATACAAGATGGGACATCCCATTTTTGAAATATAAAATTGAGAAGCCCCATTTTGAAACAAACAAAAAGGGAATTTTTGGGACTTTCCAGACGCTGTCTGCCAAGGGGATGGGCTCTGGTTGCTTACCACGCCCTTTGGAGGACTGGGCTAAGCAGGGGGGTTGGCTATGACGTATCGTGAGAGCCGGAACCGCCCTGCTGGTCAAGGATTGGTTATTTTTAGGCCTATATAAGTGCAGTTCACTGTTCAATAAATTTGAGTTTTTGGCATTGCTTTCTACCAAAACTCCCCGGGTGTGGCGTGGTGTTCGTCGTCAATCAGGCAGGGATAGAGACACTTGGCGACTTTTGCCCGCTAAGCCTATCTTCACCAGGTAAGCTACTTTAACTCTTTCTGCTGGCAGAAAGAACCTCCTTTTAGGGCCCAAAATGAGCGGTAGCTTTAGACATCAGCCCCATTAATAAGTAACACAGCAGTCACGGCACATAACATTCTGGTTTAATACTTATTCAATAATAAAACTACATTCATTCTCTACTGCCTTCATGGAGAGGTTTTCTGGATTGGGAGATCTTTCTTTTAATCATATTTCACTGACATTATTCAAAACAAACAGAAAGTTATTGACAACAACCTAGCACTCAACTTCAGACTTGATCACTCATCATTATTAAAAATTTTAATAATGGATCTAAATCATTGACCCAGATATAATCAGGTATTTCCATCATCTTTGTAAATGGGGTGGGCGAGAATGCAAAGACAAACAATGTAAATATAACTAGAAAATAGGGAGAGATATTTCTCAGAGAAGGGGCTGCTTGTGTCCTCCAAAATGTCCAGTACAGAAGCAGTTTTTTAACAGATGGGTGGATGTTATTGGTAGATGCTGGGGACCAACCTCAGCTGGTGGGTACCAACACAAGCGCTCAGTGAAGTACGAAGGCAGAAGAGCAGCAATGAGGAAAAAATAACACACTAACACACGAGTCAGGCTGTGGAATCTTCTCTCTTTACTTTCACTTTGTTGTATGTTTTTAAGCATAATTTTTGGCAGTACAGATTATTTATACTTTCTTTTGTGATTTCATTACAGACATGACTTAATTTATAGATTACATTTTAGACATATTAATTTCTTATCCTATATTTTTCAAGGTTTTGAGGTCACTTACACTTTTCAAGACCCTGTACATAACTGTCTGGGTATATTATAATTTCATCATTATTTATCTAATTAGTCTGGGTAAAAATTTATTTCTCACGGATTCCCTGAAACTGTTTGCACACCATTCAGGCTGTCTGATAAAAGTCAACTTTCTCTGTCTGGGATTCCAAAGCACTATTGTTTTTCTTTTATAGCAGTTGTTTATAAAATCTAGAAGCAGGGAAAAGAGGAAGGCAAGGCTGAATGTTAATTCTGAAGGACTTTTTGCTCTAAAAAATTTATATCTATTTAAAATGTAAAAGAAATCTATTTCCAATCACAAAAAGACTCTTAAAGCTTAATAACTAGAAACTAAGTACTTATAGAAAAAGGTTTGAGTTACTCTTTTTATGTTGTTATGTTTCTTAATTTCAAGAAAAGATAAATGTACAGAGTTAGTCTGGATCTAAATAATTGAAATAGCGACACCTGGTGGCCATATATGTGAATAAAGAACTAAACAGCAAGTAAATAGGAGAACCTTCGCAGTCAAAGTTAACTTTTTCAGCACCATGATATCTTTCATGAAAGAAAGAGAGGGATTTATCAACAAAAAGGTTATAGAGAAGCATAGGGCATATGAGCAGATAACATTGGAGGAACAGCCATTAGCTTATCCTTGTGGTGGTTTGATTTTTCGTCAAACCACCACAAGTTTGGTGGTTTTGGGCTAGGCCAAGTCCATATATCAGGAAGTTGGAGAGTTATGTTTTTGGCTGACATGTTCTCAATGTCCCCAACATTTCTTTGCCCTTTTCTGTTGATGGGAGTCCACCCTACTCGAGAGTGTGCCTATCTTAGGTTGTCTTTTCTCTGAAGATCTTACACATCTCTGGCTGTCACTCTAGCACTTCAGGTGGACTTACCCAAGGCCAGCAAGCCATGGCGACCCGGGGGAAGACATGGGACAGAACAGTTGCCTTTGGGAAGGCTTCCCATGAATGATTTAGACTTCCACATCCTGTCAAGGACCGTAGCTTAGTTCATAGGTCTCCCAATCATCATTGCTGAGGACAGCATATTGTTGGCGGACCACCATAGATTGTACTGATTTTGCCCTGTCCTTAAGGAAGATGCCACTAAGATGCTATAGAAAATGTTAAAACAGGTAGATATCTGATGTCCTCAAAACCTCCTGTGCTAATGCAGAAATAATCAGAGGTGAAATGCTTATGAGAATCATAACCTAATTGTCCATCTTAGCTTGAATAGACTAACTGCGTGGTAACTGTAGGCAAGTAGGGCATAGATAGAGAAGGTGGGTCACTTGGGGTGTGTCCTGAAAGGGTACATCTTCCCTGTGACCCCTTTGCCATTCTCTTCTCTGCTTCCTGGCCACCACAAATCTATCCACACTTCTCCACCACACACCCTTCCACCATGATGTTCTGCCTCACCTTTTTCCCAGAAAAATGGAGTAGGATCACCATTGACTAAACCTCTAATACCATGAGCTTAAAATTAACCTTCCCTTCTCTATGTTGTTTTGTCAGATATTTTGTTCACAGTGACAAAAAGCTAACTAAACACAGAAATTCATATCAGGAGTGGAGCTGTTGCTGTGACTAACTTGACCATGTGGATCAGAAGCCTCTGGAAATGGTTTTCAGGAGGAGTTGGGAAAAGTTTGAAAATACAGGCTAGAGAAGTCTTATAATTTTGTAAGCAGAGTTTAATGAGTGATTCTGGTTGGAGCTCAGAAGACCAGAATGGAGGCAATAAAGACTATGCTTATGAGGTTCTAAAAGGAAATGAGAACTCTGTTAGAAATTACACCTGTGAATGCTCATGTCATATTCTAGCAAATAACTTGTCTACATTGTGCCCATTCCCTGAGACTTTGTGTTATGCTGAATTTAAAAGTGATATACCAATTAATCTGGCAGAAGAAGTTTCAAGGCAGTGCAGGATTCAGTCAGTAGCATGGATTTTACTGGCAGATTTCAACCAGGTTTACTGTGAAAATCAGGAGCATAAAGGAGAACAGAATGATTTTCAAAACTTGCAGTTCAACCAGAAAATTGCATGTAAAACTGGGGCCAAGAAAGTTGTGCTTGCTGAAGAGATAATAGCCACAAAAGAGATGTTAAGTCCTTCTAACAAATATAAGAGAGATGACTCTAGAGAATTGCAAGAATGTGCAGGACCATACACATTGAAGGCACAAGGTAAAATTTCTTTGGGAAAAGATCATGGGGTCACCCTACTCTCAGAGGGCCCTGGGAATTTGTTTCACCATCTTCAGCTACACAGACACTCAGGCCGCAGCTGCAGCCTCGGTTTCAGGAGCCTAAGTACTATGTGAGCTGGTAGCAGATATTGGCATCATTCATGTGGTACTGGTTCTGCAGAAATGCAGGATGTGGAGTTTAAGGGATCATGGACCCTTCCACCAAGATTTCACAGAAATGCCTGGTAGGTCAGCAGGGTAAAAAATCTGTATGGATTGCACCTCAGAGAGCAATGCATGAAACTTTGGAGGTGAATTCAGAACTGGAGTGGAAACCCTAAAAAAAATATGATTTAGCAGTAACATAGAATGTCTGCTCAGAAAAGTTGCTAGCTGTGGAGAGTCCCAGAAAAAAAGACAGCCCAAGTGTACTGTAACCAGCAAGGTTGAAGGGGTAGGGCTGCCCAAGCCCTACAGAAAGACTATCTTGCCACCAAGTCTTAAATGCTATATTTAGTTATGGGACCTGTTTGCCTGACTGTGTTTTGGTCTTGTTTTAGATGCATCCCTTCTTTCTATTCCCTTATTCCTCCCTTTTGTAATGGAAATATTTACTCTGCTCCACTATATTTTGGATATATGTAACTTTCTGTTGATTTTTACAATAACTCTAACAATATTGATTGAAAGTTATGTTAAACTGAGTCCTATCTCAAGTTATACTTGGCATTATATTCTTTCAAATCTATTGTTAAATAAATTTTAATGTATAAGCGACAAGTTGTAATATTTCATATGTACTGAGTACTTTACATGGATTATTTCTTTACTATTTACTGCAAAACTATGAAGTAGGTACTGTTACTATAACAATATTGCAGTCCAAAAACTAAGGTTTTAAAAAAATATAGTTAGTCCAGATTCACATAGTTGATAAGTGGCAAAGACAGAAATTGTACATAATTCTGTCTCACTCGCTGTTCACAAGCAATGTGAAACCTGTTCAAACAGGGATGCCTTATGTTCAAATTTCCAATTCTTGATCAGGGTGTGAATGTGAGAGTTCCAGGAACATAGAGTATATAAATGTTTCACAATGAATATGCTCAATCACCTTGCAGAAGTATGTTCATCTTGGTTCATGAAGAAGACTCTTAGAGATTCTCTAAAGTTGAGTAAATATGATCCCATAGGAGAATATTTTTATTTCTAGAAGTTTTAATAGATTTCACTAGTTAACCAGTTTTCCTTATTGAACTGCAAAGTAAAAAAAAAAAAAAAAAAAAAAAAAAAAAAAAAAAAAAAAAAAGATAAACAAGCCAAAAATGGTAGCACATGCCTCTAATCCCAGTGACTCAGGAGGCTGAGTCATGAGGATCACACATTTTAGATCAGGCTTAACAACTTAGCAAGATTCTGTCTGTCTTAAAATAAAAAATAAAAGAACTGAGAAACTCAATGGTAAAGCATCCCAGTACCAAAAAAAAAAAAAAAAAAAAAAAAAAAAAAAAAAAAAAAAAGGCATTGTATTGTGATTGTATTGTGGCTGTAGGTACTTTGCATTTAAATAAGATTCTACCTGAGGATGTAGAAATAATTGCTTCTCAAATTAATAATGTACTTCTCATATTACTCATGAATTTAGTGAAATAATCACAATAAATGTTTGTAAAAGTTACCTGTGTATCTAACATACTTAGAGTATGCTAGCATAGGACGACTACTTACACATTTATATTCTTTGACTCAAATTTTTCAGGTTCTATCACCACCCACAAGATAAAATTTAAACCCTCTGCTACATATTCTTCCAGCTGTGAAGAGTTCAATTGCCAAAAGAAATGAAAGAAATCTACCTTGGAATTAGTACTAGACTAGAGGTCTAGTATACCTCCTCAATTTCTTCATCTTTTTGAAGAAACAAAAAATAATTTTGCCTTAAAATGGGTTCAATAATTTTGCATTGTGTGGGTTGAGTGAGGATATACTTAGTTGATATTGAATAGATCATTTTGAATATGAATAATCATTCTTGATCACCTGTAGAGTGTGAGGTTAAGGATACAGACTCTGAGATCAGACCACTTGCTCTATGACAATGGGAATATTGTTTAACATCTCAGTGCCTTAATTAGCTACATAATTTGCTGAACACAATATTTATCTTCTTTTGTCCTCTGCCTTCCTCCATGTGTCCCCTAATTCCTAATGTAAAATGAAAATGCAGTACTTCTCATTCAAAGTTATCAAAAATTTCAAGATAGTGACAAAAGATCAGCTACCTGCCCCCACCAAGGTCTAATTCAATTGCATAGATCATGAGCCATGAAGTTGGTCCTGGACTGTTTGCTGCTGAGGGAATGCTAATAGTATCTATATACCTCATAGTGTTAGCATGTGGATTAAAGGAGGCAATACATGTAAGACAATTAGAATAGTGCCTGGCATGGCATTATGTAAGTGTGAAATGTGTAGATATATGCTATAACAAATACTCCCTGAACTCTAGAAAATTTTTTAGTTATAAAGAATCATGGGCTGGGGTTGTGGCTCAGTGGTAGAGCACTTGCCTAGCATGTGTGTGACCTGGGTTTGATCCTCAGCACCAGGTAAAAATAAAAAAAAAATGCATTATGTACAACTACAGCAAATAAATAAGTATTGAAAAAAAAGAATTATGATTTCCAAATCCCAATTTTATAAAATAAGTACATGTTATGGTCTGAACATTCCCTGTAATTCATGTGTTGAGTTTTGTTGGCCAATGTGATGGTATTAAGAGATGTGGCCTTTAGGAGATAGTCAAGTCATAGGACAGAGCTCTTATCAATGAAATTTGCACCCTTATAAGTGGGCTGAAGGGAACTAGATACAACTTCTTGCTTTTCTGCCATATGAGAACACAGTATCCTTTTTTTTTTTTTTTTTTTTTTTTTTTTGCCCTTTTTGCCCTTTTCTTTCTACCATATGAGGAATAGCATTTGTCCCTTTTGGAGGATGCAGCAACGAGCCACCATCTTGGAAGCTAAAACCAGACCCTTCACCAAACTACATGTCAAAAACTTGATCCTGTATTTCTCAGCCTCCAGAACTATAAAAATACATGCCTGTTCTTATAAGTCACCCATTCTAGATATGTTGTTATAGCAGCACAAATGAACTCAGAAAAATAGCAAAGAATGCATGAAAAGATCTCATTTGGGGCATCTCTTATTCTTTAGCTCCTCCCATAGAAATCTCCTAATATAATCAAATGTCCTTCTATTTCCATAACTCAAAAGAAGGAAAAATATAAAAGCAGGATCAATATTTTAGTCTCTTCAGGGACATACAGAGAAAATTAATTGCCTGTGATGCACTGCTCAAACCTCTTTTATTTATTTATTTATTTATTTATTTATTTATTTATTTATTTTCATAATAGTAGTATGCATTATAATTCATAATAAACATATAGAGCATCTTTTTACAAAACACTGTTTGTATACAATGTATATTCGTACCATTCAAATCTTCAATCATGCATTTAGGATAATGACATCTATTATAATCAACCACCTTTTCTCTTTTCCCTCCATCCCCCCATGCTCCCTTACTTCCCCTCCCTCTCCTTTGTCCTTTCTAGCGTTCCTCTAATCCTCCTATGTACCCCGACCCAACACCACTGTGAATCAGCCTCTTTATATCAGAGAAAACATTTGGTATTTGGATTTTTGAGATTGACCAATTTCACTTAGCATTATATTCTCCAATGTTATCCATTTTACCTGTGAATGCCATTATTTTATTTTCTTTTATTGCTGAGTAAAATTTCATTGTGTATATGACCACATTTTCTTTATCTGTTCATCAACTGAGGGACATCTAGGTTGGTTCCAGAATCTAGCTATTGTGAATTGTGCTGCTATAAACATTGAAGTGGCTGTGTCACTGTAATATGCTGTTTTTAAGTCCTTTGGGAATAGACCCAGGAGTGGGATGGCTGGGTCATAGGGTGGTTCCATTCCCAGTTTTCCAAGAAATCTCCATATGGCCTTCCATAACAGTTGCACCATTTTGCAGTCCCACCAGCAATGTATGAGTGTGCCTTTTCCCCCACATCCTCTCCAACATTTATTGTTCTTTGTGTTCTTAATGGATGCCATTCTGACTGGAATAAAATGAAATCTTAGAGTAGTTTTTATTTGCATTTTTCTAATTGCCAGCAATGTTGAGCATTTATTCATGTATTTGTTGATTAATAGTGTATCTTCTTTTGAGAAGTGTCTTTGCAATTCCTTAGCCCATTTGTTGATTGGGTTATTTGCTTTTTTGGAATTAAGTTTTTTGAGTTCTTTATATATTCTAGAAATTAGTGCTCTATCTGATGTGCATGTATTAAATATTTCTTCGCAGTTAGTTGGCTCTCTATTCAACTGACTGATTGTTTCTTTTGCTGAGAAGAAGCTATTTAGTTGGAATTGATCCCATTCATTGATACTTGATATTAATTCATGTGTTACAGGATTTTTATTAAAAAACATGGGGCCTAATCAGACATGTTGGAAATTGGAGCTTACTTTTTCTTTTATTAAGTGTATTGTCTCTGGTCTAATTCCTAGGTCCTTGATCCACTTTGAATTGAATTTTGTGCGTGGTGATAGATAAAGGTTTAATTTCATTTTGTTGCATGTGGATTTCCAGTTTTCCCAGCACCATTTGTTGAAGAGGCTATCCTTTCTCCAATGTACATTTTTGGCGCCTTTGTCTAATATAAGATAGCTGAAATTATATGTATTAGTCTCTGTGTCCTCAATTCTGTACCAGTGGTCTACCCTTATGTTTTGGTGCCAATACCATGCTGTTTTTGTTACTATTGCTCTATAGTATAATTTAAAGCCTGGTATGGTGTTGCCGCCTGCTTCACTTTTCTTGCTAAGGATTGCTTTAGCTATTCTGGGTCTCTTACTTTTCCAGATGAATTTCATGACTTCTTTTTCTATTTCTTTGAGAAATGTCATTGGGATTTTGATTGCAATTGCATTAAATCTGTATAATGCTTTTGGTAGTATGGACATTTTGACAATATTAGTTCTACCTATCCAAGAACAAGGTAGGTCTTTCCATCTTCTGAGGTCTTCTATAATTTTTTTTTTTGATAGTGTTCTATAGTTTTCATTATACAGGTCCTTCACCTCTTTCATTAAGTTGATTCCCAGATATTTTATTTTATTGATGCTATTGTAAATGGGGTACTTTTTATCATTTCCCTTTCAGAGGATTTGTCACTGATGTACAAAAAATGCCTTTGACTTATGGGTATTGAGTTTGTATCCTGCTACTTTGCTGAATTCATTTACTAGTTGTATAAGTTTTCTGGTAGAGTTTTTTGGGTCTTCTAGGCATATTATCATGTCATCAGCAAATAGTGCTAATTTGAGCTTTTCTTTTTCTATCTGGATCCCTTTAATTTCTTTCATCTGTCGAATTGCTCTAGCTAGAATTTCAAGTACTATGTTAAATAGCAGTGGTAAAAGGGGGCATCCCTGTCCAGTTTTTAGAGGAAATGCTTTCAATTTTTCTCCATTTAAGATAATGTTAGCTTGGGGCTTTGCATAAATAGCTTTTATGATGTTGAGATATGTTCCTGTTATTCCTAGTTTTTCTAGTGTTTTGAACATAAAGCGGTGTTGTATTTTGTCAAATGCTTTTTCTGCATCTATTGAGATGATCGTATGGTTCTTATCTTTAAGTCTGTTGATTTGATGTATTATGTTTATTGATTTCCAAATGTTGAATCAACCTTGCATCCCTGGGATAAACCCCACTTGATCATGGTGCACTATCTTTTTGATATGTTTTTGTATTCGATTTGCTAGAATTTTGTTGAGGAATTTGCATCTATGATCATTAAAAATATTGACCTGAAGTTTTCTTTTTTTACTGTGTCTTTGCCTGGCTCTGGAATTAATGTAATCTTGGCCTCATAGAAAGAGTCTGGGAGAGCTCCCTCTTTTTCTATTTCTTGAAATAAGTTGAAGAGCATTGGTATTAGTTCTTCTTTGAAGGTCTTGTAGAACTTGGCTGTGAACCCATCAGGACCTGGACTTTTTCTTGATGGTAACTTTTTGATTGCATCTTCAATTTCCTCGATTGAAATTGATCTGTTTAAATTGTGTATAGCCTCCCATTCTAGTTTGTGCAATTTGTACGACTCTAGAAATCTGTCAATGTCTTCAATATTCTCTATTGTATCAGAGTATGAGCTTTCAAAGTAACTTCTAATTATCTTCTGTATATCTGAGATCTTTGTTGTGATATTTTCTTTTTCATCATGTATGTTGGTAATTTGAGTTTTTTCTCTTCTTCTTTTTGTTAGCATTGTAAGGGTCTGTCAATTTTATTTATTTTTTCAAAGAACCAACTTTTAGTATTGTCAATTCTTTGAATTGTTTCTTTAGTCTCAATTTCATTAATTTCAGCTCCGATTTTAATTATTTTCTGTCTTCTACTACTCTTAGTGTTGATTTGTTCCTCTTTTTCTAGTGCTTTGAGGTGTGATGTTAAGTCATTTATTTTTTTCTTTTTTCTTTTAAGGAATGAACTCGGTGCAATAAATTTTCCTCTTACTACTGCCTTCATACAGTCCCAGGATTTCTGTATGACGTATCTGCATTTTCATTTACCTCTAGGAATTTTTTAACCTCTTTCTTGATGTCTTCTTCAACCCCTTGTTCATTCAGTAGCATGTTGTTTAGCTTCCAGTTGTTAGAATAGGTTTTTTTTGTTTGTTTGTTTGTTTTCTGTTTTGTCATTGATTCCCAATTTCATCCAATTATGGTCTGATAGAATGCAGGGTAGTATCTCCACTTTTTTATATTTGCAGAGATTTGCCTTGTGGCATAATATATGTTCTATTTTGCAGAAGAAGCCATGTGTTGCTGAGAAGATAGTGTATTCACTCACTGAGGGATGAAATATTCTGTATATGTCCATTAGGTCTAAGTTATTAATTGTTTTAATGAGAATACAGTTTCATTATTTAGCTTTTGTTTAGATGATCTATCCACTGGTGAGAGAGGTGTGTTGAAGTCCCCTAAAATAATTGTGTTGTGGTCTATTTTATTCTTGAACTTGAGAAGAGTTTGTTTGATGAATATAGGTGCCCCATTATTTGGAGCATATAGATTTATAATTGTTATATCTTGTTGATGATGGTTCCCTTAAGTAGTAAGAAATATCCATCTTTGTCCCTTTTGATTAGCTTTGGCTTGAGGTCTACCTTATTTGATATGAGAATGGAAACCCCTGCTTGCTTCCGCAGCCCATGTGAGTGATAAGACTTTTCCCATCCTTTCACCTTCAGTGCATTTATGTCTTATTCTATGAGGTGGGTTTCTTGTAGACAGCAAATTGTCGGGTCATTTTTTATAACCCAGTCTGACAATGTCTGTCTTTTGAATGGTTAGTTTAGGCCAATAATATTCAGGGTTATTACTGAAATGTAATCCTTATTCCCATCCATTTTTATTTGTTTATGGCATTTATTTTGATTTGTATTCTTCTCTGGTTGGTATTTCCTTTAGTTTAATATATCCCTTTGTTGATTTTCATTGTTATTATTCTTTTCCTCTTTGTGGAATATTTTGCCCAGGATGTTCAGAAGTGCTTGCTTTCGAGTTGTGAAATATTTTAACTTTTATTTGTCATGGAAGGTTTTTATTTCATCTTAAAATCTAAAGCTCAATTTTGCTGGGTATAAGATTCTTGGTTGCATCCCCTTTCTTTCAGAGCTTGAAATATGCTATCCAGGATCTTCTACCTGTTAAAATCTGGGTTGAAAAATCTGAACATAGTCTGATTGGTTTCCCCCTATATGTAATCTTCTTCCTTTCTCTTGTGGCTTTTAAAATTCTCTTCTTTGTCAGTATATTAGTCATTTTCATTATAATGTGTCTTGATGTGGATCTGTTGTGATTTTGTATGTTTGGTGTTCGATAAGCCTCTTGCACTTGGTTTTCCCATTCATTCCTCAAGTTTGGAAAATTTTCTACTATTATTTCATTGAATACATTACTCATTCCTTTGGCTTGGAAGTCTGCACCTTCCTCCACCCCAACCACTCTTAAATTTGGTCTTTTTATGTTGTCCCATATTTCTTGAATGTTCTGTTCTTGATTTCTTACAATTTTTTTCTGTGTAATCTACATTTTTCTCCAGGGTATATATTTTTGTCTTCGTTATCTGATGTCCTTTCTTCCACGTGGTCTAATCTGTGGTGATGTGATGAAGACAGATGCAAAAATTCTTAATAAAATATTGGAAAATCATATACAACAATACATTAAAATATAGTGCACAATGATTGAGTGAGTTTCATCTCAGGGAACCTATGTTGTTTCAACACATGGAAATCAATAAATGTAATTCATTACATCAATAGAAAAGAATTACATGATTATCTCAATAGTTGCAGAAAAAGCATTTAACAAAATACAGCATCCATTCGTGTTCAAAATACTAGAAAATCTATGGAAAGTAGAAACATATCTCAACATTGTAAAAGCTATATATGTTAAACCCATGGACAACATCATTATAAATGGAGAAAAATTGTAATCAGTCCTTCTTTGAACTGGAACAACACAAGGATGCCATCTTTTGCCACATTTGTTCAAAATAGTCCTTGAAACTCTATTCAGAGAAATTAAGCAAAAAGAAAAAAATTAAAAGGATACAAATAGGAAAAGAAGAGCTTGAGGTATTCCCACTTGACAATGACATGATTAGAGGACCCAAAAAATCCCACCAGAAAACTTCTAGAACTCATAGATGAATTCAGTAAAGTAGCAGGATATAAAAATAAAACCCATAAACCAATTGTATTTCTATACATCAAATAAGAATCCATTGAAAGAGAATTTAGGAAAATTATCTCATTCACAATAGGTTCAAAAATTAATTTGGAATCATCTAACAAAAGAAGCAAAAGGGCTCTACAGTGAAATCTATGGAACACTAAAGAAATAAATTGAAGAATACCCCAGAAGATGGAAAATCGCCCATGTTCTTGGATAGGCATAATTAATATCTTCAAAATGACCATAATATGAAGAGCATTATGTATATTTAATGCAATTCCTATTAAGATTCCTTCACAAAACAGATAAAAAGCAGTAATGAAATTTATTTGGGAAATAAGAGGTCCAGAATGGCCAAAACAATCTTGAGTAAAAAAAAGCAAAGCATGGAGGATCACAATACCAGAACTTATTTTGTACTACACAACTATGGTCACAGGAACAGCATGGTGTTGGTACCAAAACACACAAAACCAATGGAACTAAAGAGATGAAACAGAGACAAAGCCACATCGATTTAGTTATCTCACACTAGACAAAGATGTCATAAACATACACTGAAGAGAAAGCTTCTTCAACAAATCATGCTGGAAAAACTGGAAATCCATATGTAAAAGAATGAAATTAAACCCTTATCTCACCCTGCACAAAATTCAACTCTGGGTTGATTGTACCAGACACCATGCAACTACTAGAAGAAAATGTGGGTCCAAATTTCCATCATGATGACTTAGGAACTTATTTTCTTAACAAAATTCTTAAAGTATGCAAGAAGCATTATCAAGAACAAATAAATGTAGGTATCAACCTAAATTGCTTCTTCACAGAACGTGAAGAGAGAATCCACAGAGTGGGAGAAATATCTGTGCTACCTGCACCACAGACAGAGCATTAATCCCAGGATATATAAAGAATTCAAAAACAGTACCAGAAAAAAAATTAATAAATGTACAAAGAACCTAACACTCATTTCATAGAAAAAATATAAATAATCAAAAATATATGAAAAAATATTTAACATATCTAGAAATTAGAGTAATTCCAATTAAAAGCACAGAAAGATTCCATCTCACTCCAGTGAGAATGGAAGTTATCAAGAATGCAAGTAATAAGTGTTGGTGAGGATGGGGGAAGTTATTCTCATAGATTGCTGATGGAACAGTAAGTTGCTGTAACCACTCTGGAAAGCAGTATGGAGATTCCTAAGAAAACATGGAATAGGACCACCCTGTGATGTAGTTATCCCAATCACTCCTCAGTATATGCCCAAAGACTTAAAATGAGCATACTGCAGTGACACATCCACATCAATGTTTATAACATCTCAATTCTCAATAGTTAAGCCATGGAACCAGCCTGGGTGTCCTCAACAGATGAATTGTTAAAGATATTGTGGTATATATTCACAAAGAAATATTACTCAGCTGTAAAAACTATGACTTCATGACTTTGCTATTAAATGTCTGGATCTGGAGATTAACATGCTAAGGAAATAAGCCAATGCCCCAAACCCCAGAGGCTGCATGTTCTCTCTGATATGTGGTAGCTAGCACACAATAACTAGTGGAGGAATAAAAAGAAGTTCATTGGATTATACAAAGGGGAATGAGAGGAAGGCAGAGATATGGACATAGGAAAGCCAGTAGAATGAATTATATATAACTTTACCATGTTCATATATAAATACACCACCAGTCATACTCCACACCATGTACAACTGCAAGAATGAAAATCCCAATTAGAATAAGTTATCTTGTATACATGTGTAATATGTCAAATACACTCTATGTCATGTATATATAAAAATTACAAATTAAAAAAATAAAATGAGAGCTGAGGTTTTAACTAAGTGATGGAGTGCTTGCTTTGCAACGTGAAGCACTGGGATTAGTCCTCAGCAATACATAGAAATAAATAAATTAATTAAAAAGCTATTATGTCCACCTATACTTAAAACATTAAAAAATAAAATCAACATACTACAGTAATGCATCCACATCAATTTTTATAGAAGCACAATGTACAGTAGGTAAGGTATGGAACCAACCTTGGTACACTTAAGCAGATCATTGGATAAAGAAAAGTAAACACACACACACACACACACACACACACAATGGGGGATAAAAAATAAAATTCAGTGGAGTATACAAAAAGGAATGAAGGAAGGGTGGGGAATGGGATAAGAAAATACAGTGGAATGAATCTGACATAATTTGCCTATGTATATTCAAGAGTGTAATACAGCAAATTTCACCATCATGTACATCAACATGAAACTAATTTAAAAATTTACTATGGGTAAATGGCATAAAGATCAGAAGAACAATAGGCATAGAGGGTGGTAGAAGGAGAAGGGAAAAAGAAGTACTGGGGACTGGATTAGAAATTATTTGAATAATATTGATTCTTATAATCCTATTTATGAATTTATCTGTGCTCATTTAGATTTTTAATTTTTATTAGCATTAAACATTTTACATTTTACATCAATGTAAAAGTTCCATTCTTCTTTTAAAAATACATTGTTAATTTTTTAAAAACTATTATGAAGGAAATGTATTAATAATTTTATTTTAGTATCCTTTGTTTCCATTCAATAGAAATATTATTGAATTTTTAGTATTTTATTTTTTAATTGTCCTTTTAATTAATCTCTGACTGTACAGTGTATTTGGGCATATTTTTACCCTGGGGCTTTGATAAATTTATTTATTAATTTTATTTGTGTGATTCCTTGGAATTTTCTAAATACTGGATAAAGTTGTTCATTCATAAAAAGATTTTTAGATGTTTCTTCTTTTTTAAGTTGCATAATGCTTCTTTCATTGTTTTGTTATTCTGAATAGGGCCTTCAGTATAATTTTGAATGGAAGTGGTGAGAAGGAAAATTTTTTCTTGCTTCCAATCTTAGGAAATCTATTCTGATTTTTATGCCATTGTGCATGAAATTAGCTATAGATGATTTGTAGATTATATTTTATCAGGTTGAAGAATTTCCTTTGTTTTATGTTTAAAGTGTTTTATAATGAAATAGTGCTGAATTTTATTCTATGATTTTATGCATCTGTTGTATTTGTTATGTCATGTTTACCCTCCATCAAAGATTTATGTAAAGTAATTATGCTGTAATCAAAAACTTGTGATTCCCTCTTAGAATGTATTGAGAATTGTTTTGTGGCCTTAGCATATAGTTTATCCTAGAGTATGTATCATGTTATTTTAAAGAGTATATTTATGCAAAAGAGAAAAATAAGAGGTCAAATTTTTCTCTGTTTTCTTATGACATGATCCTTTTATTGTAGATTCCCCAAGAAAAATTCCACCAGAATATTTTTAGAGCTCATAAAAATCACAAAAGTAGGAGATACAAGACTGGCATAAAAATCAGTAGCTTTCCAATACACACAGTATGACCTTATGTAAGGGGAATCAAGAAAGCACCTCCTTTCAGAATAGCTTCCAAAAATGCCTGGGCATATATCTAAGCAAGAAGGTGAAAAATTGTAGGATACTGAAGAAATAAATTAAAGAATACCCTACAAGAAGGAAAGACTTCCATATTTTTGATAGAAAGACTTAAAATTTTCAAATGGCATATTTATGAAAGCAATCTATTGAATGAATGCAATCTCCATCATAATTAGTGACATTCTTAAAACAACTAGAAAAACGATTCCTAAAATTTATATGAAAAAATAGAAGACAAAGAATAGTCAAAGGAGTACTTATTAATAATGGCAACTATAATGCCCATTGTGGTAAGCATCATGATACTAAATCTCAAATTATATTAGACAGCTATATTAACTAAATAAACACAGTGTTTAGACATGAAGATCAGTGAAGTAGAATAGAAGACCCCCACAAATAAATCTACATAGCTATATAGTCTTCTGATTCTTAACAAAGGTACCATAAACGTGTTGGAGAAAATTTAGCTTACTTTCTTAATGAATCTTGCTGGGAAAGCTGGATATCCATATTGAGAAAAAAAAAAGTGCATCCTTATTTCTCACAAAATCAAAGTTGAATCTTCTTAAAAACAAACTTGAAGTAGATCAAAAACATAGAAAACCAACCAAAAACATTGAAATTACTAGAATAAATCAACATTTCAACATATGGGTGCAAGTTGTCACCAAAACATCATTAATTAGACCATCAAAGCTCAAGAAATTTAAAAAAAAAATCAATAAGTGGAATGGGGAATAGCACTAAATTAAAAATCTCAAAAAAAAAAAAAGAGCATGAAGAGAATATACACAATGGGAGAAAATCTTTTTCACCTACTTTTTTTTTGATACATGTATGTACATTTAATTTTTTTTTTATTATTCTAATTTGTTATACATGATTGCAGAGTACATTTCATTTCATATTACATATAAAGAGCACAATTTTCAAGTTGCTGGTTTTTATATAAAGTATTTTTTACAACAATTATGTCTTCATACATGTATTTAGGGTAATCATAGATAACTCAGTCTGCCATTATTCATTCACCTACTTTTTGACAGTAGATTATTACCCGGAATATATAAAGAGCTAAAAAAAAAAAAAAAAAAAATCAAAACTCTCAAAATACACACACACATACACAGAGGAACCAAATCAATATGTGGGCAAATTATCTAAACAGACATTTCTCAAAAGGGAATACAGCTGGGTGCAGTGGTGCGTGCCTGTAGTTCCAGTTGCTTGGGAGGCTGAGGTAGGAGGATTGCAAGTTCAAAGCCAGCCTTGGCAAAAGCAAGGCACTCACCAACTCAGCGAGACCCTGTCTCTAAATAAAATGCAAAATATGGCTGGGGATGTGGCTCAGTGCCCCTGAGGTCAATCCCTGATGCCCTCCCCCTCAAAAAAAGAAAGAATACAAATTTCCAAACCATGTACAAAAATATACATAATATCCGTAGCAATCAGGGAAATAAAAACAAAACAATACACAGATTCCATCTCACTCTAGTTAGAAAAGTATTATGGTTTATATATTAGGTGTCCCCTAAAATCTCATGTGTGATAAAATGCAAGAAAGTTTAGAGGTGAAATGTTTGGGCTACAAGAGCCTTGGTCTAATGAGCACATTAATCTTCTGATAGGGTGCTATGGTTTGGATGCAAAGTGTCCCTCAAAAGTTCACATGTGAGACATTGCAAGAAGGTTCAGATGAGAAATTATCGGGTTGTAAGAGTCTGAACCCAATTAGCAATTTAATCCCCTGATAAGGATAGAATGAGTGTTAACTGAAGTGGTAGCATGTGGCTGGAGGAGATGGAAATTGGGGCATGGCTTTTGGGTATATAGCTGTATATGGCATGTGAACTCTCTCTGTTATTTCTGATCATGATGTGAGATGCTTTCCTCCATCTCATATTCTGCTATGATGTTCTGCCTCACCTTGGAGCATGCTGTCTCTGGATTGAGACCTCTGAAACTGTGATCCCCCAAATAAACATTTTCTCTTTTACAATTGTTCTGGTCAGGTCCTTTAGTCACAGCAATGAAAAAGCTGAATACAACAGAAAATTATACAAAAGTGGGGTTATAAATGTAACTAACCTGACCATGTGGTTCAGAAGCTTTTTGAAAATTTTGGAATTGGTGGGAGGGATTTTGAGTTGTTGAATAGTGCAAGCTGAAAATGCTTTAAGTTGTTGTATGTGAAGCTTAATGTTCAATTCTGGTGGGATCCAGAAGATCAGACTGCCAATAGGATCAGGGACAATGAAGAAAGGGCTCAAGAGGGTTCAGAAGACAACTGTATTGGATTTTGGAGTAGAGGTCATTTATGTTAATGTTCTGGCTAAAGAGACATCTTTATTTTGTCCATGTCCTGAGACTTTAGAAGAGATGGACTTCTTAATCTGACAGAAGAAATTTCTAGGCAGCATAGCATTCAGGTGGTGACATGGATATTGCTGAATGCAGAGCAGAAATATTTGGAAAAAGTGAATTTGAAATGTGGGAGTAAAACTAGGGCTAAGGAAGTTGCAGTTGTTAAAGACATTAATTGCGGGGGGGGCCGGCCTCCACAGTGATGGAAGAGGTTAATCCCGTTGGGCTGGTGAAGAAAGTCAGCAAGTCAGCGGCGCGGCAGAAGGAATTTACATGAGTCCGGTTGCAAAAATCCTCCAATTTACTTTTTCTTTCTTGCAAGTATATAAACACATTTCAAGGCAGCACATATTTTATTTTTTATTTTTTTCATATAGTCACAAGACCCAGGGAAGCAGCAACATTCTTATCTTTTGCCTAACCTCTCAAGGTTTTGTACAAACATACTGTTTTGAATTCTCTGCAATTTCATTACATTTATCTGCAGTAGTCTGAGTTTAAATTTATCTTCTTAAGAATTCCTTTTAGCCATTCCCCCGCACACCTGCACAACTGCCTGGATTACAAAGCGCTTTCTATCATGGTCTTGTTTACAGTCTAGGGGCAGGAAAAAAGGGAGGCATAGCCAGATGCTAGTCCTGAAGGACTTTGTCTTAACTAACTTCTATGTAACTATTCTAAATTATCCTGAAAACAAAAGAAGTCCCTTTCAATTGCAAAGAGGCTCTAACAGCCTCTTCTTGGTACATAATGATTATAACAAAAGAGGTTAAAACAGTTGGCATTTACTAAGCTGCTTCTCTATAGTAATTAATATTAGTAATAATAATAATTTAAAAAAAAAGAAATGTTAACAAAATTCCAGCCACGGATTCCACAAGGCTTTAAGTTTCCGAATCAGTTTCATTCTATTGAGATAGTAACATCTGGTGGCCACATGTGAGAACAAAAGGCGGAACAGTAAGAATAAGAAGTAGCAAGAACATATACAAAGTTAACTCTTATAGTGCCGCACAAGAGTAGCATTTCTCAAGCAAAGAGGAACCAAGTTCCACTCCCTGAATTAACGGGAAGAAACTCGGATTCAAACTCATTTGCATAAACAAGGAAGAACTTGGTCTTCGACCCCCAAGCTAACGGGAGGGAATCTGGGCTCAATTCCTGCATAGTGTGAGATGCTACAATTAATGCCACTAAAGAAACACCAGAGACTTTGCCTAGAGACAATAATAAAGATGGCTTTAGGGCATCTCAGGATCTGGAAAGACCACAACTATCTCAGTCTCTAGGGAGTAAAGGTAAAATTTCTCTTGAGAAGAGACAAGTGGGGCATGCTTCTTGAACAAGGGGGCCTAGGAAATATTATGAACATGCACAACCACCAAGACACTCAGAAACTGCAGCAGTGAGGGTCTCTGGAGGCTTGGATACTGCTTGAGATGGCGGCAGAACTTGGCTTCAACCATGTGGTGCTGGTTATACAGAAATTCAGGATGCTGGAGTTATGTGTACATGGAAGCTTCCACCAAGATTTCAAAGGAAGACCTGGAAGGACTGGCAAAGTTCAGCAGTGTTTGAGTCCCTGAACGCATCCCCTGAGAAGCCAAAGTGTGGAGATTTGAGGAGGAAGCCATAGTTGCAGTGGAGACCCTTGAGATTAAGAAATGACAGTAATGTGGGACAATGTCTTAGGAAAGTTGCAGGAACTGAGCAGAGACAAGACAACAGAAAGGACACTTGAGCTGCAATCTACAAGGCCACAGGGGCAGAGCTACACATGCTCTTTGGAGAGAAACGTATGCCCCAGATGCTGGACATGGAGCTGCTGGACATGGAGTTACAGAACTTGTTTTACCAGCTGTATTTCAGTCTTGCTTTGGTTCTATCCATTCTTTATATGCCCCTAATGTTGTGAACAGAAATATTTACTCTGCCATTATATATTTGATAATTGTAAATTGCTTTAATTTTACAGGAAATCACTATGTGAGATTGCCTTGAGCCTCAAAGAAGACTTTGGAATTGAACTTTGAGTAATCATGTAACTGTTGACTATGGGGCCTCTTGGAAATGGAAAAAAAATGTATTTGCATTTTGATATGGTTGTGAACTTTTGGGGGCCAGGGGTGGAATGTTATGGTTTGGATGTGAGACATTCCCAAAAAGCTCACATATGAGACAGTGCAAGAATGTTCAGAGGAAGAATATTGGGTTGTAAGATCCTTGAACAAATCAGTCATTTAATTCCCTGATAGGGATTAACTGAGCAATAAAGGTAGTGGTAGGGTGTGGCTGGAGGAGGGTAAAATAGGGGCATGTATATATTTGTATCTGGTACGTGGACTTTCTCTTTGATTCCTGATCATGAAGTGAGCTGCTTCCCTCCATCTCACTTCTTTGCCATGGTGTTCTGCTTCACCTTGGGGTCTGCTGTCTCTATATTGAGAACTCTGAAACTGTGAGCCCCCAAATAAATCTTTTCTTCTCTACAATTGTGCTGGTCAGGTCCTTTAAACACAGCAGCAAAAAAGCTGACTAAAACATAGGGATTAATGGGGTGGTAACTCTAGGCAGGTAGGTTGTGGCTGGAGGAGTTGTGTCTTTGGGGACATGCCTTTGGAGGTTATATTTTGTCGCTGGAGAATAAAGTGATCTCTCCATCTCTCCTTCCTGGTTTCATGTTCTGAGCTGCTTTCCTCCACCATACTCTTCCACTGTGATTTTTGCTCCATCTTCACTCAGAGAAATGGATTTGGTTATCTATGGACTGAGAGCTTTGAGACCATGAGCTCCCAAACAATCTTTTCCTTCTTTAACTGTTCTCGTCAGATCATTTGTTCACAATGAAAAAACCTGAGTAGAACAAAAGGCAATCATCAATAACACAAATAACTATAGTTGTTGGCAAGGATATGTGGGAAATTACAATTTTACCTTGTTTGTGGGACTTAAATGTAGTACAACCATTTTGGATAGCAGTATACAGATTTTTCAAAGTGCTAAGAAAAGGAACACCATGTAAACCAGTTATTCCATTATCGGGGTATTTTTCCAAAAAGAACTAAAATCAGCATGTTATAGTGATACATGGATACTGATAATTATTACAGCCCAAATCAAAATAGCCAAGTTATAGAACCAGTCTAGGTGATGGTCAACAGACAAAAATAAAGAAAGTGTGGAGTATATTCATATGGTTTAGATTTGAGATGACTCTCAAAAGCTCACATGTGAAATAATGCAATAAAATATAGAGGTGAAATAATTTGATTGTGAGAAGCTTAACATAATTATTGCATTAATTAATTAATCCTCTGTTGCCACCTGAAGCGATGGCCGCTTGGAGCAACGAAGCCGCGGGAAGAAGTTCAGAGGCAAACTGGAAACAAACAGCTTTTTATTCTGATAACTTTTCTCTCTGACTCTAACAACGACTAACACGTGCCACACACACCACCAAAATGGCCCTGACCCGATCAGCAATCTCAGCCAAGTCACTCGAGATCCCAGGCCAAGTCCCGTGAGACTACGGAAGGCGACAATGCCCAAATCTCCATGGCCCATAGTCAACTGCAATTTAAGCCATCTCCCCAAACAGGACTCCTGCAATCCTCAATAGGAATTAACTTGGTGGTAACTGTAGGCAGGTAGGGTGTGACTGGGATAGGTATTTCATTGGGAGCATGCCTTTGGGATTCTCTGAGATTTTGTCCTTTTTGGGTCTCTCTCTCTCTCTCTCTCTCTCTCTCTCTCTCTCTCTCTCTCTCACACACACACACACACATACACACACTTTCTCTTTCTCTCTGCTTCCTGGTGCCATGTTCCCAGCTACTTTCCTCTGCCATGCCCTTTTGCCGTGTTGCTATGATGATCTACCTCACCTGGAACCCTGATCAATGGAGTTGGCCATCTATGGACTCTGAAATCATGAGTACCAAAATAAACTTTCCCATCTCTAATTGTTCTTGTCAGGTCTTTTGGTCACAGTAGTGATAAAGCTGACTAAAGAAGAAATTGATACTGAGAGGTGGGGTTATTGCTGTGAATAACCAGACTTTGTGGTTTAGAAGCTTTTGGATCTTTTGGAATTTGTGGGATTAATTTTGAGAAGTTTAGCAATGCAAGCTGGAAAAGCTTTAGATTATTATAAGTGGAAAATAATGGGTGATTCTGGTGGTAATTTAGAAGACGGTAATGCTGATAGGACTATAGACAGTGAGGACTGGGTTCATGAGGTTTCAGAGGAGAAGAACACTTGTCTTGGGAATTAGACTAGTGGTCATTTGTGTTCCATTTTTGCTAAGAAGTTGTCTACATTTTGCCTCCATTCTGAGACGTCCTGTATACTGACTTTAAAGGTAATGGACATCTTAATCTGGTGGAAGAAATTTCTAGGCAGCATAGCATTAAGGTGGTTGCATGGATATTACTGCTGGCTTTTAGTCAAGATTATTGTGATAATCAGGAACAGAAAACAAAACAGAAATATCTGACAAACTTGCAGTTTTGCCAGATAATGATAAGAAATACGGGGCTAAGAAATGTGTTGTTGTTAAAGATATTACTGTCAACTAAACAAATGCTAATGATTTTTCCCACAGAAAATAGGAAAAATGACTTGTGGGCATCTCAGAAATTGAGATTACACCCATCTCAGGATCAAGAGTTTAAAAGTAAAAATTCCTTTGAGAAGACACCAGTGGGACACTCTGCACAGAGAATCCTAGGAAGTTGTTTCACCAAGTGCAACTGCTTAGGCATTCAGAGGCAGCTGCAGCTGTGGTCCCTGGAGGCTTGGCTGTGCTGAAGATTTTGGCAAAAAAATACATGTTGCTGGTTCTGCAGGAATGAAGGATGCTGGAGTTAGGGAATTATGGAAACTTTCACTGAGATTTCAGTGGAATGCATGGGAGGCCAAACAAAATGTCCTTGGGTGGGAGTCCCTGTGGACTGGTTTCCAACAGGGTGTTATGTAGATTTGAGAAGAAAGCTGGTGCTGCAGTGGAGACCCTCAAAGTAAGAAATGCCAGTACCATGGAGAGCTATAGGAATATAGCAGACAAGCCACCAGATAGGACATATGGCTGCAACCTGCAAGGTTATAGGGGCAGAACTACACATGCCGGTTGGAGACAACAACATTATGCCATTTGTTCCAGATGTTGGATGTGGACTTTTTCTTTTTCCCAGCTGAATTTTGATCCCACCTCTTCTTTCTATGCTTCTATTTCTCCCTTGTGAAATTGAAACCTTTACTTTTATACATTTGTATATTGGCCATATACACTTGCTTTTGATTTTTATAGGAGCTCACACTGAGTTTGCCTTAAGTCTCATAAGAGATTTTTGTACTTGGACATTTGGGCAATCTTGGAAATGTTGAGACTATGGGAACTCTTGGATATTTACCAAATGTATTTTGTGTTGTGAGCTTTTGGGGTCCAGAGACATAATATTATGATTTAGATTTGAGGTGTCTCTCAAAGTCTTATGTGTGAAACAATGCAAAAATTTAGAGATAAGATGATTGTGTTATAATAATATAAACCTAATCATTGCATTAATCCCCTCATAGAAATTAACTTAGTGGTAACTGTAGGCAGGTAGGGTGTGACTGGATCAAGTGGTTCATTGAGGATGTGCCTTTGGGGTAGATATTTTGTCCTTGTTCAGCAGAGCTCTCTGTGCTTCTTGGTGCTGTATTCCTACCTACTTTTCTCCACCAAATACTTCCACCATGATGTTCTGTCTCAGTTGAAGCCCAGAATGATGGAGTTGGCCATCTATGGACTAAATCTTCTGAAACCATAAGCCACCAAATAAAACTTTTCTCCTCTAATTGTTTTGTAAGGTGTTTTGGTAACAACAATGTAAAAGCTGACTAAAACAATACACAAAGGCATTTTGCTTAGCCATAATAAAAAATTAAATCATGTCATTTTTTGGTAATTAGATGGAACTGGACAATATCATGCTATGTGCAATAAGACTAACTCAAAAATTCCAATATCTACTATTTTCTATCCTATGTGGAAATGGGGGGGGGTGAGAGAGAGAGAGAGTGTGTGTGTCAGAGAAGAATTTAATAAGTAAGTCTCATAAAAATGGATGGGAGACCAATAAAGTATCAAAAGTTGATTAAAAGGGAGGAAGGAGAGAAGGAAGTGGAGAATTACTGGAGAATGATATTTATCAAATTATGCTATGTCATGTATGAATATACCATGGTTAACAGTTGATTATGATTTATATATAATTGCAATGCACTAATTAAAATATAATGATTATTATTATGATGATATTGTAATAATAGGGAAATCAATAGAGTAGAACAAGGTGGTGAAGGTAGTAGGGGAGGTTAGGAGAAGATTAAAAGGAATGTGATTTATTCAAATGTTTATGTGTGTGTATAAACATGGCATACTTTATCCCACATATATAATTATAATTCTCCAATAAAAAAGAATATTGGTCTGTAGCTATTTTATTCTTGACATGTATTTACATGTTTTGTTTTTTTTTCATCATGGTAATTCTGTATTCTGAAAAAATAGGTTGAAAATTGTTTCCTTCATTTAAAGGGGAAATACTGGTGAATGATATTGGTCAAATTATATTGTTGTATTCTGTGCACATATAAATATGTAAGAACAAGTCCCACCATATATACAACTATTATGCACCAATAAAAATGTGTAATAAAGATCAGAAAATGTTTTCTCCCTTACTATTTCATACAATAATTTTAGAAGCTTTAGTCTTAGGTCTCCTTTAAACATCTCACAGAATTCAGTTGTGAATTTATTTTGCCCTAAGTTTTTCTTTATTGAAAATATTTTTATTGCAGCTTCAACCTTATGTCTTATTATTGGTCTGTTTAGTTTTATATAACCATTTGATTCAATTTGTATATATTTAATGTGTTTAAAAAATGTATCCATATTGTCTAGACCCTCTAATTTTTTGGAATATGTTTTCATTATAATTTCTTATGGAAGGGGAAAGATGGTAAAGAATGGGTGCAATTTCCTGTTGCCCCATTGTTTAGGGTTCAAGGAGCAGGGATGTTGCTTTCCATTGAGGTGGGTGACAGAAGCAATATACCAAAATTCAATATTATAATCATTGAGATAGAGAAGTTTGGGTGCTTTGAACACATGACAGATAATTATACCTCAGGAAATAGGTCTATAAATCCTCAGAGCCAGTTCAGTGCAGAGAAGAGGGACAACCCAGAAAGAGACTAATCATGTGGAGAATTTGGCTGGGAGAACAATGGAACATAAGGAGAGCCTGAACTTGAGTGCTCAGAGGCACCATGGTAAGCTGGTGTGTGGGAGATGTTTAATGCTTTTTGTCTAGAGAGCAAAACTGAGGGGGAATCTGTCTCAGGATACCTGTGGTGACTTTCTCTTGTGGGAGCTCTGCAGTTTCTAACAAGCATTAGCTGACTGTCCCTGAATGCACTTGCTATGAGATTTAATGTCCATCTAATAGGGTGTGACTGAGGCAGGAATAGACGGTATTGCACTCAGGGTAACTTGGTCCAGGGTATAGTGGAGTGTAAAATGATCTCCCTTTGGGTTTGGCAGCTTGTCATATTACTTGAAGAGAACTCAGAACCTGGACAGGCAGGTACATTTGTGCTTAGGATGTGATCCTGGATGACTACATTTGTGAATGGTGGAGTGTATGAGACCAATGGAGAGTTGGTCAATTTAAACCAACAGTGGAGTTCTTGAGAGGTCCCCAAGATCAAGATATCCAATAGATATCAGTAATTGCTTGCAATAGGATGGGAAGAGCTATTCTGTCTAAATCAGACATCAACAACAAAGTTCTAAAGATCTGTCAAAACTAAATAACAGCCCCAATCTCCCCATACTTCACATTTAGAACTCTGCATCAGTTTCACCCTAGAAATGCATCTAACTGGTTTGCAAGAACAAAATTCCCATTGTTAATACTCTCCTTTCTGTCCTAACAAAATTGGCAAAAAGAAAACCTGAGAGCTATTACAACCAACTTTGGTTCCAAGACACTCTAGGTGAGAGCTTAGTGAGCAACTCAAAGAAGGAAGAATTAACAGCACATAGCCCTTGATCATTCTGATTGGTGCATGTGCCAAGAAGAATTGTAAAGACAATATGGCATAAGAAGTTAACATCCATTCTTGTCAACAGTATTGACTACCACAGTGTGGTGCATATCCCAAGAAAAATTGCAAAGGAAAATATGGCGTAAGAATTGAACTTCCCTTCTTATCAACAGTATTGACTACCACAGTGGAGACAATGCCTTCAGTTTATATAGAGATATTTTTCCATCAAGTATGAGTGTGAATGTGTGTGATTGTGTGTGTGTGTTGTACTTGTGCTGTTCAACTGATGGATCTATTTATTTATTTATCATCTATCTATTTCTTTTCTCTTCATTTTCCCATTATTTTTTTCTCTTCTTTTTTTCATTCCTCACATGATTGTTATTTCATATTGTCTTCTTTAGAGGGGAAGGTTTTTTTTAATTTATTTATTTCAGTTTCATTTTTTTGTGTGTGTGTTTTGTTTCCTGTTTTGTTTCTCTTATCACTCTTTCTCTCCCCTCTTTCCTCATCACTATTATGATTCCCTGATCCTCCCTCCCCACTTTCTTCTCTCCTTATTTATTTATTTCTTCTTTATAGTCATCCCTTACTACATTTCTCATGCTTTTCCTCTGTTTGCCTTTAAATAATTTAAACATTCTTTGCTTTCCTACCCATTTTATTTTCACTTAATGAAGTGTGATTTTACTATCTATGAACCATCTCATTTATATAATTTCTGTCCCCAAATTTCATGTTGTGATTACTAGCATTGGGGATGGCACAGTTGACACAGGCTGTATGCTTTAATGATAGTTCTAGTTTACATCTGTTTATTGTTGTTAATTTTGTTAAATGCTGACCCTGCCTCTTTTTGTGGCAAGTTAATGCTGGACATGGCATAGTGCATACTGGACATTCATTATAATACTGTATTGATTATTATTGTTGTTGCTGTTGCTTGCTTCCCTTTCATCTGAGAAAGCCTGGGAAGCTATTGTGAAAAATGAGTTTGCAGGATGAAGACTCCATGAGTGAACTATGAACACCACTGACCACAGTGAGAGCACACATTTCTCCACACACAAACTAACCCAGCATAAACTTCAACAATATTTTTATACATAGAATAGTGGAGAGAAAAGCCCCAAACCAATTACTGAGTCCCAAGGAGAAATGGCAATAGGGATACATCAATTGCTACCCTTGGACATCTACTCCTACAGTAAAATCAGAGAAAAATTATAAAGTAATGGCTCAGAAAAACCCACAGTTACAGCATCTCTATAAAAGCAAATTAAATTAACATCTTTGAAGCAACCAACTAAAAAGTATTGTTGATTGATACAGAACCTTGGATTACAATAATCCTTGTGTTGAATCTAAGATACCAATAACACAGGAATTGTTTAGAGACTTATTTAAAATATACATCATAGTCTCACAAAAAGGAGAAGGAATGCATCTCAACAGACACACACATCTAAAACATCTGAAAACATAAAGAAAATAGGCAAAGAAAGAATTGTCCCCCAAAAGTTAAAATACCTCAACAAAGGAACAATAAGATAAGAAGGGGATAAAATTCCAGATAAACATTTTATATAAATTTCTTTCTAAAATAATCAAAGAACTAAAGTAAAACCTAATAAATGAATTGAGAGATAAGTTATAGGAGAAAAAGAGCTGAAGTTTTCAATACAGACAGATTCTGGGGGAAAAAATCAACAATTGGAAATGTTGGAAATTAAAGACATAATATATCAAATTTAAAATTCACTTGAAAGTATAACTAAGAGATTAGATTATGTAGAAAACAGAACCTCAAGGCTCACAAACAAGGTATTTGAACTGGAACACCCAGACTACAGTGAAAGGGAAAAGAAAGACTATAATCAGAGTATACAAGAAATATGGGACAGCAGTATAAAACCAAACTTGAGAGTCATTGGAATAAAGAAAGTAATAGAAATATGAGCTAATGACATAAAGATTTTTCAATGAAATGATTGCAGGAAAGTTTCAAAACCTTAGGAACAGGATGGACACAACATATAGAAAAAATAAACAAGAACAAATAATAACCTAAGACACATCAAAATAAAAATCCCTAACAGAGATTAAAGATAGACTGTTAAAAGCTGCAAGAGAAAAAGTTTCAATCGTATTTAGAGGTATGCTAATAAAACTCACTACAAACTTTTCAACTCAGACCCTAAAAGCAAGAAAGCCTTGGAATGAGATAATCCAAGATCTGAAAGAAAGCATGCCAACAAAAGTTTTTATATCCAACAAAGCTATCACACATAATTTCAGTAGAAATAAATACTTCCCACAATAAGAATAATCTGAAAGAATTTGTGACAACTAAATCTGCACTACAGAGAGTACTTAACTATTATACACACACACAAAAAAAAAAAAAAAGAAAGAAAGAAAGAAAAGAAAACAAGCTAAGAGCTCTCAATTGAATGAAGCATTCCAGAAAAGCAACTAGGCAAATGAAAATTAAAAATGAATTATGACTGTAAATATGACTGGTAATAATGATCATCTTCCTATAATAACTCTTATTGAGACATGCATGCTGCAATCACCTGTTTCTTACACTTCTTCAGAAGTGTTTGCTTTATCTAATAATGTACACTAATTGGGGGAATAAATATTTACTATTATTATATTCTCTTGCTGCCTTCACTTTTGATAAGTATGCAGTGTCTCTCAATAAGGACAGGTCATCGGACAGAAGATCAATCAAGTTGTTTTGACATATATAATAGAATAAAAAACGGACATAACAGATATATGAAGAATATTTTATCCAATAACAGCATTATATGTTTCACAGGTCATAAAAGTTTTTCCAAAATAGACTATATTTTAAGACACAAAACATGTTAGCACATACAAGAAAAATGATATTACCTCATACATCTTATCATATATTTTTTGTGTTTTTACTTTATTAGTTGTTTTTAATTATACATGACAGTAGAATTTATTTTGATATAATTATAAAAGCACAGAATATGTCTTATTCTAATTATGATACCTTTCTTATGGATGTATATGATGGTGTGATTCACTATTTTGTATTTATATAAGTATATAGGAAATTATTTCATATTTATTCCACTTTTTTTTTCCCATTGTCTTTCCTTTTCCTATCACCCTCCCTTCCCTTTATTCCTTTTTGGATAGTCTACAGAATATTTATTTTACCTCTCTCCCACCTTGTTGTGGGATAGCATCCATGTATCAGAGAAATCTTTCAACCTTTGCCTTTTGGAGACTGTCTTATTTTATTTAGCATAGTAGTCTCCAGATCCATTCATTTACTGGCAAATGTGAATTCCATTTTTCTTTATGGCTGTGTAATATTCAATTGTGTATATATAACATATTTACTTTATCCATTCATTTGTTGAAAAGCACCTAGGTTTGTTCCATAGCTTAGCTATTGTGAATTGAGTTGTTACAAATATTGATGTGGCTGAATTTCTGTAGTATGCTGATTTTAAACCTTTGAATATATACTGAGGAGAGGTGGTGGCTCCAATACTTGTATTCTTGATAATTGCCATTCTTACTGGAGTGAGATGGAATCTCAGTGTGGATTTAATTTGCATTTCTGTTATTGTGAGAGATTGTACATACTTTAATATATTTGTTGACCATTCATATTTCTTCTTCTAAGTAACTGTTCAGTCTTTTTACACATTCTTTAATTTTTTTTCTCTGATGCTAAGTTTATGAGTTCTTTATATGTACTGGAGATGAATGCTCTATCTGAGGTGCAGGTGGCAAAATTTTATTTCCCATTATGTAGGTTCTCTCTTCATGAACTTGATGGTTTCCTTTGCTATAAAGAAGTTTTTTAATTAAATGCTATCTCATTTATTGATTCTTGAATTTACTTCTTGCACTTTAGGAATTTTGTTAAGGAAGTCATTTCCTTAGCTAATATGTTGGAGTGTTGGCCTTATATTTTCTTCAGTATATGCAAAGCTTCTGGTCTGATTTCTAGGTCTTTGATCCACTTTGATTTAAGTTTTATTCAGGGTGAGAGATAGGGGTTCAATTTCATTCTACTACAAATGGATATCCAGTTTTGGTGAAGAGACTATCTATTCTCCAGTGTATATTTTTGGCACCTTTATTTAGTATGAGGTAATTGTATATTTGTGGGTCTGCCTCTGTGTCTTCTATTGTACTCTCTTGGTCCTCTTGCCTGATTCTCTGAAAAAACATGTTGTTTTTGTTACTGTAGTTCTGTAGTATAATTTAAGGTTTGGAATTGTGATGTATTCTGTCTCACTTTTTTCACTGAGGATTGCTTTGTCTATTCTGGGTCTCTTATATCTCCAACAGAATTTCATAACTGATTTTTCTATTTCTATGAAGAACATCATTGAGATTTTGATGGGAATTGTTTAGAATCTGTATGGCACTTTTCATAGTATGGCCAGTTTGACAATATTAGTTATACCTATCCAAGAATGTGGGAGGTCTATCCATCTTCTAAAGCCTTCCTCGTTTTTTTCTTTTGTGTTCTGTATTATTTTCTTTTACTTTGTTGTTTTTTTTCAATTTTTTAAACTCAGTGTTGTTATATATATATATATAACAGTAGCATGATTTACAATTTGATTTGTAATACACATAAAAAGCACCTTTTTACATATCACTGTTAGTATACAAAGTATATTCACATCTTTCATGTCTTCAAGCATACATTTAGGGTAATGATAACCCTCTCATTCTACCATCTTTTTTTTTTCTTCCTCTCTTTATAACCCCTTGCTCCCTCCCTTACTGTCCCTCCCCATTGACCTTTCTATGCTCCCCAGCCCAACCCCACTGTGAATCAGCTTTCTTATATCAGAGAAAACATTTGTATATTTGGATATTTGAGATTTATTAACTTCACTTAGCATTATATTCTCCAACTTCATCCATTTACCTGCAAATGCCATTATTTTATTCTCTTTTACTGCTGAGTAAAATTCCATTGTGTATATATACCACATTTTCTTTATCCACTCATCTACTGAGGGGCATCTAGATTGGTTCCACAATCTAGCTATTGTGAATTGTGCTGCTATAAACATTGATGTGGTTGTGTCCATGTAGTATGCTATTTTTAAGTCCTTTGGAATTAGGCCAGTAGAGGGATGACTGGGTCATAAGCTGGTTCCATTCCCAGTTTTCCAAGGAATCTCCATACTGCTTTCCACAATGGCTGCACCATTTTGCAGTCCTACCAGCAATGTATGAGTGTGCCTATTTCCCCACATCCTCTCCAACATTTATTGTTGTTTGTGTTCTTAATAGCTACCATTCTGACTGGAGTGAAATGAAATCTTAGAGTAGTTTTGATTTGCATTTCTCTAAATGCCAGAGATGTTGAACATTTTTTCATGTATTTGTTGATTGGTTGTATATCTTCTTCTGAGAAGTGTCTGTGCAGTTCCTTGGCCCATTTAGTGATTGGGCTATTTGTTTTTTCGGCGTTAAGATTTTTGAGTTCTTTATATATTCTAGAGATTAGTGCTCTATCTGATGTGCATGTGGTAAAAATTTGTTCCCAATTAATAGGCTCTCTATTCACCTCACTGATTGTTTCTTTTGCTGAGAAGAAACTTTTTAGTTTGAATCTATCCCGTTTATTGATTCTTGATATTAATTCTTGTGCTACAGGTGTCTTATTAAGGAAGTTGGGGCCTAGTCCGACATGATGGAGATTAGATCTTACTTTTTCTTCTATTAGGTGCAGTGTCTCTGGTCTAATTCCTAGGTCCTTGATCCACTTTGAGTTGAGTTTTATACATGGTGAAATATAGAGGTTCAGTTATATTTTGTTGCATATGGATTTCCGGTTATCCCAGTACCATTTATTGAAGAGGCTATCTTTTCTCCAATGTATGTTTTTGGCAGCTTTATCTAATATAAGATAGCTGTAGTTGTGGACATTAGTCCCTGTGTCCTATATTCTGTACCATTGGTCTACAGGTCTATTTTGGTGCCAGTACCATGCTGTTTTTGTCACTATTGCTCTATAGTATAGTTTAAAGTCTGGTATTGTGATGCCTCCTGATTCACTCTTCTTGGTAAGGATTGCTTTATCTATTCTGGGTCTCTTATTTTTCCAGATGAATTTCATGACTGCTTTTTCTATTTCTATAAGGAAAGTCATTTGGATTTTGATTGGAATTGAGTTGAAACTGTATAATGCTTTTGGTAATATAGTCATTTTGAAAATATTGATTCTGCCTATCCAAGAACAAGGTACATCTTTCCATCTTCTAACGTCTTCCTTAATTTCTTTCTTTAGTGTTCTGTAGTTTTCATTATAGAGATCTTTTACGTCTTTTGTTGATTCCCAAGTATTTTATTTTATTTATTTTTTGATGCTATTGTAAATAGGGTACTTTTCATCATTTCCCTTTCTGAAGATTTGTCACTGATATACAAAAATGCCTTTGACTTATGGGTATTGATTTTGTATCCTGCTACTTTGCCAAATTCATTTACTAGTTCTAAAAGTTTTCTGGTGGAGTTGAGTGTTCTGTATTTTTCATTGTGGAGGTCCTTCACCTCTTTTGTTAGATTGATTCCCAAGCATTTTATTTTTTATTTTGAGTTTATTGTGCATAGGATAATTTTCCTAATTTCTCTTTCAGCTGATTTATCATTGGTGTATAGGAACTGAATTGATTTCTGGGTGTTAATTTTTGTATTGTGCTGCTTTGTTGCTGAATTCATTGGTAAGTTCTAGAAGTTTTCTTTTGGTCTTTCGTTTTTTGGGGGTCTTCTAAATATAGAATCATGTCATCTTCAAGTAGAGATAGTTTGAGTTCTTCTTATTCTATTCATATCCCTTTAATTTTTTTCTTTTATCTAATTTCTCTGGCTAAAGTTTCAAGAAATATGTTAAATAAATGTGGTTAAATTGGACACACTTTTCTTGTTCCAGGTTTTAGAGGGAATGCTTTCATTTTTCTCCATTTAGAATGATGTTGGCCTTGGGTCTAACATATATAGCTTTTACAATGTTGAGGTATGTTCCTATTGTGCCTAGTTTTTCTAGTGTTTTGCATATGTTGGATATTGTATTTTGTCCAAAGTTTTTCCTGCATTTATTGGTATAATCCTTTTATTATTTTCTTTATATCTGTATATGTAATAAATTGTGTTTATATCAATTAGCATCTGTTGTACCAGCTTGCATCCTGGGATGAAAAAACACTGTCTTTTAAATATGTTTTTTGCATGAAATTTGTCAGTATTTTATTAAGAATTTGTGCATCGATGTTTATCAGGAATATTTTCCTGAAATTTTCTTTCCTTGATATGTCTTTGTCTAGTTTTGGTATCAGGGTGATACTAGTTTTATAAAATAAGTTTGGGAAGTTTCCTTCTTTTATAAAAAATAATTTGAGAAGGATTGGTATTTTAGTTCTTCTTTTAGGTCTGCTAGAACTCTGGTGACTATGCATCTAATTATGGGCTTTTCTTTGTTGGTAGACTTTTTATGCTACCTTCAATTTTATTATTAGAAATTGGTCTGTTTAAATTTTCTAGATTCTTCTTGTTCAATTTGTATATGTCACATTTCTCTAGGAATTTGTCAATATCTTCAATATTTTATATTTTATTGGAGTATAATTTTTCAAAATATTTTCTGATTATCTTATTTCAGTAGTGTTTGTGGTGATATTTCCTCTTTCATTACAAATTTTAACAATTTGAGTTTTTTCTCTTTCCTTTGGTTAACTTGGCTAAGGGTTTATTAATTTTTTTTAGTTATTTCAAATAACCAACATTTTGTTTCATTGACATTTCAAATTCTTATTTTAGTATAATTAAATATAATTGATTTTGGCTCTGATTGTAATTATTTCTTGTCTTCTAATGATTTTAGTGTTGGTTTGTTGTTCTTTTTCTAGGACCTAAATATGTAATGTTAGATCATTTATTATTGCTTGGTAACTTTCTTTTATTTTAATCAATGAGCTCAATGGTATGAGTTTTCCTTTTAGAACTACTTGCCTTTTGTCAAAGAGATTTTGATAGATTGTATCTATATTCTCATTGATCTATAAGTATATTTTATTTCTCACCTGATTTCATGTGCTATCCATTCAACATTCAACAGTTAATTATTTATTCTTCAGGTGTTAAGGTAGTTTGAATTTCTTTATCTTGTCATAAATCTAATTTCATCCATTATGATCTGATGGAATGCAGAGTATTTTCTCTCTTTTTTTTTTTGTACTTTCTAAGAGTTGCTTTGTGGCCTAAGATATGGTCTATTTTAGAGATAGTCCATGTGTTGTTGAGAAGAAAGTGTATTGATGAATGAATACTCTACATAAGTCTGTTAAGTCTAAAGAATTCATTCTATTTTTAATTACCTAGCTTCTTTATTAAGTTTTTGTTTAGAAGATCTATCTAGTGATGAGAAAGGCATAAAAAAGTCACCCAGTTTTATTGTCATGGTCTGTTTGATTCTTGACATTGAAAAGTGTTTGTTCAATGTACATAGATGCTCCATTGTTTGGAGCATAAATATTCACAATCGTTATTTCCTGTTGTTTCATGATTCACTTAAGCAGTATAAAGTGGCCTTCTTTTTCTCTTTGGATTAAGTTTGGATTGAAGTGTATATTACTTATATAAAAATAGAAACCCCTGCTTGTTTATGAGATCCATGTGAGAGAAAAAAATTTTTTTTTTCACCCATCTGTTCACCTTCCATCTGTAGAAGTCATTGCTTATGAGGTGAATATTTTGGAGAAAGCATACTGTTGGGTCTTGTTGTTAAATCCAGTCTGTTAGCCTACGTCTTTTGACTGATGAGTTTATTCCACTAATATTTAGTATTATTATTGAGAGATGATTTTTATTTCTTGTCATTTCAATTTATTTCTAGTTTTTAAGTTGATTTAGACTTTTCTTTGCTTGACTACTCTTCTAGTGTAGTTTATTTTCCTGCTGGCTTTATTCTTCATTGTATCTTCAGGAAATATCTTATGGAGCATGCTTTGTAGGGCAGGAATTTTTATAACATTTCTTTATTGTGGAAAGGTTTATTTAGTCTTCAATACAGAAGCTTAATTTTGTTGGATATTATTTTTTATTTGTTCTTATTAGTTATACATGCCAGTAGAATGCATTTTGACACATTATACATATATGGAGTATAACTTCAGATTTTTCTGGTTGTATGTGATGTAGAATTACATTGTCATGTAATCATATATGCACATAGGAAAGTAATGTCCAATTCCTTCTACTATCTTTTATATTCCCTTTCCCCTCTCCTTTCTCTTCATTTTCCTTTGTTTAAACCAAAGCACACACATCATTCTGAATTACCATTTGCATACCAGAGAGAACATCTGGCCTTTGTTTTCTGGGATTGGCTTGTTTCACTTAGCATGATAGTCTTTAGTTCTATTTACTAGAAAATGTCATACTTTCATTCTTCTTTAAGGGTGGGTAATATTCCACTGTGTATATACAACCACATTTTCTTTACACATTTGTCTGTTGAAGGGCACGTAGGTTGGTTCCATAGTTTAGTAACTGTGAGTTGAGCTGCTATCAACATTGATGTGGCTGATTTTAAGTCCTTGAGGTCTAAATTGAGGAATGAGATAATGTGGGACAAATGGTGGTTCCATTCCAAGTTTTCTGAGGAATCTCCATTCTGCTTTCCAGAGCGGTTGCACCAATTTGCATTTCCGCCAATAATGTATATGTGTACCTTTTCCCCCACATCCTTATTAACAGTTATAGTTGCTTGTATTCTCGATAATTGCCATTCTGCCTGTAGTGACATAAAATCTCAATGTAGTTTTAAATTGCATTTCTCTAATTGCTAAAAATGTTGAACTTTTTTTCATGTATTTGGTCACCATTTATATTTCTTCTTCTGTGAAGTGCCTGTTCAGATCATTTGCCCATTTATTAGTAGGGTTTTTTATGTTAAGTTTTTTTAGTTATGTACATATCCTAGTGATTACTGAACTATCTCATGTACAGGTGGCAGAAATTTTCTCACATTCTATAAGCTCTCTCTTCACATTCTTGGTTGTTTCCTTTGCTGTGAACTTTTTAGTTTCATTCAATCCCATTTGTTGATTTTTTATTTTACTTCTTGCACTTTAGGAGTCTTATTAAAGGAAGTTGTTTCCTAGGCTGACATGGTGTGCAGTTGGGCCTACTTTTTTTCTATTGGGCATACAATCTCAGTCAATGCTTAATTCCTTGACCACTTACAGGTGAGGTTTTATTTTTTTTTTTGTATTCTAATTTGTTATATATGACAGTGTGATGCATTACAATTCATATTACACATATAGAACACATTTTTTCATATCTATAGTTGTTCACATAGTCACACCATTCATGTCTCTATACGTGTACTTAGGATAATGATGTTTATCTCATTCCATAATCTTTTCTAACCCCATCTCCTCTCTCTTCAACTCCCACCCCTTTGCAATACCTAGAGTTCATCTAATACTCCCATGATCCAGCCCCAACCCCATTATAAATCAGCATCATTATATCAGAGAAAACATTCAGCATATATTTTTTGGGGGGTGAGGGGGATTGGCTAACTTCACTCAGAATTATATTCTCTATCTCCTTCCATTTACCTGCAAATTCCATGATTTTAATCTCTTTTACTGCTGAATAATATTCCATTGTGTATATATACACATTTTATTTATCCATTCATCTACTGAAGGGCATTTAGGTTGGTTCCACAGTTTAGCTATTGTGAATTGTGCTGCCATAGTCATTGATGTGGCTATGTCCCTGTAGTATGCTGTTTTTAAGTCCTTTGGGTATAAACCAAAGAGTGGGATTGTGGGGCCAAATGGTGGTTTCATTCCAAGTTTTCCTAGGAATCTCCATACTGCTTTCCAAATTGGCTGCAACAATTTGCAACCCCACCAGCAATGTATGAGTGTTCCCTTTTCCCCACAACCTCGCCAGCATTTATTGTTGTTTGTGGTTTTGATAGCTGCCATTCTGACTGGTGTGAGATGAAATCTTAGAGTAGTTTTGATTCATATTTCTCTAATTGCTAGAGATGTTGAACATTTTTACAAATATTTGTTGATTGATTGTACATATCCTCACTGAGAAGTGTCTGTTCAGTTCTTTGGCCCATTTAGTGATTGGGTTGTTTGGTTTTTTGGTGTTAAGATTTTTGAGTTCTTTATATATCCTTGAGATAAGTGCTCTGACATGCATGTAGTAAAAATTTGTTCCCAATTAGTAAGGTCTCTAATCACCTCACTGATTGTTTCTTTTGATGAGAAGAATATTTTTAATTTGAATCCATCCCATTTATTGATTATTAATTTTAATTCTTGTGTTATAGGAGTCTTATTAAATAAGTCGGTCCCTAATCTAACAGAATAGAGATTTGGGCATACTTTTCTTCTATTAGATGCAGCATCTCTGGCTTAATTCCTATGTCTTTGATCCACTTTGAGTTGAGTTTTGTGCATGGTAACAAGACAGGGAGGGGTTAATTTCATTTTGTAGCATATGGATTTCCAGTTTTCACAGCACCATTTGTTGAAGAGGCTATCTTTTCTCCAATGTGTTTTTGGTGCCTTTGTCTAATTTAAGATAATCAGAATTTTGTGGGTTAGTCTCTGTGTCCTCTATTCTGTACCATTGGTCTACCAGTCTATTTTGGTGCTAATACCATGCTGTTTTTGTTACTATTGCTCCATAGAATAGTTTAACCTCTGGCATAGTGATGCCACCTGTTTCACTCTTCTTGCTAAGGATTGCTTTAGCTATTCTGGGTCTCTGGTTTTTCCAGATGAATTTCATGGCTGCTTTTCCATTTCTATGAGGAATGTCATTGTAATTTTGATTAGAACTGCATTAAATCTGTGTAGTTCTTTTGGTAGTATGGTCATTTTGATAACATTAATTCTGCTTATACAAGAGCAAGGTAGATCTTTTCATCTTCTGAGGAATTGTTTGATTTCTTTCTTTAGACTACTGTAGTTTTCATTGTACAGGTTTTTCACCTATTTCGTTAAGTTGATTCCCATTTTTTTTTTCTTTTTCTTTTTTGAAGCTATTGGAAATGGAGTACTTTTCTTCATTTCCATTTCAGAGGATTTGTTATTGATATATAGAAATGCCTTAGATTTATGGGTGTTGATTTTATATCCTGCTACTTTGCTGAATTTATTTACTAGTCTAGAAGTCTTCTGGTGGAATTTTTTGGGTCTTCTAGGTATAGAATTATATAATCAGAAAACAGTGCTAATTTTAGATCTTCTTTTTCTATCTGTATCCCTTTAATTTCCTTCATCTGTCTAATTGCTCTGGCCAGTGTTTCAAGAACTATGTTAAATAGAAGTGGTGAAAGAGGGCATACCTGTCTTGCTCCAGTTTTTAGAGGTAATGTCTTCAATTTATTTGCATTTAGAATGATGTTGGCATGGGGCTTACCACAGATAGCTTTTATGATGTTGAGATATGTTCATGTTATCCCTAGTTTTTCTAGTGTTTTGAAGATTAAGGTGTGCTATATTTTGTTGAATGCTTTTTCTGCATCTATTGATATGATGATATGATTCTTATGATTAAGTCTATTAACGTGATGAATTACATGTATTGATTTCCATATGTTGAACAATCCTTACATCCCTGGGGCAAACCCCACTTAATCGTGATGCACTATATTTTTGATATGTTTTTGTATATGAGTTGCCAGAATCTTATTGAGAATTTTTGGATCTATGTTCATCAGGAACATTGCTCTGAAGTTTGTTTTCTTTGATATATTTTTGCTAGGTTTTGGAGTCAGGGTAATATTGGCCTATAGAATGAATTTGGAAGTGCTTCCTCTTTTTCTATTTCAAGAAATAATTTGAAGAGTATTGATATTAGTTCTTCTTTAAAGATCTTGTAGAACTTGGCTGTGTATCCATCTGGTCCTGGGATTTTCTTGGCTGGTAGGCTTCTTACTGTGTCTTCTATTTCATTGCTTGAAATTTATCAGTTTAAATTGAGTATATCAACCTGATTCAATATGGGAAAATCATATGAGTCTAGAAATTTGTTGATGCCTTTGATATTTTCTATTTCATTTGAGTACAAGTTTTCAAAATAATTTCTAATTATCTTCTGTATTTCTGTAGTGTCTGTTTTGATGCTTCCTTTTTCATCACAGATGTTAGAAATTTGAGTTTTCTCTCCCTTCTCTACATTAGCATGGCTAAGGGTTTGGCAATTTTATTTATTTTTTTCAAAGAATCAACTTTCTGTTTTGTGAGTTTTTCCAATTGTTTCTTTTGTTTCACTTTTGTTGATTTCAGTTCTGATTTTAAATATTTCCTGTCTTCTAATGGTTTTTGTGTTGATTGGTTCTTCTTTCTCTAGTGCTTTGAGAAGTAATGTTAGGTCATTTATTTGTTGACTTTTTCTTCTTTTAAGCAATGAACTCCATGCAATGAACTTTCCTATTAGTACTGCCTTTGTAGTGTCCTAGAGATTTTGATATGATTTATCAGTGTTCTTATTTATCTCTAAGAATTTTTAAATCTCCACCCTGATGTGTTTTGAAATCCATTGTTCATTCAGTAGCATATTATTTAGTCTCCAGGTTTTGGAGTAGCTTTTATTTTTTATTTTACCATTGATCTCTAATTTTATTCCATTATGATCTGATAGATTTCAGCATAGTATCTCTACTTTTTTGTGTTTGCTAAAAGGTGTTGTGTGGCATAATATATTGTCTATTTTAGAGAAGGATTCATGTGCTGCTGAGAAGAAAGTGCGTTCACTCATTGAAGCATAAAATATTCTATATATGTCAGTTAATTCTAAGTTATTGGTTGTGTTATTGAGTTCTATAGTTTCTGTGTTCAGCTTTTGTTTGGAAGATCTATCCAGTGGTGAAAGATATGTGTTAAACTCACTCAGAATTATTGAGTTGTGGTGTATTTGACTCTTGAACTTGAGAAGAGTTTGTTTTATGAACATAGATGCTCCATTGTTTGGGACATATATAATTGTAGTTGTTTTGTCTTGTCGGTGTATGGTTCCCTTGAACAGTATGAAATGTTCCTCTTTATCCTTTTTGATTAACTTTAGCTAGAAGTTTACTTTATTTGATATCAGGATGGAAACCCCTGCTTGCTTCCACAGTCCATGTGAGTGATATAATTTTCCCCAACCATTCACCTTCAATCTGTGTATGTCTTTTCCTATGAGATGAGTCTCTTGGAGGCAGTATAAGATTTTTTTTTTTTTTCTTTCTGATCCAGTCTGTTAGCCTATGTCTTTTTATTAGTAATTTTAGGCTATTAACATTTCAGTTATTATTGAGACATAATTTGTATTCCCAGACATTTTTGTTATTTAACATCACTTGATATCATCCTTTGAGTAGATTTTCCTTTAGTGTAACACCTCCCTCTGCTGATTGTTATTGTTGTTTTCATTTTATCTTCATAGAATATTTTGCTGAGGATTTTTGTAGTGCAGGTTTTCTAAATGTAAATTCTTTTAACTTTTTGCTTTTTTTTAATCATGGAAGGTATTTATTTCATCATGAAATCTAAAGCTTAATTTTGCTGGATATAAAAGATTCTTGGTTGGCATCCATTTCCTTTCAGAGCTTGATATATGTTGTTCCAGGATCTTCTAGCTTTCAGGGTCTGGGTTGAAAAAACTGCAGTTATCCTATTGTTTCCCCCTACATGTAATCTAATTTCTCTCTATCATGGCTTTTAATATTCTTTCCTTATTCTGTATGCCTAGCACTTTCATTATAATAAAATTGCCTGGATCTGTTGTGATTTTGTACATTTTACATCCTGGTTTTCCAATACATTCTTCATGTTTGGAAAATTTTGTGATATTTAATTGAATAGATTGTCCATTTTTTTGGTTTGGAACTCTATGCCTTCCTCTATCCCAATAACTCTTAAATTTGGTCTCTTTATGCTATTCAACGTTTTTTGAATATTCTGCTTATGTTTTTTTACCATCTTCACTGTGTGGTCTACATTCTTTTCAAAATTATATATTTTGTCTTCATTGTCTGAGGTCCTGTCTTCCAAGTGGTCTAATCTCTTGTTGATACTTTCAATTGAACTTTTAGTTTGTTTTATTCTTTCTTTCATTTCAATGATATATATATTTGTTTTTTTTTTCTTTTAGCCTCTATCTCCCTATTGAAGTAATCTTTTGCTTCCTGTATTTGCTTCTGTAAGTCTTTATCAAAATGATGTGTTGCTCTCTGTATTTGCTCTCTTATATCATCCTTTAATTCATAGAACATTTTAACTATGTACATCCTGACTCCTTCTCTATTATTTCTTCATCTGTGCTGGCCATAAATTCTAATAATGTATTGTCTTGATTTGTTTGGGGCACTTTTTTCCTTTATCTTTTCATGTTGATCATGTGTCTTATCTTCTAGCACTGTAGATCTGAGGCATTACTGTTTTCACTCTATAGGCTCCTAGTGTCCCTGTAGGGTTCCAACACATCTCCTTTGAGGGGAAATGTTAATGAATCCAAATATAAACAATGTTAACGGATCCAAATATAAACAACATACAACATTAAATCAAATAGTTTTAATTAAGATGTTTACAGTTTGGTAACAAGGTACAGAAATGGTGAATTCAATTATTATCTACAATATAGTCAGTAGGTTTGCAAAAGGGCTTACAGTTTGTGATAATGGACAAAGAAGCAGAGGTGAGGTGTAGGATAATATGCTGAGGAGGTAGGAGGTAAGGATATAAAGTTAATATATCTTAGGAGATGTGAAAGAGGTTAGTATCAGGAGAAGAGAGAAGAAATAATTTTAGGTAGACAAGGTAGTGGGAAGACAGTAAAGTATATAAAAAACACAGATATATATATATATATATATATATATATATATATATATATATATATACATATATATATCCAACATTTGGGCAGTGAGAAGCACTTTTTTTAAATATTTATTTATTTACTTTAGTTGTACACAATCATTTATGTTTACGTGGTGCTGAGGATCGAACCCGGGCCGCGTACGTGCAAGGCGAGCGCACTGCCGCTGAGCTACAATCCCAGCCCGAGAAGCACTTTTATTAGAATATCCAGAACACAGTATATTTAGGGGCTGACTGGAGCATAAATAAGTGTCTGGGCCAGGTGGCATGACAAACTAGAAATGTGCTGTTTTTCAAAAAATAGGAGACTCCGCATATGTTACAGAAAGTGCCCCATTTACCAGAGCCAGGGTACAGAGGGTCCTATGTTAGGTGTGGGAAACTTGACATTATTGAAAAAGCAAATTAGACCTTTAAAGTAATATTTTGGGAAACTTTTCTGGTCAACCAGCTTTGACTAGGAAGAATGGAAACATGGGTGAAATGGAAGATGAGACCTAGTCACAGGGTCTGTCAGCCCATGAGTGGATGCACACCTCTACTGCCAGCTCAGGAGGCCAAAGCTGAGCATAGTAATTTCCAGTTCAGCCTTAGCATCTTAGCAAGACCCTGTCTCCAAACAAAACTCTTCCAAGGCTGCATTTATCACAGGAAAAAAACACACATATATTAAGAAAATTTTAAAAAAATATTAAAATAGTAAGAAAAAAAATGTAAGAAAAGGGAAAAAAAAGAATATATACAACACAACTGTAATATACTATTCAGACATTCCAGTCCTCAGTATCCTAATTCGTGCAAAGTACTTGGTGTTACATATGCTGTGGATGTGAGGGTGGGAGAATACAGGCGGAGAAGAATAAAATAATGGGAAAGAATCTCAAAGGAAGAAACAAGGATTGTTTTGGTTGGAGATCAGTCTTTTTCCTGCTCCCCTTCACATCCAATAGGTGTGGCTGTCTGTTGTTAGCTGGCATCCCCATCCTCAGGATGGTGAATGTTATCAGGGTGAGAGGATTGGTCTTGGGTGCAGGGCATCTGTAGTTGGGGTATGGCACCTGCCAGTCCCTGAAGGGAGTCTTCGCATTAAGAATCTTCTTTGGGACCTGCTGGTGTGATGAGAACACCTGGTCTTATCTCCTTATCTTGCCTGTAGACCTCACAGTTCCTGGTCTCTATGTTAGTCTCTAAAGTGTATCTCACTCACCCTCTCCTTTTCTACTTCCTAAAAAGGAATGTTTCTCTTAGAGGTCTTGTGTGTTGCCCTTTGTTGGTTTCACACCTGTCACTGGGAGCTGTTTCATATTGGGCAGTCACTGTGCCAGGTTAGCGGCTGCTGGGGAGTGGGGTTTGTTAGAAATTATGGGTACTTGTTCAGCTGGAGTTCCAAACTGGGAGTTGCTTCCACTAAAAATGATGATGAAGATGAACCAAGATGGAGGCAGCTGCTTTCAGTGATGGGGTGTTGGGTGGGGTGGAGGGAGCCCAGTGATGCCTTTGGACAACGTGTTCAGAGATGAGCTCTGTGGTGTGCAGTGTTGTGGCTGTCAGTTGTCTTCAGAGCCAGTGTGATGTTACCTAGTATAGGCAGGCTACGATGCATAGGGGACTATATCAGTTGCTGCATAGTCCCAATATGGAGGCAATGGGGGAGCCTTACGTTGTTAGATGGGGGTTCAGATGGGAGTGGTGGCTGGAGTAGCTGCACATGGGTAGTGGCAGGGTGTCCTGTGTGGGAGTGGCATCCAGGATTTCTTCTTGGTTTGTGGTCAAAAGTTACGCATGGGTGCTGATGCTGGTGTATTTCTTGGGTACCCAGTTGTCTTGAGTGGGTGAGCAGTTGGGAGTCCTACTCTGATGCTGGGGACTGGAGGGGCCATGCAAGTGCATGCTGCCATGCTTCCTGTGCAGTAGCAGCTATGGGTGTCTTCTGTTGTTTGCAGAGAAGGCACTATTCTCCTAGAGTTGAGTTTTGCACAGGGTGAGGATAGGGATTTAATTTCATTTTGCTGCATATGGATTTTCAGTTTTTTCACCATAATTTGTTGAAGAGGCTATCTTTTGCCCAGTGTATGTTTTTGGTGCCTTTGTCCAGATAATCACGTGGTTCCTCTCTTTAAGTCTATTGATGTGATGAATTATGTTTATTGACTTCCATATTTTGAAACAAACTTGCATCCCATCAATGAACCCCACTTGATAATGGTGAACTATCTTTAAATATGTTTTTGTATGATTTACCAGAATTTTATTGAGAATTTTGCATTTATGTTCATCAGGGATATTGGTCTGAAGTTTTCTTTCCTTAATATGTCTCTGTCTGGTTTTGGGATTAGGGAGATACTACCTTCACAGATTGAGTTTGGACAGAGCCCTACTTTTCTATTTTATGGAATAATTTGAGGAGTATTGGTGTTAATTCTTATTTAAGCTCTTCTAGAAATCATTTGGCAATGCATCTGGTGCTGGGCTTTTCTTAGTTGGTAGGTTTTGATGGTGCTTTCTATTTCATTGCTTAAAATTGATTTGTTTAAATTGTGTATGTCCTTTTTATTCAGTTCAGGTTGGTTATATTTATCTAGAAATTTGTTATTATCTTCAAGATTTTCTGTTTTATTGGAATATAAATTTTCAAAATAGTTATTGATTGTTCTCTGAATTTAAGTGGTGTCTTTCATAATATTTTCTTTTTCATCATGAATTTTAGTAATTTGATCTCTCTATCTTCATTAGTGTGGCTAAGCATTTAAAAATTTCATTTATTTTTTCAACAAATCAACTTTTTGTTTTGTCAATTGGATCTTGTTTCTTTAATCCAATTTTCCAGTCTATGTCTTTTGATTGATTCATTTAGGTCATTTACATTCAAAGTTATTATTGAGATATTATTTCTATTCTTAGCCATTTTGGTTTATTTCTGGTTTTTAGTTTGAATTAGTTTTTTTTTTTTTTTTTTTGATTGACTATTCCTTGAGTGTAACTACTCCCTTTGCTCATTTTACATTTATTTTTAATTTCTTCCTTATGAAATATTTTGCTGAGTATGTTCCATAGTTATGAATTCTTTTAACTTTTGTTTATCATGGAAGGTTTTATTTCATCTTCAAATGTGAAGCTTAATTTTGCTGTGTATAATATGCTTGGCTGGCTTCCATTGCCTTTCAGAGCTTGATATATTTTATTCCAAGGCCTTCTAGCTTTGAGGGTCTCAGTTGTGAAATAAACTTGGATTCCAATTGATTTCCCTCTAAACAATCTGATGGTTTTTTTGGTTTTTTGTTTGTTTGTTTGTTTGTTTTTTGGCAGCCTTTAAATTTCTATCCTTAAATCTGTATGTTAGGCATTTTCATATTAATGTGCCTTGGTGTGGGTACATAGTAGTTTTATATATTCTGGGTCCTTTAAGCCTCCTGTATTTGATTTTTTTATTTTTATTTTTTTTAGTTTTGGGGAACTTTCAGATAATATCTCATTTAAAATGTCATGCATGCCAGGCTTGGTGGTGCATACCTCTAATCCCAGTGGCTTGGAATGCTGAGGCAGGAAGATTGTGAACTCAAAGCCAGCCTCAGCACAAGTAAGGCGATAATCAATTCAGTGAGACCCTGTCTTGAAATAAAATACAAAATATGGCTGGGGATGTGGCTAGTGGTTAAGCACTCCTGACTTAATCCCCATCACTCCCCACTAAAAAAAAAAATTGTGCATTTCTTTGGTTTGTATCTCCATGCCTTGATCTATCCTAATAAATCTTAAATTTGGTCTTTTTATTTTATGACATATTTCTTTCAATTTCTGTTCATGGTCTCTGAACATCTTTTCTCCAGGGTTGACTTTATTTTCACTATTTTATATTTTGTCTTCATTGCCTGAAACTCTGTCATCCAAGTGGTCCAGTATATTGCCCTTACGTTACTTTTAATTTTTAATTAATTTACTTTGTTGATTTCTTCTGCTTCACTTTGTTTCAGAATCTCTATCTCGTTATTCAGTGATATTTCATGTTCTATATATTTTTTCTCTGATTTTTGCCTTATGTTGTTTTTACCTCACACATCCATTTAACTACATGCATTCCAAACTTGTTTTCTGACATTTCTTCCACTGTGGCATCAATGGATTCTATTAGTGGAACATTTTGGTTTGTTTGGGCGATTTGTTCCCTTGCTATTACATGTTCTTTTTTAGTATACCCATCTAGCAGTGTGCATCTGAAGCAGTAGAATTTCTACCCTGTGGATATATAGTGTCCCTAAAGGTTTGCATTACCTGCAGGGTGAAAAAAATAATGCCAACATAGAGTCTTAAACCAAATAGCTCCTGTTAAGATATCTAAAGTTTTGTTGGAATAAACAGAAATGATGTGTTCAGTTATTGACTACATTAAAAACAGTGAGTTTGCAAGAGGGTTTATAATTTCAAATGGATAACAAGGAGAGAACAAAAGTGGTGTAGGATGTGATGATTATGAGAAAAGAGGAGAGATAATTAAAATATTAAAGGAAGATTGAAAGAGGGAACAACACATGTTGGATGTTAGTAGGAGAAAAGATAGAAAGAGAATCAGGGGATACAAATAATTGAGAGAAATATTATGTATAAGCTAAAAATATAAAACAACTAGTATAGAAAAAAGTTAAAACAATACAAAACACAACTGAAATATAATAATCAGATATCCTAGTCTTCAATAAATTGATGCTTGAAAAATAATCAGTTTAAAAATGGTGGAAATGTGGAATAATAAAGAAAAAAAGGAAGAAAAATGAAAAAAAGATTTCAATGAAAAGTTTAATTATTTCCCTTGAAGATCAAAATATTTTCAGCTTCCCTTCTCCAGCGTTAGGTCTGGAGTGTAATGATGGCCGTACACTAAGGGCAGGGTTGTGAGGGTAAAAGGGTTAATCCTGGACAAAGAACTCCTGGTTTGATGGAGTGTCTCAGTTTGTTTGGGATTATATGTTCCTTTTTTTTTTTTTTCTCCATGTTGTTTATGTGTCTACCCATTTAACCATTTGGATCTAAGGCAGTAGAGTTTCTACCCCTTTAGACTGTATAGGGTCCATAAAGTTTTCCAAAACCTCATTGTTCAGGGGCAGAAAAATAATAACAATCAATCCAAACAATATATAGCATTAAACCAAATAGTTTCTGCTATGATGTCTATAATGTTAATTGTCAAAATAAATAGAAAAAATGTGATCAGTTATTTCCTACAATATATGTCGGGACTGTTGAGTTATTAATGGGGCCGTGGTCTAAAGCTACCCCCCTTTTTGGGCCCTAAAAGGGGTTTCTTTCTGCCTGCAGAAAGAAAGTAACTTACAGGGCGAAGATGGGCTTAGCAGACAAAAATACGCTGAGTGTCTCCCATCGGTCTGCTGGGCGGATACCACGCCACACCAGGGAGTTTTGTAGAGAGAGCAAGAAGCCAAAAACTCAACTTTATTGGCAAGGTGCTGAACTTAAATAGGTCTAGAACTAACCAATCAACCAGCAGAGCAGTTCGGACTCTCAGGCTACGTCATAGCCACACCCCTTTGCTTAGCCCCCGTCCTCCAAAGGGCGTGGTAAGCAGAGTCCTTCCCCTTGGCAGACATAAGTCCCAACAAATATAAACAATAAATTTGCAAATGTGATTATAATTTCAAATGTTGAACACAGAGAGAATAGAAGCAATATAGGATGTGAGAATTATGAGGGAGGAGAAGAGAAGTTAGAAGAATAGAAGGGATAGTGAAAAAATAATAGAGATTGGCTATTATCAGAAGAAAAGAGAGAAAGAGAATCAAGGAAAACAGAGAGGTGGGAGGATATCTATGTGTCTATCTATATATCTATTTTAAAATTTAAAAAATTAAAAATAAAAGAACACAAAAAATACTGAAATATACTAATCAATCATCTTTAACCTCAAGAAAACTAATTTATGATAAATAATTGGATTCAAATATGCTAGAATTGAGTGAAAAAATAAATGAGTATGTATAAATGTCCATGAAGAGGTGTAGACTTAGGTATGCTCTAGCCTCTTTGCTGAATGCCAATTGGTCTACCAATTTTAAATTAGTGCACCTCAGGGGCCTGGAAAATGCCAGTCTATGCTGGAAGACTGTAACCCAGGAATCTCCTTTGGCTTCCATTCATGTGTTGCAGTGCTGCCCATGTCCATTGTGGGCAGCTTAGCCAAAATCATGCGTGTGAACTTGGGGTGATGCAAAATAACATGCACACACAAACCCAGATACATTTAAAGCTTCAGGATGGGTTTACCTGACTCCCAGCCTCAAGCTACCCAAAAGGGAGAGCAAGAGAAAGTCAGGAGAGGCTGGCAAGAAAGAGTGAAGCATGTTCAGAAGCAGGTTTTATGTGAGGGGGAACATGTTTCTTGGAATGTTTGATCCATAAAAGATAGAAGGGGTAGGATTTAAAAGGACAGGTGTGTGTAACCCAACCCCTCTGGGTGCTGCCTACTCCTAGGGCTATACCTTGTTATCCAATTGAAAGGAAAATACAGAGTCAAGAGTCATGGATCTATTGTGGCAGACTCCAGTGATCTTTCAGATCCCAGTGCATCAAGAGTTAAGGTGAGTGTACCTGGAGTGGCTTCCCACATATTCCCTCTTTCTTATTCTAAAAAGTGGGTGATGAGTCAACATTTCAAATTCCTGAACTCTTGTCCTAAAGACATGACATCCTATGATTACAATACAAAAGAGAACTAGTGGCAAGGAGAACAGTCAAATGATATACCATGCAGAATGCTTTAGTATGTTTTCAGGGTTGAAGGCATTTAATTCTTGGAGTATTTGAGCAGCTAAAGAAGTAGGATCCAAAAAGAAAATCAATTTTACTCTTTTGTATATCTTGAATATTATGATGGAACTCCAAAAGATCCAAACTGTTATTATTGTAATGCCAAATACCTAAGAAATTGTTTTTAACCTTCTCCCAATCTCAGTGGGAAGCATTGTATTTGGCAGCAGTAACACATACATATTTACAATCGGCTTGACATTTGAGCCTTTCCTTGAATTTCAAAGCTGAATGCTCAGTACCTATATTTATGACAGTAGTTTCTAAGGCATTTAGCTTAGTTTAAATCCTTTCATCAATATTTATTTGATTATGCAGAACTTTGGAAATATTCTGAGCCAAATTATTAAGAAAACCTGCATGCTAAATATTTTGAGATATGGCCACCAAGGCTATGACTGTGGAGTCAATAAATGAAACTAAGGAAGCCATTCCCAGTATTACAAGTTCAAGAGTACGTTCAGGTCTCATCAGCTGGACATGTATTTGTTGTAAGACTTGAAGGCCAGCATCAGCATACCATGGCTCTAAAATGTTAGCTGGTGATAAGAAAAAAGAGAGCTGTTGAAGTATTTGTGTTCCTTTCTTCTATTATATCTGGTGATACAATTTGTTAAATTACATTTATTGCATGCTACAAGATATCTATCATCCTTTATTTTAACTTTCACATTTCCAGTAATTAAAACATAAGGAGATTGAACACAGACTCATTGACCATAACAAGAACACTCCTTATAATTTCAGCCTACAAAGTCAAATAAAAGCTTGTCAGTAAAATGTAAAAATTCTGAAGCAGCAATCAAACGCCAAACATCCTTCTGAATGCCACCTTCACTGAAGTCCCAGTTACTTGACAGTTCAAAAGAGCTAGATACTACTCAAAAATCCTCCAGGGGTCATGGAAGCACCTTTGCGTAATTGCTTTTTGTCAAATCTAGGCGACCAGCCTAAAATGTACCCACTATCTCTGAACACATTATGCTACACTCTCAAGGTATTTATATAATCCATCTACTTAGGAAAGGTGCCAATTTCTATTGAAGGACAGTGAGGTATTGAAGTACGTTCTGCTGAAATGACTGGCATGTTATGAGAAAGTCCCATTTTAATATACGCTCTAATATAAGGCTTTGAGTTCCCAGGGCCACTATGATTAGCTGGTCTAGGCCCACCAAAACTGCTGTCTTTTTCTCAAAGGACACTTTTAGATAGCTAGCATGTTTATTGCAGGACCAACACATAGGTAACTAAACACTGTATCCAGAATAATTAAATCCAGTCACATAGATGAGAGTAATATGGGTGTCTGAAGGAGCCCTAATCAAGGAGATAGCTAAGATTGCGGTTAGCTGAGAGGCATAAAAGATATTTAAGTTCCACCTGATATTCATACATTATTCTAAGAATCTTTGTATGCCTGTGAACACTGGGTAACGCACCTGTAAGCTCAAGCTGTAAGCACTTGTCCTTGTTAAAGCCTAATGTATATAACTGGGTGAGGTTGGTTAGAGGTTTGAGGAAAAAGAAGAAGGTTGCTGGATGAAAGGAGTCAGAGCGGTTAGAGTTCGAGAGGTTGCTGAAGCCAGAGATAGAAGAAGAATAAAAGACCTTTTTTATTTTCATCCTGCCTCCGAATTTTCTCCCGCGGCATCATTTCTCCAAGCGGCATTTGCTTCAGGCAGCAACAAGTGGTGGCCCATACAGGGAATTTGGTCAGCAGGTAAGAAATAATAAAATTTTAAAAATGGGAGCGAAAATAACAAAGAGTCAGATAATAAAAGCAATGGATGAATTTTTCGATATCGCAGACTCAGTGGATAGTGAGGAAAGTGAACAAGAAAGCATAGCCTCTGACTCAGTTGAGACCAGCAAGAAGAGTAGTAATGTAAATTCAAAAGAAAGAGCTGCAAAAGCCATCAGAAACTTATTGAAATTAGCTGAGGAGTATGTACTCTCCTTAGAAGCTGAAACTCAGGATACCGGTAAAAGTGATAGCAATAAGAAGGAGCCAAATAACTGTGAAACTAAGGCCTCCTCCACTAAGCCGGTTAGAAATTATGAAAATAGTAGTGAAGAGGAATCAAAAAGTGATTCTGGGAGCTCAGTCTCCAATAAAAAGAACAAAAAGAAATTAAAAAAGAAAAAGGACAGAGAGAACTGTAAATGGCTTGAATTATTAGCATGTGAGATAACAACTGTCCCAAAGTGTGAAGAAATGCAGAATTCTCTGAATAATAATGATAAAAAGGTTGTTTCTAATGAGACTGGAGTGTTACCTAGGCTAAGCAATGATTTATATGGACAAACTAAACATCTCAATACATTAAATATGTCTTTGAAAGTTAAAATGCATGAACATATAGAGGAGACTTTTGCAGAAGTAGATCCCAGAAGTTTCTCTTCAAGTAAATGTCATGATTCTATAGTTTCAATGTTTAAGATAGAAAGTCATAATGATGATAAAAATATAAGCAAAAAAGATAATGACTGCCAACTTACATTACAAAAATAATACTGAAATGACTACTCACATTTTGATTGAAGAAAATACTGAAAATTACATGAAAAACACAGAAAATGATGATAATAAATGTGCTAATGACCAGAGAAATACTTATAAATTAGAAGAATCTGATCACAGTGATTCAAGTAAAAATGATAGTTTCTGTTCATAAAGATGAAAATGACTTGGCATGTACTAATCAGCACAATATAGATCTCAAGCTACCCAGCCAGTTTATTAAGGAGGGAAGCACACAATTTAAAGAACGTGTATCAGATTTAACTTGTTTGGAAGTTGTGAAAGCTGAAGAAACATGTCATGTTAATTTTTCCAATAAAAAAGAGTTAACTGCAGATAAAATGGGGCAAAATATAAAAGATTGTGGTATTTTTGATATATCCTTTCAGACTGCAAGTGGGAAAAATATCAGTATCTCCAAAGAGTCATTAAATAAAGTTGTAAACTTCTTTGATCAAAAAACAGAAGAACTGAATAACTTTTCAGATTCCTTGAATTCTAAATGACTTTCTGGCATAAATAAGAAGAAAATGGACATTTTAAGGCATGGGGCAATAGACATGGTTAAAAACAAAATACTGAAAGAAGTTATTCCAGTTGATACTGAAAGTCAATTAGTGACTCTTCAGGGAAAACCTGAATGTGAATTAGAAAATAACAAAGAACCTTACCTGTTGAGTTTTTAAGACCTTTTTTATTTTCAAAAAAAGAAAAAGAAAAAAATAGATAGATAGACATGGATCCAAATAACATTAAGTTTAGAATATTCTAATTAGATAGTCAATTTAAGTGACAATCAATTTTGATTTATAGGTGTCTCTGGGACTTCTCTTCAGCTTGAATATGACTAATCCTGTATAACCTGATATTTTGGTGTTTTGACATAGGATTGTTTATTTGTTATTAACTTCATTTGTTTAATAGCTGATTGATTTGAATTATTTCAACAGGTAAAGGATTGCTGTATATACAGAGACTTGAGGGTTCCAGCTAACAAATTATTTTTCCAAAGTGCCTTTAGCTTTTCTTTAATCTATCTTTAATGCAGTAATACTCTCAGTTTTTCTTTGATTTATTCTGAATTTGATATTTTGCCAGCTTATGTTTGTGGAAGCTCAAGCAGCAATATGTGTGAGCAGAGATCAACTTTAATTTTCTACTCTAATAATTCTATTTTTTTAGTTTGACAGCTCACCTCTTGACTCAGTGCTAGAATAGCACTACCTTTCCCTTAATAATGGATGCTTGAGTTTTTAGGTAGCGGGCCCTGAAGATTTTCCAGTGGCATTGTCTAGACATAAAAAAAGACGGCTACTGCTACAACTGCAGGGATGGCGGTCGCTGCAAGCATTCCTGCTGCTCAAGCATCGAACAACCTCACCAGCACTGTGGCCTCTGCTCTGCATGCATAGGGCCTTCTGGATCAATGTGTTATAACAAGTGGACATTTTTATTTTTCATTGTTTGGGACATTATGGGACAATGCCTTGCGGATATTTGTCTTAAGAACTCAGTGTGTTACTTGATGGAACTTAGGGCAGCTGATTTGTTTAAAGAACTTGATACTATGGAAACTTGGCTCATCAGCAGTAGGCTTGTCACCTTAAAGCCGCAGAATCTCCTCATGATCGAACGGCTGTTAGTCAACACATAGTCAATCCTGAAGGGCTCGATTGGATGGCTGGTTAGCCTATGACGGGTAAGGTCCCCAGCGGGGGACAACCTAAGACACGGCAAAGTTGCACGGGACAATCTAATGTGGCCAACATATCAACCTAAGACAGGAGTCATGGGCACAGCCTTGATTATCCAATGATGGGTAAGAATGTTGGTTGCACATGGATGTCCTAGACCATCCCCTCTTTTAAAACAAAACGGGAGGAATGAAGGAGCCCTAATCAAGGAGATAGCTAAGATTGTGGTTAGCTGAGAGCCATAAAAGATGTTTAAGTTCCACCTGATATTCATACATTATTCTAAGAATCTTTGTATGCCCATGAACACTGTGTAACACACCTGTAAGCTCGAGCTGTAAGCACTTGTCCTTGTTAAAGCTTAATGTATATAACCGGGTGAGGTTGGTTAGAGGTTTTAGGAAGAAGAAGAAGGTTGCTGGTTGAAAGGAGTCAGAGCGGTTAGAGTTTGAGAGGTTGCTGAAGCCAAAGAGAGAAGAAGAATAAAAGACCTTTTTCATTTTCATCCTGCCTCTGAATTTTCTCCTGCGGCGTCATTGCTCCAAGCGGCATTTGGTTCAGGCAGCAACAGGTGTCTGTAAATCCTCCCATCATATATGAGTCATTAGTAAATACTGGGATGGATTCTCCAGTCCACACCACTGTGTGTATTAATGGTGGCTCTGGAAAATATGTCCAATAAGTTTCTCCCTCTGTCCCAGTTACATAACAGCTCAACAGAGTTAGCATTGCTACAAGCATCATAGTTGGAGACTTAGTTCTTCCTTGATGCTGTATCATCTGCTCAGCCTGCTGCATCAGATCCTTTAACTGCTTCCATGTAAGCAGCTTTACCATTGGGTCTCTCTGGGCCATCTCCTTTCCCCTCTTTCTTCAACAGTTCCTCTTCTTGCAGGAAATCAAGGCTAATATCTCTGGATTGATCCTCAGTCATTTAATCTTGGATCTAGGTCCTCCATGTCTGAGTGTGCTTTCAGGTACCCAAACAGGACAAAAAACACCTTTTGGGAAAATATAAGCATGACTTCTGTGCCACATTATCACTGGATCTGGTCTATTCCACTGACCATTTTATAAATCCTGCCACCAAACTCGCCCTAAGGGACCTGTTACTGTGGAAGACATGTGCTGCTGGGCTGCAGTATGACCTTCTGAGTCACAGTTTAGAAAATTTAAAACAGGGCATGATTAAGCTTATTTTGGGGGGTCCTATTTTGGGGAGTTATTTTGGGGGTCCCTTTCTGTTTCTATAATTGTAACTTAATAGATAAATTATCAGGACCTTACACTGCTTTCTGGCTGCTTGCCACATTACCACGCCCTGTTACAGGACCTAGGCTAAGCAGGGGGCATGGCTGTGAGAACTGAAACCACCCCAAAGATAGGCCAATGGCTCCGCCAATGGCATCCGCCCATGATCCTTATGTGTCCCTATGATCTTTCTGTTGATTGGCCCATGTCCTATATAAGACCATCCAACTTCCTCAATAAACCAAGTTTTTGGCATTGCTTTCTACCAAAACTCCCCAGGTGTGGCGTGGTGTCCGTCAATCAGGCGGGGGTAAGACACTCGGCGACTTTTGCCCGTTAAGCCTATCTTCGCCAGGTAAGCTACTTTAACTCTTTCTGCTGGCAGAAGGAGCCCCCTTTTTGGGCCCAAAAAGGGGGGTAGCTTTAGACCTCGGCCCCATTAAGAAGTAACGCAGCAGTCACGGCAGTTGGCGCCCAAGCGCAGGGCACAAAAACAAAAGAAAATTATCGATAGGCTTAAAAATCGATTAGAGATGCAGCGTCTCTCTGGCAAAAGTATCCTCTAGAAAATGAGGCAACCATATATCTTTCTCTCTCTTTCTCATCCACTTTCTCTCTATTTCTTCCTCTCCCTTTTTGGGAACCTCTGCACAAGTAAACCTGCAATTTTTGTATGTGCCTGGTGGGGGAGAACAGAAAGATGTCCATGAAAAACGCGCTCACTGAAGGGAGCGCCAGCCTGGGTGCAGAAAAAACTCAGAGAGAGCCCAAACTTAAGAACAAAAAACAGCTGCCCTCTGCAGCACCATGTGGGTGGCGACCATATGGGGTCGCTAGGGGTGTACAGATGGTGGGCTGCTGCCGCTGCCACATGGCCCCGGGCTTTCGTCCTGGTTACATGGCTGCCACCATTACCGGGGCTTGCAGTTCCGTGACTTGGCAAAAAGAAAAAGTGTACCGCTGCATGGCCTGGGCTTGTGTCTCAGCCTGCCTGGCATGCAGCTTGCAGCTTGCGTCCAAACCGCTGGGGACGGGGACGGGCGTGCACAGGGCCTCGCCAGCTGGGACGCCTCGGGGCAGCCTGGTGCAGTGGGGTGTGAGGGGGAGTGAAGGCGAAAGCGCTGCTGCCTGCAGTCGGAGGCAAATGAAATCCAAACCAGAGTCGCCCGCAAGGCCAAATTCACACGGGTACATCCAGTCATTTCCTGGCAACGGGCTGCCAATGGTGTGTAAAAAGGCCGCCCAAAAGCGCCGCCACTGTCGCACTGTTGACACCATCTCCTGCGACCGTGCATGGCGGGACACGCAAGCGGCCAGCGCAGCTTGGCGGGACCAATGCAGCATTCATGCTGCACAATGGCTCCCGCGGGGTTCCCTGGGTCAATGGCTGGGGCGGCCCGAGGGACGAGCCAATTCGGTATGGCTGGGGTGCCAGCTTTCTCCTGCCTGTGCAATGTGGTCCCTCTAGGCAGCTGCGAGCGACCTGCGTTCTTTGTCTGAGCCCAGCGGCTATGTACAGCCTATGTCCTCTATATCCCTTCACTGGCTGACTACAGCGCGAATAGACTTCTGTTCCTTGAGCCAAGACTTATGCGCCAAAACAGCTGAGCCAAGGCAATTTGCCTGAGCCCTAAGCCTGGGCAACCTTGCTCAAGTCTCCATCAAGAGAGGTTCCTCTCCCCCACCCCCACTCTGGCCACTGCGCCCTGCCATACAAAGGCAAAGCCCTGGGGACACATGCCGACAGCCCATCCTTCTGTCAACAAGGTTCAAACTATACCTCTTTTTAAAATTTAAGGAGCTGAACTTAAATTAGATTCTGTCTGTCCCCTTACTCTTTGGTAGAGCTGCAGGAGCTCTTAGGGAAACTCAACTGGTTTAGGCCTTAAAAAAAAAAAAAAAGTGCCTTAGGCAAAGACACCTGCTCACAATTGCAGTCCCCCACCCTTCCAGACCTAAATCAGGACTCACATTGAAATGCAAATGGAAAAGTAAGCTCAAGCCCCAAAAGGAATAAAAAAAAAGGTTAAATGTCTTTTTACCAGCCTGTCATTTTTCTAAGATTTTTTGAGCTCATAATTCTAATTTTTGTGCACCCATATTGATGTTTTGGTTATGTTGTGTGTACACTTGTATTCTGTTTGTATGTTTGTGTGTGTAGACTGAGCGCTCATGAAAATTTAAATATGGATCCAAATACCTTTAACTCACATGATTTAAAAGTTCTTTAATTCTAAAGCTGGACCTTCGCTCTGGAACTCTGGGATGGAATGCCATCCAAGGGGATGCACACCTTGGAAGTTCCAAGGCCCTAGGATGTGCCTTCTGTCCTTTGGATTACTAGAGTGAACTGCCACATCAAATAATAATAATAATAATAATAATAATAATAATAATAATAATAATAATTCCTAGTTCTTGCTCCCTTTTGTCTTGTATTCTATGGTTTTTCTGCCTTTTTATTGTGTCTCTTCTCTAGAGTAATTGTAAGAAAAGTAAATTTATAAGTAACTTTGTTAGACATTAATTTTCAAGGTTAAAATACTGTTTAGTATGCCATCAGATAACTCCTTAAATCCCATTGTGTTGGGTTCCGGGCAGGAGGGCTGCACCTCCTAGGTGGAAGGCCACACCTCCCAGGTATTTTGTGTAAAAGACTACATTTCCCAGGTGCCTCAGCTTGGCCAGCGAACCTGGCTAACAGGTGCCCTGGCCTTCACCTTCTCTCCCCTCCATGCCATTTTTGTCCCCTACCATGCCACGTGGCATCCCAATAAACCATCCCTTTTCAACATGGCGTTCCAGGGTAACTTCTTGTCCTAACAAATTCTAACACATCAAGTAACATTATTGATTGTTTTCATAAATTAGTCTTTGTCATCAATGAAACAGATTAAAATTTCAAGAGGCCTAATTCTATATGCATAAATATTATGTTCTTATAAAGTGGTTAACAGATGTGTATGATTCTATATAAAGGTTAATAAAAGATTTCTAACTGCCAAGTCAAAAGTTTTTAGTCAGTTGAAGGCCTACAGATCTTCCTGACCTACACAGGTAGGCTTAATATTCAGTAGGATGATTATCTAGCCCTAAGTGAAAGAGATAAAAGAGTTCTCTACTAGACACAGAGGTCATGCCAATAGAAAAATTTTATAGGATCAGGTGACATTAAGTAGCTTAATTACCATCTTATCTAGATAGACATCTGTAACATTAAATGTTGTGTTTATGTTCCTGATAACTCTATACATGCTAAAGATTTAAATTATCATCCTCATGGTATACATTGAAATGTTCCAGATGCTGTAACATTTATTCAGTACTCATGTTTTTTGTTTCTCTAATAGAAGCTCCCATACCTGATGACTTTACAACCTTCCCCAGGCTTCAATCTGACCTGACTTCTAATAAGGGAATTCCAAACTACTTCCCCCACCACTTCGCCCACTTTCAGCTCGAAGAAGACAGATTTGGTCGCCGTCCTATTCCCTTACAGTAGTAAGGAGTTCCTAAAATTAGAAGGCTAAAAAAGCCAAAATCTCATAGATAATTGGTATCTGTCTTCACTCAATGACTTATTAAATCCTCTCCACTTGAGGGTTTAAAGGTGCTTTAACCCAGGTTAAAATAAAACAAAAAGGGGGAAACAGCCCCCATGATCAGTTAAAAACAGTGATGCTTAAATTTTTCCAAGCATCAGCCTTTGACTATCTTTCAGAGACATTGGTCCAACCAGACACCCTACCTATGTGTCTTTCCAATTGGAGAACCAAGCCCTATTTGGGTACCTGCTAGGGACCTCAAATACTGCCAATTAGAACAAAATGACTACCCAGAGCACATGCTCTTGAGGGGTGATTTTTTTTTCTTTTTTTCCACAGGAATGAAAAACCCATGATGGATCCTCTGTCTCATGGTGATTGGACTTCTCATCATCTCTATCCTGATGTTCATCATGAGCACTGTTGCCTTGGACTCTCCCTTTGTCAGTATTTCAACTCTCTGTGATGAGAGAAGAGGGACTATGCCTATTCCTGAGAGAAAAGTGCTATTTCGTTGCCAACTGTCCAGACTTTGTTCTAGATGGCTTCCTTTGGACTGAACTAAATGGGTCGGCTTTAGCTTAAGTGGTTACTTCCTCATGCTGGACTTTATATCTGTCTGATCCCTACCTTCTCTCTCTTTTCTTTTTCTTTTTTTTTTTTTTTTTTTTGTGAAATCCCTGACTGTCATTTTCCTTGTGTTCACCTTTGGGCCCTGTGTACAGCTTGGTGGTCTGCCAATAATGCCTTCAGCGATGCTGACTGAGAGCCCTACAGACTTGGCCATGGTCCTTAACAAGATGTGGAGGTCTAAACTAGCCATCCTTGAAAAGCCTTCCCAAAGGCGACTGTCCTGTCCCATGTCCTTCCCCTGGCCACTTGCTGGCCCTGGGTGTGTACACCTGATAGACACCCCATTTTTTAAAACAAAATGGGGGAGCCCCATTTTGAAAAAACAAAACTGGGAAATGTGGGACCTTACACTGCTTTCTGGCTGCTTGCCACATTACCACGCCCTGTTACAGGACCTAGGCTAAGCAGGGGGCATGGCTGTGAGAACTGAAACCACCCCAAAGATAGGCCAATGGCTCCGCCAATGGCATCCACCCATGATCCTTATGTGTCCCTATGATCTTTCTGTTGATTGGCCCATGTCCTATATAAGACCCGTCCAACTTCCTCAATAAACCGAGTTTTTGGCATTGCTTTCTACCAAAACTCCCCGGGTGTGGCGTGGTGTCCGTCAATCTGGCGGGGGTAAGACACTCGGCGACTTTTGCCCGTTAAGCCTATCTTCGCCAGGTAAGCTACTTTAACTCTTTCTGCTGGCAGAAGGAGCCCCCTTTTGGGCCCAAAAGGGGGGGGTAGCTTTAGACGCCTCAGCAGGGCACCCATTAAGAAGTAAAAACGCAGCAATCACGGCAAAAGTATTGGGAACCTCTGCACAAGTAAACCTGCAATTTTTGTATGTGCCTGGTGGGGGAGAACAGAAAGATGTCCATGAAAAACGCGCTCACTGAAGGGAGCGCCAGCCTGGGTGCAGAAAAAACTCAGAGAGAGCCCAAACTTAAGAACAAAAAACAGCTGCCCTCTGCAGCACCATGTGGGTGGCGACCATATGGGGTCGCTAGGGGTGTACAGATGGTGGGCTGCTGCCGCTGCCACATGGCCCCGGGCTTTCGTCCTGGTTACATGGCTGCCACCATTACCGGGGCTTGCAGTTCCGTGACTTGGCAAAAAGAAAAAGTGTACCGCTGCATGGCCTGGGCTTGTGTCTCAGCCTGCCTGGCATGCAGCTTGCAGCTTGCGTCCAAACCGCTGGGGACGGGGACGGGCGTGCACAGGGCCTCGCCAGCTGGGACGCCTCGGGGCAGCCTGGTGCAGTGGGGTGTGAGGGGGAGTGAAGGCGAAAGCGCTGCTGCCTGCAGTCGGAGGCAAATGAAATCCAAACCAGAGTCGCCCGCAAGGCCAAATTCACACGGGTACATCCAGTCATTTCCTGGCAACGGGCTGCCAATGGTGTGTAAAAAGGCCGCCCAAAAGCGCCGCCACTGTCGCACTGTTGACACCATCTCCTGCGACCGTGCATGGCGGGACACGCAAGCGGCCAGCGCAGCTTGGCGGGACCAATGCAGCATTCATGCTGCACAATGGCTCCCGCGGGGTTCCCTGGGTCAATGGCTGGGGCGGCCCGAGGGACGAGCCAATTCGGTATGGCTGGGGTGCCAGCTTTCTCCTGCCTGTGCAATGTGGTCCCTCTAGGCAGCTGCGAGCGACCTGCGTTCTTTGTCTGAGCCCAGCGGCTATGTACAGCCTATGTCCTCTATATCCCTTCACTGGCTGACTACAGCGCGAATAGACTTCTGTTCCTTGAGCCAAGACTTATGCGCCAAAACAGCTGAGCCAAGGCAATTTGCCTGAGCCCTAAGCCTGGGCAACCTTGCTCAAGTCTCCATCAAGAGAGGTTCCTCTCCCCCACCCCCACTCTGGCCACTGCGCCCTGCCATACAAAGGCAAAGCCCTGGGGACACATGCCGACAGCCCATCCTTCTGTCAACAAGGTTCAAACTATACCTCTTTTTAAAATTTAAGGAGCTGAACTTAAATTAGATTCTGTCTGTCCCCTTACTCTTTGGTAGAGCTGCAGGAGCTCTTAGGGAAACTCAACTGGTTTAGGCCTTAAAAAAAAAAAAAAAAGTGCCTTAGGCAAAGACACCTGCTCACAATTGCAGTCCCCCACCCTTCCAGACCTAAATCAGGACTCACATTGAAATGCAAATGGAAAAGTAAGCTCAAGCCCCAAAAGGAATAAAAAAAAGGTTAAATGTCTTTTTACCAGCCTGTCATTTTTCTAAGATTTTTTGAGCTCATAATTCTAATTTTGTGCACCCATATTGATGTTTTGGTTATGTTGTGTGTACACTTGTATTCTGTTTGTATGTTTGTGTGTGTAGACTGAGCGCTCATGAAAATTTAAATATGGATCCAAATACCTTTAACTCACATGATTTAAAAGTTCTTTAATTCTAAAGCTGGACCTTCGCTCTGGAACTCTGGGATGGAATGCCATCCAAGGGGATGCACACCTTGGAAGTTCCAAGGCCCTAGGATGTGCCTTCTGTCCTTTGGATTACTAGAGTGAACTGCCACATCAAATAATAATAATAATAATAATAATAATAATAATAATAATAATAATAATTCCTAGTTCTTGCTCCCTTTTGTCTTGTATTCTATGGTTTTTCTGCCTTTTTATTGTGTCTCTTCTCTAGAGTAATTGTAAGAAAAGTAAATTTATAAGTAACTTTGTTAGACATTAATTTTCAAGGTTAAAATACTGTTTAGTATGCCATCAGATAACTCCTTAAATCCCATTGTGTTGGGTTCCGGGCAGGAGGGCTGCACCTCCTAGGTGGAAGGCCACACCTCCCAGGTATTTTGTGTAAAAGACTACATTTCCCAGGTGCCTCAGCTTGGCCAGCGAACCTGGCTAACAGGTGCCCTGGCCTTCACCTTCTCTCCCCTCCATGCCATTTTTGTCCCCTACCATGCCACGTGGCATCCCAATAAACCATCCCTTTTCAACATGGCGTTCCAGGGTAACTTCTTGTCCTAACAAATTCTAACACATCAAGTAACATTATTGATTGTTTTCATAAATTAGTCTTTGTCATCAATGAAACAGATTAAAATTTCAAGAGGCCTAATTCTATATGCATAAATATTATGTTCTTATAAAGTGGTTAACAGATGTGTATGATTCTATATAAAGGTTAATAAAAGATTTCTAACTGCCAAGTCAAAAGTTTTTAGTCAGTTGAAGGCCTACAGATCTTCCTGACCTACACAGGTAGGCTTAATATTCAGTAGGATGATTATCTAGCCCTAAGTGAAAGAGATAAAAGAGTTCTCTACTAGACACAGAGGTCATGCCAATAGAAAAATTTTTATAGGATCAGGTGACATTAAGTAGCTTAATTACCATCTTATCTAGATAGACATCTGTAACATTAAATGTTGTGTTTATGTTCCTGATAACTCTATACATGCTAAAGATTTAAATTATCATCCTCATGGTATACATTGAAATGTTCCAGATGCTGTAACATTTATTCAGTACTCATGTTTTTTGTTTCTCTAATAGAAGCTCCCATACCTGATGACTTTACAACCTTCCCCAGGCTTCAATCTGACCTGACTTCTAATAAGGGAATTCCAAACTACTTCCCCCACCACTTCGCCCACTTTCAGCTCGAAGAAGACAGATTTGGTCGCCGTCCTATTCCCTTACAGTAGTAAGGAGTTCCTAAAATTAGAAGGCTAAAAAAGCCAAAATCTCATAGATAATTGGTATCTGTCTTCACTCAATGACTTATTAAATCCTCTCCACTTGAGGGTTTAAAGGTGCTTTAACCCAGGTTAAAATAAAACAAAAAGGGGGAAACAGCCCCCATGATCAGTTAAAAACAGTGATGCTTAAATTTTTCCAAGCATCAGCCTTTGACTATCTTTCAGAGACATTGGTCCAACCAGACACCCTACCTATGTGTCTTTCCAATTGGAGAACCAAGCCCTATTTGGGTACCTGCTAGGGACCTCAAATACTGCCAATTAGAACAAAATGACTACCCAGAGCACATGCTCTTGAGGGGTGATTTTTTTCTTTTTTTCCACAGGAATGAAAAACCCATGATGGATCCTCTGTCTCATGGTGATTGGACTTCTCATCATCTCTATCCTGATGTTCATCATGAGCACTGTTGCCTTGGACTCTCCCTTTGTCAGTATTTCAACTCTCTGTGATGAGAGAAGAGGGACTATGCCTATTCCTGAGAGAAAAGTGCTATTTCGTTGCCAACTGTCCAGACTTTGTTCTAGATGGCTTCCTTTGGACTGAACTAAATGGGTCGGCTTTAGCTTAAGTGGTTACTTCCTCATGCTGGACTTTATATCTGTCTGATCCCTACCTTCTCTCTCTTTTCTTTTTCTTTTTTTTTTTTTTTTTTTTTTGTGAAATCCCTGACTGTCATTTTCCTTGTGTTCACCTTTGGGCCCTGTGTACAGCTTGGTGGTCTGCCAATAATGCCTTCAGCGATGCTGACTGAGAGCCCTACAGACTTGGCCATGGTCCTTAACAAGATGTGGAGGTCTAAACTAGCCATCCTTGAAAAGCCTTCCCAAAGGCGACTGTCCTGTCCCATGTCCTTCCCCTGGCCACTTGCTGGCCCTGGGTGTGTACACCTGATAGACACCCCATTTTTTAAAACAAAATGGGGGAGCCCCATTTTGAAAAAACAAAACTGGGAAATGTTGGGACCTTACACTGCTTTCTGGCTGCTTGCCACATTACCACGCCCTGTTACAGGACCTAGGCTAAGCAGGGGGCATGGCTGTGAGAACTGAAACCACCCCAAAGATAGGCCAATGGCTCCGCCAATGGCATCCACCCATGATCCTTATGTGTCCCTATGATCTTTCTGTTGATTGGCCCATGTCCTATATAAGACCGTCCAACTTCCTCAATAAACCGAGTTTTTGGCATTGCTTTCTACCAAAACTCTCCGGGTGTGGCGTGGTGTCCGTCAATCTGGCGGGGGTAAGACACTCGGCGACTTTTGCCCGTTAAGCCTATCTTCGCCAGGTAAGCTACTTTAACTCTTTCTGCTGGCAGAAGGAGCCCCCTTTTGGGGCCCAAAAAGGGGGTAGCTTTAGACCTCAGCCCCATTAAGAAGTAACGCAGCAATCACGGCAATAAATGAGCTCATTCTACATTTGCTTGACCTTGAGGGTTGTAAGGAATACCCATTTTAAGGTCAATATGAAATTGTTGGCAAAACTGCTGAAAAGAAGAACTAGTGTAAGCTGGTGAATTATCAGTTTTAATCTGTAAAGGACATCCTAACATTGCAAAAACAACTAGGCAATGAGAAATAACATGCTGAGTTTTTTCTTTTGCACAGGCTGTGGCAAAGATAATTCTGGAGTAAGTGTCTACAATTACATGTACATAGCATTGTTTACCAAAATGAAGGATGTGAGTTACATCCATCTGCCATAACTGATTTGGTCGCAAACTGTCGCATCTTCCACGAGACAAGGCTGGGCGATGCCCCTCGGTCAAAAAGGAGTGACAGGGCTGGATGTTGACCCCATCATATAAAAAGGGGTATGAAGTAAAACCCCCTTTTTTCATGGACCGATACCATGGTGTTGAAAGAGTTAACTCTAACTGTGTATGTTTATATATATGGCTACCAGGTGTCGCTATTTCATATAAGACTAATTCTGAAAATTAACCTTTTGAATCTAAGCTAAAAAAAAAAAAAAAACTTTTTCTATAATTTTATTTATGTACTTAGTTCCTAGTTAATAAGCTTTAAGAGTCTTTTTGTGATTGAAAATAGATATCTCTTACTTTCAGGGTAGTTTAAATAGATGCATACAAATTCCTTAGAGTAAAAGTCCTTCAGAGCTAACATTCAGCTATGCCCCCCTTTCCCTGCATCTGGGTTCTAAGAATAACTGCTTTGAATTCCAGACAGAAAAAAAAAATAAATTTTATCAGACAGTCTGAGCAGTGTGCAGAGAAAATGACTTCAGGGAATTCATGAGAAATAAATTTTACCCAAATTAGTTAAGATAAGTGTAACAGAATTATAATATGCCCATACAGTCACATACAACCTCTGTCTAGTCTATATAGGACCTTGGAAAGGTGTGTGTGACCCCATCTGTGTGGGGCCTTGAAATATGTAGGGTAAAAATTTTGATATGTCTAAAATTTAATCTGTAGATGTTGCTATTTTCGTAAGTCTTGTGAATGTGTTATCACAAAAAAAGTGTGCTGCCAAAAAATATGCTTATATACTTGCAATAAAGTGAAAGTAAAGAGGAAGATTCAACATCCCAAACTTGTGTGTCTGTCTGCTGATTTTTCTCTGTTGCTACTCCTCTGCCTTTGTGCTTCATTAAGCGCTTGCATAGCACCCCCCACTGAGACCAGACCTCAGCAGCAAACCACAGGGATTTTCCCCAGATGGTAAGGGTGAAATGTGTACAATACACTGAGGGCATTGTCATACAATCTGATGAACTTGCTCTGTAGTTATATTAAATGTTTTATGCAAACTAGAAACATTCTGATGATGCAATGAATATGAAGCTTGTGCACAGCCATACAAAGACATTTGCTGACAAACAGCAACCAGTTTATCAATCTTATCATTACCTGATGTTAAATATCTTGTAAGATTAGTGTGGGTCCCTATATGGCCTATAAAACATGGATGCTGACATATTTGAATTGTCTTTTGAAAAGTATGAAACAAATTGAATAACTCCTGTGATGGTGTATACCTAGCAGTTGAAGTTTCAATATTTTTTGTAACTCCAACTGCATATAACCTGTCAGAATAAATATAAATGGTCTCATCTGCAAAATAGTTTAAAGCACAGATAAGAGCTTGAAGTTCTGCTTATTGTGCAGAAGCATATGATGTCTGTATCACCTCTGTATGAACATGACTATAGAAACCTACTTTACCTGACCTTGAGCTATCAGTAAATGACATTAGTGCTCCAGCTATTGGTCGTGCATGCACAATTTTTGGAAAAATAAGTGTAGTTACTAAGGCAAATTGAATAATTTTATCATGAGAATAATGACTTTCTATCTGAACAGAAAAATTGGCAAAGGCTTTTTGCCAAGTATTAGAAGTTTGGAAAAGCCAATCATTTTGTTGAGCAGAAAAGGGATTGATTATAATATTAGGTTTTGATCAAACCAGCTGTAAAACTCATATTCTGCTTTTAATAACCAACTGAGCAACAAAATTATGAAAAGGAGTTAATGAGTTTTGAGGAGAATGAACTAAGTAAAGTCATTCAATAACTCCCAGTGATTGTCATATAGCTCCTGTAGAAGCATGAGCAGTTGGAAATATTAATAAATATATGGGCTCTTGTGGATTAATTCTAGTAAGATTAGCATTCTTAATAGCAAATTCGACCTTTCTTAATGCCATTCTCACTTCTGCTGTGAGCTGATGAAGAAAAGCTGAAGAGTTCCACTGTAAGATCTGAAACAAGGGACTCAAACCTGCAGCTGTTTTAAAGATGGCCTCAGCCAATTAATATCACCTAATAATTTTTGAAAATCATTAAGGGTGTGCAATCTTTGACTCCTATTTATAAATTTTGAGGACAAATTGTAGCCCTTCTATTATATGACTTAGATATAGAAAATGGGATGTCTTTTGCACCCTTTCAGGTGCAATGCACAAACTCATTGTAGTGAATAAACTTTCCAACTGAGCAGACTTTCAGAAGTACATCTGGACTAGCATGAGCTAAAAGTAGATCATCCATAAAATGGACCATATATACATCAGGGAATTCCTCCTTTACAGGCGTAATAGCTTGTGCCACAAAATTATGACAAAGAGTTGGGCTATTATGCATAACCTGAGATAACACCTTCCAGCAATACCTCTTCATTGGTTCTTTAAAGTTTACTGCTGGAAAGCTAAAGGCAAATCTTGCTCAAAAATTAAAAAGAGCTGAAAACTCGTAACATTTTCCCCTTTCATATTGGAGCAGCTAAACCTCCTTCTCCTGGAGAGGAGCAGTCAAATCCAAGTGGCGGGAGTAGGGCCAGCCAACCACAAATTATTAAAACCCTCTTCTAACTCACTTTCCCCATCAGACTGGGAATTCTCAGGATCTAACAGCTCAGCCTCATCAGAATCTCTGCATACATCACCTCCCTTCCATCTTTGATCTCCCCAAATGAAGCTTGATCTGGGCTGGTTTCCTCTCTAGCACATTCTCCTACCAATGAGTTTTGCTGGCATGCTTGTGAATCACTGTCTCTTTCCCAATCAACAGTTTTATGTTTTACCCTGAGGCATTCTGTCTGATGTTTATGGGCTAACCACTGGGAATGACTTTACTCTGCCCTTTGTCTGGCTTCAGATAGAGAAAATTGCCTGGGGGTTGCAGTAGGTTTTTTATCTTATTCTAAACCCCTAATTGCCTTTTGTAAGCGGTGCAGTAATTCTCTGGAAGAGCAGTCCTCCTCTTCTGGTCAGTGAAAAGACACTGACATTTCTAGGGCAGTCCAGATCTTTTGAATGTTTTGTATTATTCTTTTATGTAGTTTAGCAGAGAGGCAACTTCTAAAGAGCTTTCTGCCTATTCTCTCTCAAGTTCGCAAATTTGGCGAATCTTGCTCACAAAACCATGGATGTGTATGGTTAACTGTTTTCACAAACTGAGCCAGCTGGACTCTTTTGATCTGTTTTTCTTCATGGTTAATTAAAGTCTCCAGGATCATTAAGTATATCTGTTTATCTGAAGATGTAGAATTACCCATTATGTGATTTAAGTTCTTTGTTCTCCAATTGTCTGTTTTTTTTTTTTTTTCCACAACCCAAATCACTTTACTCTGAATTTCTAAAGTGTGCTTAATGTTAGATAAAAATAGGCCATACCCCCCAGGTGCCTTAAATTGGCCACACCCCAGGTGCTTCAGGTTCTCCAATGAGCCTGAGCTTTAAATTCCTGGAAGTGCCCATCTCTCTCAAGAATCCACATTTGGCGGGCTCCAAGTCCCCACCCTTTCTGATCCTGGGAAACTCGCCTCTTGAGGAAACTCACCCGGGGGCGGGCTCTCCCTTTCTGAGCCAATCTCGAGCATACAAATTCCACTTCCATCCCCCTGTACTTAAATCCCTACACGTCCAGAACTCTTTCATTTTTTGCTGCCATCTTCTTGATGGCTCTCCCCTTCCCCTTCTCACTGGCTCTCCCCTTTCCCTTCCCCCCTTCTTCCCTTCCCCTTCTTCCCCTCCTAATTTTCCTTCCTCTTGCTCCCTTTCCCTCCAAGTGCCCCTTTGGTCCTGACTAGCCTTTAGGGGTCTGTTAATAAATCATTTTGCTACACGACAGTCTCTGGTGTTAGTTTTTTCCCCTTCATTTGGGAAAATTACAACTGGCACAACAATCCCATTGGGACATGTTCACAAAACCCCTTCATCAGCTGGGCTCTCCCAATATTGGAACTTCTAGTTGGAGTTCTCCTATTCTATGCCTTTCTTCCCTGGTCATAAAATTCCTGCAGGGATAACTGAGCAAAATCTCTAACCAAACCTTTAACCTTCTCCTCAGGGATTATCAACTGTTAAAAACCATGGATTACTTTTCAACCACAAATGATTTCTCAGCACCTTGGGATGAACTTGCCAGACTCTAAAGTGATCAACTACACCCTGGACAACTCCTTGCAGACTTGCTCTGAAAGGCCCATAATCTGCCACCATATGTTCATTATGATGACCTTGTTCATGAGCCTCCTGCTCTCCATTTGCCTCTTCACCTTAAGTCCCGCCTGATGGAAGTGGAATACAGGCCAACAAACAATAATCCCTCTCTCCTCCTTTCTCTTTGTTGTCTTCATAATAGCATTAAGATGATTCCTGTAAACTCGCAACGCCTACATTTCCTATATGCTTTTTGGGAGGATAGCCGGCTGATTCCTCCTGTGACTTGCACAGAAGATTGGTTTGACACCCTCGCCAATCTATGGCTTCAAGGAAACTTCATCCATTTTACACCTGCAAAGATTCATCTTTTTGTTGCTTTCTCCTGTGAATCTTTTTCATTCTCAAGCCTGACCTGTCTGTCCTGTATGTCCACACTCTCCCATAACACCCAACATTGCCTTGTTTCAGCTCGAAGCAGCCAGACTGACAAATGATGCCCCATTTCCTAAGGAAACAAAAAGGGGGGAATGTTAGATAAAATTGGGCTGACATCCCTTACCCCTGAGGTGCCTTAAATTGGCCATGCCCCAGGTGCCTTAGATTATCCAGCGAGACTGAGCTTTAAATTCCCAGAAGTGTCCATATCTCATGAGAATCCACCTTTGGCAGGCTCTGAGTCCCTATCCTTTCTGATCTTGGGAATACTCACCTTTTGCAGGAATTCACCCAGGGGCGGGCTCTCCCTTTCTGAGCCAATTCCGAGCCTACAAGTTCCACTTCTGCCCCTTGGACTGTTGTGGCATTTTCTATAAAGCCCTTTCCCTTTTCATGAAAGATATGGTGTTGAAAGAGTTAACTTTGACTTCTACTTGCTGCTGTTCAGTTCTTTATTCACATATATGGCCACCAGGTATCCCTATTTCAATTATTTAGATCCAGACTAACTCTGTACATTTATCTTTTCTTGAAAAGAGTAACACAAACCTTTTTCTATAAGTACTTAATTTCTAGTTAATAAGCTTTAAGAGTCTTTTTGTGATTAAAAATAAGTTTCTCTTATTTTAAAGTAGATATAAATCCCTTAGAGTAAAAAGTCTCCCATGAGCTAACATGCAGCCTTGCCCTGCTTCTAGATTTTATAAACAACTGCTATAAAAGAAAAAACAATAGTGCTGTGGAATCCCAGTCAAAGAAGGTTGACTTTTATCAGACAGCCTAAATAGTATGCAGAGAAAACAGTTTCAGTCACGTACAGGGCCTTAAAAAGGTGCAAGTGACCTCAAAACCTTGAAATATGTATATAATAAGAAATTTAATTTGTCTAAAATGTAATCTAAAAATTAAGTCATGTCTGTAATGAAATCACCAAAGAAAGTGTAAATATTCTGTGTTGCCAAAAAATTGTTCTTAAAACCTATGACAAAGAAAAAGTAAAAGAGAACAAGATTCCACAGCCTGACTCACGTGTCAGTGTGTTATTTTCCCCATCGCTGCTTCTCTGCCTCCGTACTTCGCTGAGTGCTGGCGTTTTACCCCCTGACTGGGGCTGGCCCCCAGCAATTGGCGCCCAAGACGTGGGGCAACAAACCGCAACAAACCGCAACAGAACCGGTAAGTTCATTTACCTTTAAAGTATTTCTAAAGAGATGTAGGCAGAGAACAAGCTTCTTACCTGAAGTGCCATGGACTTCTCAGTAGAGATAGGCTGAGTGAGGAAGGGTAAGATAATCACAGAACTTTGAGAAGCCATATGCCATAAAGAAGTCTAAAGAAAAAAGATTCTTTATTGTTAAACAGACGTTTGATAAGAGAGGTGCCGCTGTTACTTCTAAGCAGCTGAGACAATTTATTATTCAAGAATGTTTTTCTCAGTTTCCTGAAGAAGGAACTTTAAGTTTAGATACATGGATAAAGCTGAGAGGAAAAGTAAAACATTATTATGATCATCAAGGGCCAAAACGGGCCCCAATAGATGTCTTTCCCTTATAAAATTTACTTAAGCTATTTTAAATCCTGCTATTAAAGCAGTTTGTCTTATAGATAGGATAATAAAGCCAAAACAACTCCTCTTGAGAGAGCCGCTTTCCTTTAAAATGGTTAAAGAGTTAAAAACTACAATTAAAGATTTCGGCTCGACTTCCCCTTATACTTTACAAACTAGTTGATTCTATTGCTGCAAAATAAATAACTCTTTTTAAGTGGCAACAAGGCTTGACCTTTTCTATGTTGATAAAAGTGAAACTTGATTTACGCTGCAAATCTAACACTCTCTGCCGAAAGTTGCTCTAAGATAAAGTTACTGCTAAACAGACTTTTCTTTCTAATGTTAGACAACAGGCTTATAAATCTTATGAGGATTTTGTTCCTAGATTGGAAAGTACAATATCTAAAGCGATTCATCATGCGGAGGCCGCTGATCTGTTAATTAAACAGTTAGCCTTTGAAAATGCAACACCAACCTGTCAGGCACTGATTCATCACATTAGAAAAAACAGGGACTATAACAGATTATATTAAAATATGTATAGATTCTACTCCAGTCCATATCCAAAGCATAACAACTGCTGCTACTTTAAAGGTCCCAACCAAAGAACAGGAAATTCTTCCAGTATACACCCCTGATAATAAACTTTCAATTAACAACTTGGCAAGGACAACCGAGGGTAATGTTGGATTAGACTTAGCCTCTACTGTCTATGCAATTCTGACCCCAGACTCTGAAGTTACTCTAATTCCAACAGGAATTTATGGTCCTTTACCAGAAGGATTTTTTGGTTTAGTTATAGGGAAAAGTTCTTCAACTGTATAAGGAATAGTTATGTTACCAGGAGTAATTGATTCTGATCTTACAGGAGAAATAATGGTACAGCCTCCTGAGCATACGGTGCAAATCAGACCACAACAAGTATTGCTCAAATTTTATTGATTCCTTATCTCATAAATTCAAATCCAATTCTTATAGAAAAAAGAGGTGATCAAGAATTTGGCTCCAGTGATGTTGTAGCATGCATTCAAAAAATTGAACAATCCAGGCCTATGAAAACTATTTTAGTGGAAGGTTTAAAAATTAAGGGAATCATTGATATTGGGGCTGATGTCTCTTATATTGCTGGAAAAGATTGGCCATCTTCCTGAATGACTACTAAATCCCCCTCAACAATTATTGGATGGGGGCTTACATCTAATGTTGCTAAAAGTTCTCAGATTTTACATTGGAAGTTTGAGAACACTGGAGGCACTTTTCAGCCATATGTTATTCCTTCTCTCCCTTTTACATTATGGGGAAGAGATATTTGACAGCAAATGAACTTAGTTTTAACTGATCATGTCATTTCTCCAGAGCAGCTTTTTTTTTTCTCAGTGGCTACTGTCTCCTTAAAGGCAGATCCTATCATATGAAAATCTGATAACCCTGTATGGGTAGATCAGTGGCCCCTGACTAAAGAAAAACTGGACATTGCCTCTCATCTGGTACAAATTGAATTACAATTAAGACATATTGAGCCATCTAATGGCCACTGGAATTCTCCAATCTTTGTGATTAAAAAGAAATCAGGAATATGGAGACTTTTACAAGATTTAAGAGCTATTAACAAAACTATGGAAACTATGGGAAGTTTACAACCCGGTCTTCCTTCTCCTGTTGCAGTCCCTAAAGATTACAATATTATAGTTATTGACTTACAAAATTGTTTTTTTATTATCCCATTATGTAAACAAGATTGTAAGAGATTTGCATTTAGCCTCCCTTCACCCAATTTGCAAAGACCTTATCAGAGGTTCCAATGGAAAGTTTTACCTCAAGGGATGAAAAATAGTCCCACTTTATGTCAAAAATATATTGATAATGCTTTACTTTTACCAGACAGAAATTTCCTAATTGCTATATGATACATTATATGGATGATATTTTATTAGCACATTCTGACCCCTTGACTTTACAGAAAATATTACATTATATGATAAGAACAGTTACCAAAGTGGGGGCTTACTATTGCTCCTGAAAAGATTCAAACCCAACCCCCCTATTCTTATTTAGGGAGATTAATAAATTCTGAAAATGTTACTTCTCAAGCTATTCAATTAAGAACAGATAATTTGCAAACCTTAAGTGATTTTCAAAGAATTCTTGGAGATATTAACTGGATTAGACCTTATTTAAAGCTAACTACTTCAGATTTGAAAACTTTATTTGAAATTTTACATGGAAATTCTCTTCCTACCTCTCCTCGTGTTTTAACCCCTCAAGGGAAGGAAGTTATACGAAAAGTAGAAGAGGCTATTATGGGACATTATTTGCAACGAGTTGACTGTTCTAAACCTTGGCTTTTAGTTATATTGCAAACTCCATTTACTCCCACAGGGTGCTTATGGCATAATGATCCTTTAGAATAGATTCATTTACCATCCACTCCTAGAAAAATTAATATTTCTTATCCTACTCAGGTCTCTTCTTTAATATGCAAGGGAAGACTTAGAAGTAGAGAGTTATTTGGATAAGACCCTTCTTCTATAATTATATCATATAAAAAAGATCATCTAGACTTTTTACTAAATACTAATGATGATTGGCCAATAGCATTGCAGGGATTTTATGGAGAAATTTTGTTTCATCTACCTAATCATCCATTGTTACAGTTTATTTCTAAAGCCAAATTTATATTTCCTAAAAAGTATTCTCAAAAGCCAATATTAGATACATCATTAATATTTACTGATGGATTATCTAATGGAGTTGTAGTTACTGTTATTGACAATAATATGCCTATAATGCAAAAAACATTTGAGACTTCAGCTCAAAGAACTGAACTTATAGCAATCATTACTGCCTTTGCAAAGATGCCTCAAGCATTTAATTTATATACTGACTCTCAATATATTGTTAACTTGTTTCCTGCTATTGAGACTTCTACTTTATCATCTCAGTCATTCTTATATAGTCTTTTAAAATTACAGTCTTTAATTCATCAAAGAGTAAATAATTCTTTTATAAGATATGTCCAGGGACATTCTAATCTCTCTGGTTCTTTAAGTACAAAAGATGCTTCTGCTGACCATCTAACTAAAAGATCAATGTTTAATATTATAAAACTAACCAAAAAAGCAGTTTTCCCACCCTTCCAGACCTCAACCAAAACTTACATTGAAGTACAAATGGAAAAACATCAAGCTTAAATCCTAAAAGAAGAAATAAAGTTAAAGTGTCTTTTTACCTGAGTTTTTGTTACCGGCCGATCATTTTTCTGAAAACTCTTACTTTTTTCTTAAATTCACTATATATATATATTTTTGAGCTCATAATTTTAATCTTATACACCTAAGTTGATATTGTTTAAATCAGTTTTATTTTTTATTCAATTATAAAGTTTTGTACATCTGTACCATTGCAATGGATATTCATCTACAAAAAGCTACAAGGCTTTTGCTATTGTGTTATGTGTGCACACTTGTGTTATATGTTGTATGTCTATGTCCATGTGTCATAAATGTAATATAAGTTTGATAAATAGATAGTGAGTGCTCATCAAAAATCTCTATAAATGGATCGAAATACCTTTAATTCACATGATTTAAAAGGTTCAATTTATATTAGATAAACAAATAAATATAAAGGTGTCTTTAAAATGAAGCTTAACTCACAATTCTCTCTAGGTGGTCAAAAAACTAATATAATGTTAAGTCTAATATCCCTTAGTTCTAAGACTTCTCTTCAACAAGGAAAAAACAGGTAATAATATTCACTATACTTGTCTGATATTTTAGTAAAAGTAAAGCAAATTTAATATAAGATTACTCATCTATAAGTAACTTTGTTTAAGGTTAATATACTAACTATTAAGTATGCTAACAGGTAACATTATTAGTTGTTTTCATAAGTTAAAAAATTAAAAATAAGAAATTTTAAGTTACTTTATCATCACTGAAAAAAGGTTAAAAAATTCCAACAGATACAATTCTATATACTTAAACTTTGTGTTCTTATAAAATGGTTAACAGATATATATATAATTCTATATATAAAGGTTATAAAAAATTTCTCTATATACAAAGGCTCAAGAGTTTCAACTGTTCCAATTTAGGGTACTATAAATAGCAAATTATTTTTATTGAAATAAAATAATTTGTCTAAATTCAAATTATTATAAAAATTATTTCAAAAGGTAAACAGAAAAAGGAGGTTAATACAAAAAAGAAACTAAAAAGTTATAGATATAGAAATCATTCAATAAAAGGTAGAGTTACAAAATAAAAAAATCTTTATGTGATAAAGTGGATAAAAGGTTTATGATGAGAAGTTAGACTTAAAGTTTATGGTGAGAAATTAGATATAAGATTTATAGAAAAGGTTGAAAGGTTTATATGTAAAGTAAAAAAAGGTCTGAGTAAGTGAAATAATAAGAAAGTCTATGTAAATAAAAGATAAATTTCAAAAAGTTTGTGATTAAATTGACAATAACTAACAAGCCTCTAGTAAAATAAAAAAAAAAAAAAAAGCCTTTTAACAAGTCAATAGAAAAAAACCTGATGTCCTTTTTGCATCTGGTTGGTGGAGGCTATGCTTATATTTTTCTACAGAAACTTCAACACATCTATGGATCCCTGATCATCTTCTGAGTCATCATAAATCAGCCCTGGCACAGACGGAGATTTCAACACCAGCTATACCCTTGGAAGACACCCCGAACACAGGAGCAAAACACAAACATCGACACTGCCTTCTTGGAGTCAAATAAAAATTTAACCACCTAGGCACAGTGCCTGGTTGCTGCTCAGAGGTTACCATTTAACCCTTAAAAAAGTGTTTCTTGCTATTTATGTTAATAAAACTCTGGCTAAGGCTATTAACCCATATGAGCTAAAAACTAGTAAAAAATATTTTTATTACTATAATATAATTAATCCTTAAGAAAATTTTCCTCATTGATTTAAATATAGTTTTGTAAAAAAGACAAGTTTTTCAACCTATGTCATCTAATGCTAATATATTTGGTTGGTCAGCTTCATCTCTAGATTCAAATTATAAAAGTCATTTGTAATCTAGTACTAACAAATTTATTCAAACTAAAGAAATTCTTGCTGATGCTCCCATTCATAGATGGTTCTCTTCTAGATATATCATTCCCATTTTTAAGAGTAAATTACCTAATGGAAAAACAGCCTATTCTCTAAATCTACTTTGGCTAATCACAGCTACTAATATGGTTTTATTAATTAGACCTGGCTCAGCACCTAAGACTTTTAATGTCAAAACTTATATAAATACTCTTTATATCATTTTAATAAATAATAATCAATCTATAAATAAAATAATTAATGATATGTATATATATATATATACTGATAATTACAAATAGTACATTGGTAATAGACTACTTACGAGCCTCTTTGCCTAAACACTTTACTACTTTTATATTAAGATATCAACCTACTAATGTTATACTTCCTATAATGTTAAATAAAAATTATTATTATGATAAAGATACTTAATTTCTAAAAAGACTTAACAAATTGTTTAGGTCAAAAAGATTTATTGCTATGATAATATTAATAATAACTACTCTTATAAAAATTATGAGCTCTATTGCTGTTTCTTCCACTGCCCTAGTTAAAGAAATTCATACAGCTAATCATGTAAATACTTTATCCCATAATGTTTCTACAGTTATGGCTATACAGAAAAAAAATATAGATAAAAAATTTAAAATGAGGATAAATGCTTTAGAAGAATCAATTCTCTATATCAGCAGTCAAATCCAAAATATAAAGACTCATATGACAGCCAAGTGTCATATTAATTATAAGTGGATTTGTGTTACTCCATTAAGATATAATGACTCTGAACATGATTGGATCAAAGTCAAATCCCATTTGATGGGAATCTGAAATAATTCAGATATTGCTCCAGATAGTAACTCTTTGCAAAAGTGAATAAATGATATCAGTCATGCTTATCTGGCTACAGATTTCACTATAACTTCGCTACAGACTTGCTTAATAATGTAAAATTAGCCATTTTTAATAGTTCTTGGTGGTCATATATTACAAATCTTGGTTTCACTGTCCTGTTTATAGTACTTTTATGCTTTATTCTTCCAATCTTCTTCAGACTTTTCTATTACATCTTAGTGACATCTTCCTTGAGAATAAGTACAAGATCAGTACATAATGGTCCACCAACATTATGCTGCCCTCAGCAGTGATGATTGGGAGCCCTATGAGCTAGGCCATGGTCCTCAACAAGATGTGGAAGTCTAAATCATCCATGGGAAGCCTTCCCAAAGGCGACTGTTTTGTCCCATGCCTTTCCCCCAGCCACCGTGGCCTGGCCGGCCTTGGGTAGCCCATCGGAAGTGCTAGGACGTTAGCCCATGACGGGTAATGCCTCCAGAGGGAGGGAACCTAAGACAGGCGCATCCTCGAGTATGGTCGGGCTCTCCCATCAGCGGAAACGGGGAAAAGAAATGTTGGGGACACTGAGAACATGTCAGCCAAAAATATGACTTCCTGATTTATGGACTTAGCCTGGCCCAGGGGTGCTGCCCTGACTTATGATGAAGAATCAAACCACCACAAGGATTGGATAATGGCTGTTACTCCAAGGTGATCTGCTCATATTCTCTATGCTTCCCTATACGCTTCTCTTAAAAAAAGGGCGGGGGGGAATTGTTGTGGCATTTTCTATAAAGCCCTCTCCTTTTTCATGAAAGATATGGTGTTGAAAGAGTTAACTTTGACTTCTACTTGCTGCTGTTCAGTTCTTTATTCACATATATGGCCACCAGGTATCCCTATTTCAATTATTTAGATCCAGACTAACTCTGTACATTTATCTTTTCTTGAAAAGAGTAACACAAACCTTTTTCTATAAGTACTTAATTTCTAGTTAATAAGCTTTAAGAGTCTTTTTTGTGATTAAAAATAAGTTTCTCTTATTTTAAAGTAGATATAAATCCCTTAGAGTAAAAAGTCTCCCATGAGCTAACATGCAGCCTTGCCCTGCTTCTAGATTTTATAAATAACTGCTATAAAAGAAAAAAAACAATAGTGCTGTGGAATCCCAGTCAAAGAAGGTTGACTTTTATCAGACAGCCTAAATAGTATGCAGAGAAAACAGTTTCAGTCATGTACAGGGCCTTGAAAAGGTGCAAGTGACCCCAAAACCTTGAAATATGTATATAATAAGAAATTTAATATGTCTAAAATGTAATCTAAAAATTAAGTCATGTCTGTAATGAAATCACCAAAGAAAGTGTAAATATTCTGTGTTGCCAAAAAATTGTTCTTAAAACCTATGACAAAGAAAAAGTAAAGAGAACAAGATTCCACAGCCTGACTCGTGTGTCAGTGTGTTATTTTCCCCATCGCTGCTTCTCTGCCTCCGTACTTCACTGAGTGATGGCATTGTACCCCCTGACTGGGGCTGGCCCCCAGCATTGGACCACCAGAGTTGCTAGTTAAACCCTCGCCAGGATGAAACCCTTCCCTTTTTCTTCTTCACCACTGCTTTCTCAGCAGGCCCCCATTCCCCTTGTCCTCTTCCCCCTTCCCTTTTTTTTTTTTTTTTTTTTTTTTTGTGGTACCGGGGATTGAACTCAGGGGCACTCGACCACTGGGCCACATCCCCAGCCCTTTTTTGTAATTTTATTTAGAGACAGGGTTTCACTGAGTTGCTAAGTGCCTCGCCATTGCTGAGGCTGGCTTTGAACTCGCGATCCTCCTGCCTCAGCCTCCCAAAGTGCTAGGATTACAGGCGTGCGCCACCGCGCCCGGCCCCCTTTCCTTTCTTGCTGCCCTTCCCTTCTCCCCTTTGCCTTCTTCTTCTCGACAGCTTTCTTTTCCCTTTCTTCCCTTCTCCCCATCCCCTTTTTTCCCTCCTTTTCTTCTTCACTCCATCCTCACCCTTCACCTCCCCACTGGATCCCCCTTCCCTTTCCTCCCCTTTCCCATCCTTCCTTTTCCATTACCCCTTCTTCACTTCCCCTTTCCCTTCTTTCCTTCCCTTTCCCTCTTTCTTTCTTTTTCCTTTTTGTCCCTTTTCCTTCATCACCCCATCTTCTCCCTTCCCCTTCTTACAGGCCTCTCAAAGGTCTTTCCCTTTGCTCCCCTTCCCTCCATGTGTCCCTTCAGTCCCGACCAGCTGCTAGGGACCATTTAATAAACCCCTTTGCTGCACGGCGGTTTCTGGCATGGTTTTTTTTTTTTTTTTTTTTTTTTTTTCCCTTCACTTAACACAGTCAATCTCCCAATTCACAGAGTGTCCCTGGTTTGGGCACCAACTGCCACCCACATCCAGCATGGGTAGCTGAACCAAAATCACTTATGTAAACCTGGGTGACACACACACACACACACACACACACACACACATACATACACACACACACACACACACAGATACCTTTAAAGCTTTAGGGTGGCTTTCCCTGACTCCCGGCCTCAAGCTCCCCAAAAGGGAGAGCAAGAGAAGGTCAGGAGAGGATGGCAAGAGAGAGTAAAGCATGTTTGGAAGTGAATTTTATTCGGGGAAACAGTTTATTGGAATGTTTGATCCATAAAAAGTAGAAGGGGTAGGATTTCAAAGAAAAGGTGTATGTAACCCAACCCCTCTGGGTGCTGCCTACTCCTAGGGCCATGCCTTGTTATCTGAGTGAAGGGAAAAGCCTGAGCCATGAGTCATGGTGCTATAGTGGCAGACTCCAGTGAACTTTCAGATCCCAGTGCATCAGAAGTTAAAGGTGCATGCACCTGTAGTGGTTTCTCACAGTGTAGGATCCAATTCTTAGCCCACTATGTTGCTTGCAGACCCCACAATTCCTTGTCTCTGATTCAGCCTCCAAACTCAATCTCTCCTGCCCATGCCCTTTTGAATTACTGGTCAGGAACATCTCTTCCTGCTGGTCCTGCAAAGAGCCAGGTAGTGAAGGGGAAAGCTGGGTGGTTTTCCAGAACCACTATTCCCCTTTGTATATCTCTCTCCACACTTAATTTTCTCCTGTTCACTTAGGCACATTTTCTGTCAACCAGCATGGTTTTACCTAGCTTTTTCTTTCACTGTTCTGAGCAAGTTAACCCTTCAAGGACAACACCTGAGAAGGGGAGAGCTTCTTCTCCCCTTTTTTTCTGCCCCCTGCCAGCTGTTTCCATGGAGCCCATTTAGTAACTTCTCTTATCTTAGAAATGTAGACATCTCTGTGAAGCTCCAGCTCAAGGCCAGAGGACTTGTTAAAGAATTTTTCCTTTTTATTATCACACTTTGCATTTGCAAACACACTTCTACAAACTGCTATACTGGATACATATTTGTGAAAAACAAGTAAAGGGGTGTCCAACACCTAGAGTGCTGATTTCTTCCAGGCCAGTGGCCAAGTAATACAGAAACAGGAAAATAGAAAGTTTATCCAGACTGAACTTTTTGTAGAGACTCTTTTGCTGACAGTCATAAAATCAGCCATGGTGAAGATTTCTGGAGAAGCTTTGTTAAGATTTTCTGTGGAGGATGGGGTGCCACTACAACTCACCTTGCTGAGCTGCCTGTTTTTCTTGGTTTCATGTCACGGAGCCCCCAGGAGAGTGAACTCTATTCTGCCATCTTTATCTCTCCTGGATATAGTATTCTTAGTTGTCATCATTTTCTTTTCTCTCATAACCTGGTATATGTTATTTAAAGACCTCATAGCTTTTAGGGTCTGGGTTGAAAAATTGTCTGGGATTGGTTTTGTTTAACTATAAATGTGACCTCTCAGTTTTCTCTAGCAGCTGTTAAAATTTGATCCTTATTCTGTATGTTAGTAATTTTCATAATAATGTTCCTCGGATTGGGTATGTTTTAATTTAGTATTTTTGGAGTCCTGTATGACTCTTGTATTTGATTTTCCATTTCATTCTTAAGTTGCAAAAATTTTTCTGTTGTTATTTCATTGAAAATTTGTACATTCCTTTAGTTTGTGCTTTAGGTGCTTTATCTATCCCCATGAATCTTATATTTGACCTTTTAATATTGTTCTATATTTCTTGATTGTTCCATATTTCTTTGTCTCTTAACATCTTTTCTCCATGATCAACTTTATTTTCAATACTATATACTTTGGCCTCGTTGCCTGAAATTCTATCATTCAAGTAATCTACTCTACTGGTTATGCTTTCTATTGAATTTTTAATTTGGTTTATTGGTTTTTTTATTTCAAGGATTTTCAATTGATTTGTCTTCAGGATCTCTATCCCCTGATTGATGTGATCTTTCACTTCCTGTATATTCTCTCAGATTTTACTCCTCACATTTTCTTTTACTTTATAGATCAGCTTAACTATAATCTTACTAAATTTCTTCACTGACATTTCCTCCACTGTGCTGTTAATGGAGTCTGTTGTTCAGGCATTCTGGGTTGTTTGGAATGATTTGTTTCTTTAATTTTTCATAATGTTTGTGTGTCTACCCATCTACCTGAATGGATGTGAATCTGCAGAATTTCTACCCTATGATATTATAATGGTTCTGTTCATTTCCAGTACTTCACAGATTAGAGGGAGTCAAATAATAGCAACAACCTACATAAACAATATATAGCAATAAACTAAGTAATTTTTTCATATTATGATATCTATAGTGTTAATTAGGACAATAAAGAGATTTGATAGGATCAGCAAATTTCATCAATAAAAACAGCAAGCTATAGGGGCTGGGGTTGTGGCTCAGTGGTAAAGTGCTTGCCTAGCATAGGTGAGGTACTGGGTTTGATCCTCAGCTCCACATAAAAATAAATAAAGGTTAAATTCTAAAAGAGAACAAAAATCTATAATGTATTAAGTTGACATAAAATCAAACAATAAGTGTTACCTTTGAATTTCATAGTATTCATTATCACTGCATCATTAGTCCTGGGATCTGGCATTTTATCAACCAATTATAGGTTAGAGATATGAAGAATAGAGTTTATTAATAGGAAAAATGAAGAGGGGGGTATAAAATGGTATTCAATTTTAGTATGTGAATGGGAAATGCAAAAGTTATGTACAATGTGATAGCTATGAGGAGAGAAAAGAAAAACATAAGAACTGAAAAGAGTTACAGAGAAAACAATAAAATTTGGATGTTAGCAAGAGAACAAGAAGAAAGAGAAAGAATGGAAATAGAACAGTGAATAAAATACAGAAAAAATTTAAATGTATTAATGAAAAAACCTGAACCCTCAATAGACAGGTCAAGAAAAAATAACTATCTTCAAAAAATAAGAGAAATGAGAAAACGGAAACTAATATGAATAGAATAAACTTCAATGAATCATTCAGCACATGATTTTTTTTTCCAGAAAGCAATCTTGTTGAAAAACTAGAGTTCTTTCCATTTTGGTGGACAAAAGCATCAATGAGACTATATTTTTGCTTTCTGTTTCCAACTCACTTTCCTTCCATTTCTATTTCTTGTTGAGGTATATGCTGGGCACAAGATTAGGGACCATGTGTTGCCAAGTCTTTTCTTTATATTGTGTTGCTCACCAAGATGCCATTATTGTTCAAAAACCTCTGATTCCTTCTGGATGGTAAGATGAAGTTTGGGATGGGAAATACTGTCAGCTCTTTTACAGCATGAGCAACAGCTTGGTTCTGTGAGATGATTTCAGGTAGGTGAAGCTTTCAGTGTCAGGGCTTAGCTTAATAAGGCCCCAAGTGCTTTTTTTTGCAAAGTCAGTTATCTGAAGATATTAAATCAATGTACTTTGAGAACTCATAAAATGTCTAACTATGCAGGGAGACTACCACAGGAGTCTTCCCAGGGATCCACTTGTAAGATGGGGGAGACAACCCCATGACGCTTCTGTTGCTCACAGGTGCCACCATTTCATGGTCTCTCAGGTCCATCCCCAAGTGCAGTCACATTCACAAACTCAGGTTCATTTGTTCTTTCCTGCCTCGTGGGGTCAGTTTCCAAGCATGGACACACCTCATTCAGATTACTAATCATCCACAGCTAGTCCTGCAAACTAGACACAAATGGGGGAGGGAGCTGGATTCTCCCTAACCTCCCCAATTTTTATGCCTCCAAGCAAAATAGTCCTCATGCCTAATTTTATCTGAATTTTGGTAGACTCAGATTAAGCCATGTGGCTTGTGTCTGCCTGTAATGTGTGTCAAAGCAAGCCCCCCCCCCCCTTTTTGGAACCAAGTTATTTGTTATCCAACCTGCCTACTGCCACAGTGCAGTTGGCCTAAAATGGATTCTGTCTCCACTCTTGGTAGACAATTTTTAATCATGGGGTACCATTTGTATACAAATTTATTGTGTCCAACATGTTCTGATTGGCCTAGAAACGGCTGTTCCACTGATCTCAAGACTTTCCATGCTAAGAATATATCCATTTTATTTCTCGACCTTTTCTATCCTTGTGTGCCAGTTCTGCTGCTTCTGCCAGCAGCCCAGCTGTATTTTTGTTCCTTTTCCTTGTTTAATATATGCAAAGTTTCCAAGTCTCTAAGGCACTCAGGCTGTCTAGAATTGAGTTGTAGTGAAATGCCTCTTTCACCCGCCTCGCAGAGAAGCAGTATTCCTGCTGCTTGAATAGCAAGTAGATGAACTACAAGAAAAGCTCTTTTTATTTAGTTTGCCATCTTCCCCATTTGGAATAAAGTTGCTGTTTTTTTTTTTTTTTTTTTTTTTTTTTTTTTTTTTAATGTAATTTTACTTCTTGTGCTTTAGGAGTCACGTTAAAGAATTCAGATCCTAAGCCATCATGTTAAAGTTTTATGCCTACTTTTGTTTTTCTTTAATTTTAAGTATTTTTAATGTTCTATAATTTATCTTTTCACAATATTTATTTTTGTTTATTATTATGTGATGCTGAGGATTGAACCCAGTGCCTCACACATGCTAAGTAACCACTCTGCCACTGAACTACAGCCCCAGCCCTGCCTACTTTTTCTTCTATTAGGTGCAGGGTCTCTGTTTTAGTGTTTAAGTGTTAGATCCACTTTGAGTTGATTTTTGTGCAGGGTGAGAAATAGGAGTTTAATTCAATTTTGTTACATATGGATTTCCAGTTTTCCCAGCACCATTTGTTGAAGAGCCTATCTGTCAGGACCTTCCAGACGCTGTCTGCCAAGGGGATGGAAAAACTCTGGATTTGGTTGTTTACCATGCCCTGTTGAGGACCTGGGCTAAGCAGGGGGCGTGGCTGTGACGTATAGTGAGAACCAGAACCATCCTGCTGGTTACTGATTGGCTATGGTCCATTATAAAGTACAGTCCACCCCTTCAATAAACGAGTCTTTGGCACTGCTTCTGACCAAAACTCCCCAGCGCGACCCTGAGTCCTTCTGAGGGTGGGGGAGGGGGCACTGGCGACTCTTGTCCTCTCGACCTGTCTTTGCCAGGTAGGTTACCGCCAGTCCTTCTCTGCTTGACAAAGAAGAACTTCTTTTGGGCCACAAAGGGGTTGGCTAAAGACCTTGGCCCCTTACCATAAGTTCATGACACCTATCTTTATCTAGTATGAGATAAATGTATTTATTTGGGTTTGTTTCTGTGTCTTCTATTATGTACCATTGGTCTACATGTCTGTTTTTGTGCCAACACCATGCCATTTTTCTAATTTAATTTAATTTGTTATACATGCTTGCAGAGTGTAATTCCTTCAATATTATATATAAAGAGCACAGTTTTCCAGGGTATTTGCTTTACACAAAGCATTTTCATACCATTTGAGTTTTTATACATACACTCAGTATATTGATGTCCAACACATCCTGCAATTATTCCTAACCCCTGTCCCCCACTCCCCTTTGCTCTATTTAACATTCCTTCATTCCTCTTATCCCCCCCTCCCTTGCCACTATAATTCAGTATCCTCATAGTAAAGGAATCAATTGACCCTTGGTTTTCTGGTATTGGCTGAATTCACTTAGCATTATTTTCTCCAACTCCATCCATTTACCTGCAAATGCCATGATTTTATTCTCTTTTAGTGTTGAGTAGTGTTCCATTGTGTGTGTGTGTGTGTGTGTGTGTGTGTGTATATATATATATATATATATATATATATATATATATATATATATATATATATATATATATATCTCAAAGTTTCCCTATCCATTCATCTATTGGTGGGCATTGGGGTTGTTTCCACAATCTAGTTATTGTGAACTGTGCTGCTATAAACATTGATGTGGCTGTGTCCATGTAGCAAGCTGTTTTTAAGACCTTTGGTTTTTTTAAGTCCTTTGAGGAGTGGGATAGCTGGGTCAAATGATGGTTCCATTCCAAGTTATCCTAGGAATCTCCATACTGCTTTCCAGATTGGTTGCACCAATTTGCAACCCCACCAGCAATGTATGAGTGTGCCTTTTTCCCCACAACCTTGTCAGCATTTATTGTTGTTCGTGTTTTTGATAGCTGCCATTCTGACTGGAGTGAGATAAAATAAAATCTTAGAGTAGTTTTGATTTGCATTTCACTAATTACTAGTGATGTTGAACATTTTTTTCATATATTTGTTGATTGATTGTATATCATCTTCTGAGAAGTGTCTGTTCAGTTCCTTAACACATTTATTGATTTTTTTTTTTTTTGGTGTAAAGGTTTTTTTTAAGAGCTTTATATATCTTTGAAGTTAATGTTCTGTCTGATGTGCTTGTGGTAAAAATTTGATCCCATTTCATAGGTTCTCTGTTCACCTCACTGATTGTTTCTTTTGCTGAGAAGAAGCTTTTTAGTTTGAATCCATCCCATTTATTAATACTTGGTTTTAATTCTTGCACTACAGGAGTCTTATTGAGGAAGTTGGATCCTAATCCAACATGTTGGAAATTTGGGCCTACTTTTTCTTCTATTAGGTGCTAGGTATCTGGTTTAATTCCTAGGTCCTTGATACACTTTGAGTTGAGTTTTGTGCATGGAGAGAGATAGAGGTTTAATTTTATTTTATTACATAAGGATTTCCAGTTTTCCCAGCACCATTTGTTGAAGAGGCTGTCTTTTCCCCAATGTATGTTTTTGACACCTTTGTCTAATGTAGCTGCCTGATGCTGTTGCAGCTACAATACCGTGGGAGGAAATTCAGAGGCAGAAATCTTTTATTCTAGCTTTCTCTTTGGCTTCTAAACTAAACTCTTTTCCTTATATTATTCTTCTTTTTGGCTTCTAAACTAAACTCTTTTCCTTATATTATTATTCTTTTTCTCTTTGGCTTTCTCTTTTTCTTTCTCTAGCCACTCTGGCTTTTTCTAGCTTCTGCAACCTATTGAACTTTTAGCCTCTCTGACTCTTTTTTTCTTCTGACTACGTTCTTCTTCTGATGACGTCTCTCCTTCTTCTGACTACTCTTTAACCAACCTCATCTGGTTATATATCTTTAGCTTTACAGGTGCGTCACGTGCATACTTTGAATAATGTATGAATATCAGGTGGAATTTATGGCTCCCAGCTAACTGCAATAGCCATCTCTCTGATTAGGGCTCCTTCATTTCCCCCCATTTGTTTTATTAGAGGTTTACATTCAAACTGCTTCAAATATCTTTCTTCTATTTTATTTTAAATTTACATTCTTTCTATTTTAAATCTTTATTTTAAAAGAGGGGATGTTTGAGTCCTTCAGGATCGACTGTGTGTTGACTTACAGCCACCCAATTTTGAGGAGATGCTGCTGCTTTAAGGTGGCAAGCCTACTGCTGACGAGCCAAGTTTCCATAGCATAAACAAATCAGCTGCCCTAAGTTTCATCAAGTAATGCACTGAGTTCTGAATTAATGCTCAGTAAGCACAACTGAATGGGCAGCTTTGACTTTATTATATTTTCTATTTTTTCTCTTTTAGCTTTCTGACTACTCTCTTGTATTTGCATGGCTTTTATGCCGTGCTTTATTTTCTTTCTATTTTCTTGTCTGCAGGCTTTTCGCCATACTTTAATTCTATTTTCTCTTCATGGCTTTTCACCAAGATGCAGTTTGATGGCTTTTGCAGCTTTTACTTTTTGAGTTCTATTTTTTCTCTTTTAGCTTTCTATTTTCTTGTATTTGCATGGCTTTTTGCCGTGCTTTAATTCTATTTTCTATATTTTCTCTTCTCGTACTACTCTTTTTGCTGGTGGCTTTTGAATTTACATTTTTGCTGGTGTTAACTGAGTTGGAGGCTATGTTTTCTTTTTTTTCTCTCATTTTTTACCTGCCAACTGATTTCCCCGTACAGGCCACCATTTGTAGCTGCCTGATGCTGTTGCAGCTACAACACTGCGGGAGGAAATTCGGAGGCAGGAATCTTTTATTCTAGCTTTCTCTTTGGCTCCTAAACTAAACTCTTTTCCTTATATTATTCTTCTTTTTGGCTTTTAAACTAAACTCTTTTCCTTATATTATTCTTCTTTTTCTCTTTGGTTTTCTCTTTTTCTTTCTCTAGCTTCTCTGGCTTTTTCAAGCTTCTGCAACCTCTCGAACTCTTAACCGCTCTGATTCTTTTCTTCTTCTGACTATGTTCTTCTTCTGATGACGTCTCTCCTTCTTCTGACTACTCTCTAACCGACCTCACCCGGTTATATATCTTTAGCTTTACAGGTGTGTCATGTGCATACTTTGAATAATGTATGAATATCAGGTGGAACTTATGGTTCCCAGCTAACCGCAATAGCCATCTCTCTGATTAGGGCTCCTTCAGTCTAATATAAGATAACTATAGAAGTATGGGTTAGTCTCTGTGTCTTCTATTCTGTACCATTGGTCTACTGGTCTATTTTGGTGCCAATACCATGCTGTTTTAGTTACTATTGCTTTGTAATACAATTTAAGGTCTGGAATAGTAATGCCAACAGCTTCAGTCTTCTTGCTAAGAATTGCTTTGGCTATTCTGAGTCTCTTATTTTTCCAGATGAATTTCATGATTTCTTTTTCTATTTTATGAAAAATGATATTGAGATTTTGATTGAAATTGCATTGAAATTGTATAGTGCTTTTGGTAGAATAGTCGTTTTGACAATATTAGTTTTACCTTTCCATGAACAAGGTAAGTCTTTACATCTCCTAAGATCTTCTTTAATTTTTTTTTCTTTAGTGTGCTGTAGTTTCATTGTACAGGTCTTTCACTTCTTTTGGTAAGTTGATTCCCAAGTTTTTTTTTTTTTTTTTTTTTTTTTTTTTTTTTTTTTTTTTTTTTTTAAGGTTGTAGTAAATGGAGTGGATTTTCTAGTTTCTCTTCCTGAGGATTTGTCACTGATGTAAAGAAATGCCTTAGATTTATGGGTATTGATTTTATATCCAGCCACTTTGCTGAATTCACTTATTAGATCTAGAAGATTTCTGGTGGAATTTTTTGGATCTTCTATGTATAGAATCATATCATCTGCAAATAGTGATAATTTGATTTCTTCTTTTCCTATCTATATCCCTTTTATTTCTTTAATCTGTCTAATTGCACTGGCTTGGGTTTTATTATTATGTTAAATAATAGTGGCAAAACAGGGCATCTATGTATTGTTCCAGTTTTTAGAGGGAATGCTTTCAGCTTTTCTCCATTTAGGATGATGTTAGCCTGGGGCTTAGCATAGATGGGCTTTATGATGTTGAGGTATGTTCCTGTTATCTCTATTTTTTTTCTAGCATTTTGAACACAAAGGGGTGTTGTGTCTTGTCAAATGCTTTCTCTGCATCAATTGAGATGATAATATGACTTTTATCTTTGAGTGTATTGATGTGGTGAATTACATTTATTGATTTTCTTATGTTGAACCAACCTTGCATTCCTTGAATCAACCCTACTTGATCATGATGTACATTTTTTTTTATGTTTTTGTATTTGATTTGCCAGAACTTTATTGATAATTTTTGCATCTATATTCATTCAAGATATTGGTCTGAAGTTTTATTTCTTTGATTTGTCTCTGCCTGGTTTTGGAATCAAGGTGATATTGGCCTTATAGAATGATTCTGGAAGGGTTCCCTCCTTTTCTATTTCATGGAATAGTTTGAGAACTATACTTCCAGGGATCATTTCTATAGTTCATTACCATGCCATTTTTGAAACTATGACTCTGTAGTATAGCTTACAGCCTGGTGTTTTGATGTCTTCTACTTCACTCATATTGCTAAGGATTGATTTGGCTATTATACGTCTCTTATTTTTCCAAATAAATTTCACGATTGCCTTTTCTATTTAAGAAGAATGTCATTGGGATTTTAATAGGAATTGTAAGAAATTTGTATAATGCTTTTTTTTTTTTTTTTTTTTTTTTTTGTGGTACCGGGGATTGAACTCAGGGGCACTTGACCACTGGGCCATATCCCCAGCCCTTTTTTGTATTTTATTTGGAGACAGGGTTTCACTGAGTTGCTAAGTGCCTCGCCATTGCTGAGGCTGGCTTTGAACTCGCGATCCTCCTGCCTCAGCCTCCCAAAGTGCTGGGATTACAGGCGTGCGCCACCGCGCCCGGCTGTATAATGCTTTTGGTAGTATGACCTCTTTGACAATATTGGTTCTGCCTATCCAAGAGCATAGGAGATTTTTGAAGAATCAATAACTGGGATTGATTATAACTAAAAAGCTTTTGCTCAGCAAGGGAAACAATCATTAACATGAAAAGAGAGCCTACAGAATGGAGAAAATCTTTACAATATGCACCTCAGATACAACATTAATCTCCAGGATGTGTAAACAACTCAAAGGACTCAACCCCCAAAACCAAATAACCCAATAAATAACTGGGATAAAGAACTGAACAGACTCTTCAGAGAAGAAGAAATACAATTAATCAATAAATAAATGAAAAAATGTTCAGCATCTCTAGTAATTAGAGAAATTCAAATCCAAACTACTCTTAAGATTTTATCTCACTCCATTCAGAATGCAAATTATCAAGAATATAAGCAAAAATAAATGTTGGTGAGGATGTGGGGGGAAAGTACACTCCCATTGCTTGTGGGACTTCAAATTTGTGCAACGACTCTGGAGAGCAGTATGAAGATTCCTCAGAAAACTTGGAATGGAATCACCATTTGATCCAGCTATTCCATTCCAAACTTTATACCCAAAGGACTTAAAATCAGCATACTAGAGTGATGCTGCCACATCAATGTTTATAGCATCTCAATTCACAGTCACTAAACTGTGGAACCAACCTAGGTGCCCTTCAACAGATGAATAGAAAAAGAAAATGTGGTATGTATACATAATGGAATTTTACTCACCTTAAAGAAGAATAAAATTATGGCATTTTGGCAGTTAACTAATGGTGCTGGAGAATATCATACTAAGGGAATTAAGCCAATTCCAAAGGCTGGAAATGTTGGGATCTTACACTGCTTTCTGGCTGCTTGCTACATTACCACGCCCTGTTACAGGACCTAGGCGAAGCAGGGGGTGTGGCTGTGAGAACTAAAACCACCCCAAAGATAGGCCAATGGCTCCGCCAAAGGCATCCGCCCATGATCCTTATGTGTCCCTATGATCTTTCTGTTGATTGGCCCATGTCCTATATAAGACCGTCCAACTTCCTCAATAAACCGAGTTTTTGGCATTGCTTTCTACCAAAACTCCCCGGGTGTGGCGTGGTGTCCGTCAATCAGGCCGGGGTAAAGACACTAGGCGACTTTTGCCCGTTAAGCCTATCTTTGCCAGGTAAGCTACTTTAACTCTTTCTGCTGGCAGAAGGAGCCCCCTTTTAGGGCCCAAAAAGGGGGGTAGCTTTAGACCTCGGCCCCATTAAAAAGTAATGCAGCAATCCCGACATGGAAGTTTTTACTGATGTGTGGAAGCTAATTCCCATTAAGCTGTGGGAATAGGAAAGAATAGATGGTGAAGGCGTTCCAGCACCTGCTGTCTGACAAGTTCATAGTGTGAATACAGCCACAAGGCCACTGTATCTGGAAACTGGAACCATGGGGTTATTTGATTTAATAATGTGGTATTTCTTTATTATTGATACTTATGATGTGGATGATGGGAAATTTGCCACTTCCAATGGAGAAAACATATTGTTTGGACTTGCAGAAATATTCCCGGAATGGGTCTAAAAACATGGTTGGGAGGTCTCCCCAGGTGTCTGGGAGAAACTTGGTCAACAGGAGTTGTTTGTCCCTCAGTTAATAATTCCTACTGAGCCTTTTGTTCTAGGACCATGACCCTTGCAATGGCCTAATTACAAAGAAAGAATTGTTTTACCCATATTACAGGGCCCACCATACATAGCCTACTTGATTGAGGGAAGTTTATGTTACCCTCCAACAGACCCTCCTTTACCTTACACAGGGATTTATGATAAGGATGGAAAACACATAGTTAATATTGATGGCAAATGGATTGACATACTGGGTTGACTTACAAAACTTACCTTTTAGTCAAAGACTACAAAGATTTAAGGCCTGGTGCACTTTAACAAAAGAACAAAGAAACTCTCTGAGAAAGCAGCTCAACCAGTTTTATGAGAAAATAAGTGTAGGCACTAATTAAAATAAGTTTTATAAGATATATTTTTAGAATAACGTTAGAAATATTTTCAAATTCTTAAGTCTTTAGGTTTATGGGTTTTTTAGATGCTTTAAGATTATAGAGTTTAGCTTATAGCTTATTAATTTTAGGTTTTTATAAGCATAAAACTTAAGGGGACTTTTAGATGGGAACCTTAGATTAGAAATGAAGTACATGTATATTTAAATTAAAGATTAATAATAGGTTAAAAGACATAGAGTCTGGTTACGTAGTCTGGCACCTGTTAATCAAGGAACTGTTACATTCTGGGAGAATTACACATATCTGGAAACTGTAAATTAATGATGTATTTTGTTAGAATGATTCTGTATCCATAATGAAAGAAAAAAGCATATAAATAAAGACCCAGAGAAAGCAGGATTAGCTCTTTCTGTGGAGGTTGCTCAAAGAGAATGAGTTTTCATCCCATTCCTTGTGCCAACACCACTCATCCTGCAGGACTTCTTGGATCCCTCTGGGGCAGGACCCCAGCAAATAAAGGTATTTGGATTAGACAGAGGGGAGTGAAGGGAAGGGAGAGATACAAGGGTAGGAAGAATACTAGAATGAATTGGACATTATTACCTTATGTACATATATGATTACATGAATGTTGTGATTCTACATCATTTACAACCAGAAGAATAAAATTTTATACTCCATTTATGAATGATGTCTCAAAATGTGTTCTGCTGTCATGTATAACTAATTAGAACAAATAAAAATACAATTTACATATGATTTTGTTTGAAATATTTTAAAAATATGAATTTTTATTTATTGAGCCTAGCATGGATCTTAAAGTTCTACATTTATCCCCACCTCTCAGGGATGATATTGCTGTTGGCCTGCACACATGTTTTGAGTACAAAGTTGCCTAAATGATTCATACACAAATGCACTTCTCATCTTAGAATAAAATATGATAAAATATGTGACTATTTGCTCATGAGTGTGGTTTTTGCTTAGAAAAATTGAAAAAAAAATCTTTATTGAGGCAGTTTACAAAAATAAAACTAGCTGTAATTCTTCAAGACTACAATGATTCAAAGCTGAATAAATGACTGCTGAAACAAATATTGAATGTAAGAAATCAATACCTAAATATTCCCTAAATATTTCTCCTCTTCAAGAAGGCTTCATTGCTATTTGATGTTTACTTTGTTTATTATTTATGACAAAGCAAAGTCAATAAAATTTCTATGCATATGCATTTTCCAAATTCTTTTTTAGTATTTTAATTTTATCTTATACTATTATTATATTTTTTAACTTCTTATGCCAAATCTCTTTGTTAATAAGCTTGTTAGGAATATTTTAAACTCTTTAGAAATATCAAAATCTTTATTTTTATTTTTTATATTATAATAAATTAAAATTATATTTTAAACTTTTTAATGTTCCCTTTTCTTCCCTATGTATTTCTCCAGCTGTATTTTTTTTTTTTTTTCTCACCTCTCTGTCAGCCTCCATGGCATCTTACATCATCATGGAGTTTGGTGCTTGTGACATTGGACTGTGAAATTATGTTAGTCTTAGTTCTGATCTCATATTTATTTTCAATGGTGGCAAATCTTGGGAAAATTTACTAAAATTTACTAACCTTATATTTGTTCATCTGTAAAACAAAAATAATGATAGTTCCTATTTCCACGAGAAATATTCACCATTTTTTTTTATGCAAAAGAGAAGCGCCAGCTACTCCTTAGCCAACAGAGGAGATTATTTTCAACTTCATTCAAACAACAGACTTTGCACATGACTGGGCATGGCAACTGGTCACAATGAAGCCTACACAATGGACCTTTCTGCCTTGGTATGGGTTGAGTTTGTGTGACACAGATTAACTCAGTAATATAAGCTAGTGCTTAACCACCAACCTGTTGGTGTCTTGGTTAAATACTTGGTAAGCAATACAAACACATATATCATAAAATGGGTAAATGTTAGCATTAGCAGCTAGGATTAAAGTTCCTCTCTCTCGCACTTGGTTAAAAGAATAGGCAAAATATTTATATTTTATATATGCAGCTATATTTTCAAAGTTATTTGCATGAAATGTTGTAATTTCCCACCTTAAAAGTTGAGCTTGCATACATCCAGTTTTGGCATACACATCATGACTGATAACCTTCACATTGTGGATTATCAATGATTCTTATCTTACTGTGTAGTTGAAAATAGGCAGGGACATGTTGGGACTATGTCTGCCAAGGGATAAAGGTTTTGACTGCTTACCACACCTTAAAGGACCGGGGCTCAACCAAGGGGTGTGGCTATATCGTAGCGTGAGAGGCTGAACCGCCTTGCTTGCTGATTGGTTAGTTCTAGGCCTATTTAAGTCAATGCTTGTTCAATAAAGCGAGTTCTTCGGACATCCCGTGCTATATACAAGACTTTCTAGGTGTGGCGTGTTTTCTGTTCAAACAGACAGAGGTAAGGCATCTAGCGATTTCTGTTCTTAAGCTCGCCCCGCCGGGTGAGTTGCAATTCTTCTTGCAGGAAAGAGGAATTCCCTTTTAGGGCCCAGAAAGGGAAGCAACTCAGAACCCGGCTCTATTCATAACTCAGACCCCAGCAGGTTGGCGCCCAACGTGGGGCAAGGGAAAGGGAAAAAATCATCGGTGAGCTTAACAAGGTTAGAGACGCAGCGTCTCTTTCGCTGGCAGAAATATCCTTTTATTATGGGACAAATTTTAGCATTCAAGAAATCACGAGACCCAGCCCTTGAGGCGTGGCGTGGTTTATTAAGAAAGCAAGGTCTCCAAATATCTGACAGTCAATCGGAGGTGATCTGGAATTCATTAAAACGGGCGGCTCCCTGGCTCCCAAAGTCTGATTTTAATTCTTGGGAGATTTGGGACGAAATAACACAAATTTTAAGGGACCGAGAAATTGAGTACGGGGAATCCCCGCCTCCGGGAGTTTATCCAGCTTTATCCGCCCTAAAAGTGTACTCGCTTTTACAAGAAAAACAAACACCTAATTTTTCCCGGTCCGCAAATTTAAAGAAATCTCACTCCAGGAAATTAGAAACTACAGCCCCTCCTTTAGAGAGATCTAACAAGATCCCTGAGAACAAAGACCTCCAACCACGTGGCTCGAAACTTTCTAAAGGTGATCCGCCATTTTGTCAGTTAGCTCTTATTAAGCCTTCTACAACATCACTATACCGAGAGGCGCCAGCGCCCTCTAGTGGGCTTTCACCTGTAATGGCATTTCCAGTTAATTTAACAAAACTTCCTATAGCTAAAATCACTCAAAAAAACTAATAAAAATCTGGCCACATTTATTGAAAAAGTAGAAAAAGGCCTTCAAAGAAAACTTCCACCTAATGACCAATTTACAAAAATGTTAGTTTGGGAAGAAATGACCACAAATCACAAACTGGCCTATGCTAAGTTAAAAGATAAATTTATAAAAAGATGGATTATTACCACCAAAGATATGGGTTCAACAACTCACCAGTCTCAGATATTAAACACTCCCATTAATGCTCGTACTAAGATATTAACAACAGTTTTAAATGGAAAAGAAACCTATTTTAAAAACGGACGACAAGGCTATTTTAAAAAAGACTACCCCGATGGTCTTGGTCGGCCTCCAGAATGCTCCCCTGGCCAGATCTCAAAAGATTTAACCTTAATTATTATTGATATTAAAGATTGTTATTTTTCAATACCTCTTCATCCAGATGATTATGAAAAATTTGCATTCTCTGTCCCATCGACCAATTGTCATAAGCCAGATAAAAGATATAAATGGATAGTGCTCCCTCAAGGTATGGCTAATAGCCCAGCTTTTTGTCAATATTATGTTTCATGTCTTCTGTCACCATTAATAAAAACACAGCTTACCTTATATGTCTATATAGATGACATCATCCTGGGAGCTGCTGATGTCCAACAACTAAACTCTGCTTACTTAACCCTTCGAGAGCTCTTAGAAAAAGAAAGATTACACATATCCAATGATAAAATACAAACTATTCCTCCCTTTAAAATATTGGAGACAAAAATTAGCCTAGACTCTGTTTGTCCTCTCAAACCCCAACTTCTCATTCAAAAATCTTATTCCTTGACAGAGTTACAAAAGCTATTAGGAGAGCCAAACTGGTTAAGACCTTGGCTTCATACCTCTACTGAGGATTTATTACCTCTCTTTGAGTTGCTACGGGGAAAATCCCCCTCTGATATGATTTTACTAAAAGAGAGTCATCTATCAATATTACAAAAAGTCCAAGATGCCCTCAATTCAGCCCAATTGGCTCGATACCAACCAAAGCAACCTCTATATTTATAGATTTTCTCAGGTGCTAAACTCCTGACAGCTGTGCTCACCCAGATGGGAAATCCATTAGAATGGATACATTCCTCTGTGAGAGGAGCACCTCGAGTTTATTCCCAATTAGATCAATTAGCAGATCTTGTAATAAAAGGAAGAGATACATCATTGAGGCATTATGGAAAAGACCCAGATGTTTTAACAATTCCTTACCGTTTGTCAGATTTTAAATGGATACAGAGAAACAACCCTAGAGTCTCCTATACATTAAAAAGATTTCTAGGAAAAGTTGACTGTCATTACGGGTCAAGCAAATAGACTTCTTCTTTCCCCAAACTGGAGTGGACTCCCCCCATCTTGTTTTCTAGCAAGCCACTCCCCAAGGCAGTAAATGTCTTCACAGATGGAGGAAAAGAAGGGTCAACAGTTGTAATATTTCATCCATCCTCAGGCAAAAGGACACAATACTTTGAAGCAGTTACTGGTTCTGCTCAATTTAAAAAATTATATGCTGTTGCATTAGCCTTGACCCATATCCAAGAGCCTATAAATCTTTTCTCAGATAGTTTATATGTAATTAACCTATTACCTACTCTAAATGCCTCATATATAAAGATAGATAATAATCCTATCACCCCTCTGATGATCCAGGTTCGATCCCTGTTAAAGGGGCGTAATGAACCTATGTTCCTCCAACATCTTAGGGGACATCAAGGCTTATCTGGGCCCCTATCTGAAGAAAATCAGGCCACTGACCATTTGGCCACCACAGGTGTATTAACAGTTACAGTCCCATATCAACAAGACCTTCAGTTAGCCAAAGGTCTTCACGACCTTACTCATTTAAATTAGAGAGGTCTACATAATAAATTTCCTTTAGTTCCTATAAAAGATTTAAAAAAGATTATAAAGACATGTAAATCTTGTTTGCCCTTCTTACAGGTCCCACCTCTCCAGTCCCCTGGGGTAAATCCCAGAGGCCTAAGGCCCAATGCTATCTGGCAAACTGATGTAACCCATTATGTGCCATTTGGAAAATTAAAATATATATTTATGTCCATAGATACTTATTCACATGCTTGTTGGGCCACGACACATTCTGGAGAAAGGGCTAAACATGCTGAAAGTCACTTTTTACAATGCTTTGCTATTCTTGGATTGCCAAAACAAGTTAAAACTGATAATGAACCCTGTTTTGTAAGCAAATCATTACAAAAATTCTTCCAAACTTGACATATTAAACATACCACAGGGATTCCATATAACCCAAAAAGACGAGCCATAATAAAAAGACATAATAAAACCTTAAAGGACCAATTAATAAAACAAAATGGGGAAAGCAACCCCCATGACCAGTTAAAAACAGCTATGCTTGCTTTAAATATTTTAAATTTTTCCAAACAACAGCCTCTATCTGCATTTCAGAGACACTGGTCTAACCAAATGCCTTATATAAAAGTTGAGGTCCGATGGAAAGACCCATTAACTAGAGTCTGGAGAGGTCCTGATCCATTAATAAGTGCTGGCAGAGGTTTTGGATGTGTCTTCCCAATGGGGGAGCAAAACCCTATATGGGTGCCTGCCAGAGATCTCAAATATTGCCAATCCAACCAAAATGACTACCCAAGAGCACAAGCTCTTGAGGAGTGATCCTTTCTTTTTTCCACAGAAATGAAAAAACCGTGACAAAACTCCTGTCCTGCTGTGATTAAACTTCTCATCACATCCGTTTCAAAATTCATCAAAGACACTATCCTGGACTCCTTCTTGGTCAGCATCTCAACCCTCTGCGATGAGAGAAGAAGGACTGTGCCATTCCTGTGACAATTATCTAGACTTTATGCTAGACGACTTCCTTTGGACTCTGAGAGAAGAGCGCTATATCTTAGGACAATTATTTAGACTTTGTGCTGGACGGCTTCCTTTGGACTCTAAGAGAAGAGTCCCATTCCTGTGACAGTCATCTGGACTTTATGCCAACAGTCTTCCTTTAAACTGAACTAAATAGATGGACTTTCTCTTTTTGGTGAAATTCTTGCTAAATGGGTAGACTTTCTCTTTTTGGTGAAATCCTTGCTAAATGGGTAGACTTTCTCTTTTTGGTGAAATCCCTAATTGTCATTGTCTTTGTGTGCACCTTTAGCCCTATAGAACTGGCCAGATACAGCTGGGTGGTCTACTGTCACGCTGAGCTATAGCCCTATAGGCTTGGCCACGGTCCTTAACAAGATGCAGAGGTATGCCATCCAGTCAAGCCTTCCCAAAGGTGACTGTCATGTCCCGTGTGCTCCCCTTGGCCACCTGCTGGCCCTAGGCACATCCACCTAAAGTGCTAGAGTGATAGCCAATAACAGGTAAGATTTTTCCCAAAGAGGAGAAGTCGACCTAGACGGGCACACTCTCTATGAGTTGGACACCCTACAAGATGGGACATCCCATTTAAAAATAAATGGAGAGACCCATTTTTTTAAATAAACAAAAAAAGGGGAATTGTTGGGACTATGTCTGCCAAGGGATAAAGGTTTTGACTGCTTACCACACCTTAAAGGACCGGGGCTCAACCAAGGGGTGTGGCTCTGACGTAGCGTGAGAGGCTGAACCGCCTTGCTTGCTGATTGGTTAGTTCTAGGCCTATTTAAGTCAATGCTTGTTCAATAAAGCGAGTTCTTCGGACATCCCATGCTATATACAAGACTTTCTAGGTGTGGCGTGTTTTCTGTTCAAACAGACAGAGGTAAGGCATCTAGTGATTTCTGTTCTTAAGCTCGCCCCGCCGGGTGAGTTGCAATTCTTCTTGCAGGCAAGAAGAATTCCCTTTTAGGGCCCAGAAAGGGAAGCAACTCAAAACCCGGCTCTATTCATAACTCGGACCCCGGCAGGGACATAACAATAAATAATAACTATATTTTTCCAGTTAAACACACTAATATTTTTACCTACCATATATAGTATTCTAGACCTGGAATAAAATGTAAAATCAATTGAATACATCTAAATCTATAAGATCAGCTTAATTTTTAGAATGTCTGTAATCAGAATCAGGAAGAGCAAAATCAATGCCAATATTACCACTGCACTTGAAATAGTTATTTTCCATATTTTTATTGCTTCAGAAAATGTGATAATTATACTACAACTCAAATGAGATAACATTTTCTTTTGCATTGATCATGGTTTGCCACTCTCACCACACCTATTGAATGTAATTCTTAAAGCACTAGAGAGAGATCAAGCAAGAAAAGGAAATTAAAATATAAAATAGGAATAGAAATAAAATTATTTCCACTTGCTGATGAAATGAATCAATAGTAGGGGACACAACCCTTTCACAGACGACTTCTAAAGCTGATAAATATGTTCAGCAAATTATCAGGATACAAGATCATCATACAAAAACCAATAACTTTCTTGTACTCCAGTAACAAAATTTTTGAGAAAAATATCAAGAAAACTACACTGACAATAGCCTTAAAATTAAATATCTAGGGAAAAAAATCTAACAAAGTAGGTAAAAAAACCTTTACAACAAAAAAAATATAAAACATTGAAGAAAGTTATTGTATAACTTAAAAAGTGGAAACAATTATCATGTTTATGGATAAGCAGAATTAATATCATTAAAATGGCTATATTACCAAAGGCAATCCAGGGATTAAATTCAATCCCTATGAAAATAACAATGACATTCTTCACAGAACTAGAAAGAAAGTTCTAACATTTGTATAAAAAGATAAGAAATCCAGAATAGTCAAAGCAATATTGAGCAACAAAATCATGATAAAGGAATCACAACACCCAAACTGAAATTATGCTATAGAGCTATAGCAAAAAAAAAAAAAAAAAAAAAATCATGGTGTTGGCATAAAAATTATATGAAAACCAATGAAACAGTATAGAAGACACAGAGAATTCCATATAAACATAATCATATGATCCTTGACAAAGGTTCTAAAAACATACATTGGAGAAAAAATTTTCTTTAAACAAATTGTGCTGGGAATTTGGACATCCATAAGTAAAATAATAAAAATAGATCATTACCCATTATCCTGGAAAAAAATAAACAGAAAGTAGACCAAAGACCTAGAAATTAGACCAAAAATAGTGTTACTACTAGAAGAAAACATAAGAGAAACATTCTAACATATTTGCACAGAAACTGACTTTCTTAATACTAATAAATCTCAATAAATAAAACAAAAAAATTAATAAATGTGATAGCATTAAGTTAAAAAAACCTTCTGCCCAGAAAATGAAACAAGAATCTGAAGAGAGAGTGCACAAGATGGAAGACACATTTTGCATGCTGTGCTTCCATTATTACTATTAAGCAGAATATGTAAAGAACTCATAAAATTTATCCATCCACCCAAAAGCTAATAACTGACTCAATAAATGGGCCAAAGATCTAAAGAGACATTTCCCAAAAAAAAATAAATAAAAATTGACAAAACCAAGAATAAAAATAATGATAATTTTTAGTGAGGATGTGGGAAAAATGAATAAGGTATAATAATTAGGCATTGTTGGTGGCACTGTAAATTAGTGCAATCACTTTGGAAAGCAATATGTGGGTTCATCAAAGGCTAGGAATGGGATATTATATATCCAGCTGTAGCATTCCTCAGCATTTATTCTAAAGAATTAAAACACCATTATCGGATCCAAGATGGTGGATTAGAGAAAGCTGCTCTTCAGGGCTGCTCTGTGGAAAGAATCCAACAAAGCAGATAAATAGCTTTTTATCATATATGTAGAGAGAGTGAGAATGTTCAACTCCAGGATGGTTTGAATACTGTGACTGCGGAGTGAGCAAGACAAGATGACTACAGTGCCTAGTGCCGCCTGGCTTCAGCAGCGCCGCCCAGAGCATAGGCGGTGAAGAACAAAGACAGAGCTGGGAGACCACAGGAGACCATGTGACTCCAACACCAGATCAAATCCATTCACAGCGCTATTAGAGCTGGGAGACTGAGGGAGACAACAGGGTGACAACGCTAACTCAAGTCAACACTTGGCCAAGCACAACCCTCAGCAGTGAAGCCAGAGAGAAAGCAGAGCGGAAACCAGCAAACAGGAAAGGAGGAACCTGTGACTGGGAGGATCATCAACAGCCAGTGGGTGAACGCATATCCGAGTCCAGCGTGATGACCCCCTGTGACCCTTCAACTGAGGAAGAACTTGGAGAGTAGACGCCATTTGGATGGATAGATTTTCAGGGCCAGCCACACAAAGCCCCATCCCCAGCATCACCCCTCGCTAACCAGGTATGCAGAATTGACTCCACCCACAAATTCTCTGCATCAGCCAGGGCCAATCTGCCTGACAGCTAATTTAACAAGCTGAGAGAGGAAGAGAAAGGTTGCCTAATTGAGACTTATGGGTTTGACTTTGTATTTTCTTTTTTTCTTCTTTCTCTTTTTCTTTCCCTCTTTTCTTCTTCCCTCATCTTTCTTATCTCTACACCCTGCCCCTACATTCTCAACAGAGATGAAAACAAGTTTTATACAAGAATTAGGAATTTTAGAACTGGGGCAACTGAATAGTACATCAAAGGGGTGTTTTATATACTCTCTTCTTCCCCTCTACTCTCTCTCTCTCTCTCTCTCTCTCTCTCTCTCTCTCTCTTTTTACTCACTCTGTCTTCTCTCTTTCACTAATTCTTACTACCCGAACATTTTCTAATTTTTCTCAACGTTTGCATAAGCTTGGCTTAAATATACATTGGTCTTCACACTAAATTATTCATTCCAATTCTTTTCCTCCCTCTTCTGCTATTAAATTACTTCCATAGACTTATATTTTTACACTTTCTAAGGGGGGGGGGGCAATATGCTTCATTCCTTTCTCCTAAGCATATCAATTTTGTAACCAATATCTGAAATTATAAACCCCATTACAATCATTCAGAGTATATTGGATACAATATCTAAATTCTCTAACTCTGTACATTGTGACCAAATTATGATTAACTGAATATAAAATGTCTGGTTTGAAGGTGTAAAATATACATAAGGGGAGCTGATAGCATTGTAAAACAAAAGCATGATTAGGCCTTAAGTTAAAAACAAAAATGTCAAGGTTCCAGTGTTAAAAGAAAAGACACATAAGCAATGTGAAAAAGCAAGGGAAGAAAATGTCCCAAACAAATCAACATACCTCCTTAGCAGATTCCCTGGGAAGCACAGTAGATCTAATGTCAGAACAGGAATTCAGGAAATACATAATCCAAATGTTTATGGAGATCAAGGAGAAATTCAAAAGGAGGTGAGAGAGCAAATACAGGTAGTAAAAGATCACTTTGACAATGAACTTCATAAACTAATACAAGAAGCAAAAGACTACTTCAATAGAGAGATAGAGGATCTAAAAAGAAACAAAACATAAATTCTGGAAATGAAAGAAGCAATAAAGCAAATTAAATGCTCTATTGAAAACATCACCAATAGATTAGACCATTTGGAAGAAAGGACCTCAGATAATGAAGACAAAATATACAATCTGAAAAAAATGTAGAAAACACAGCAAAAATGGTATAAAAGCAGGAACAGAACATTCAAGAAATATGGGACAACACAAAAAGACCAAATTTAAGAGTGATTGGGGTAGAGGAAGGTTCAGAGTTCCAAGCCAAAGGAATGGGTAATTTATTCAATGAAATAATAGCAGAAAATTTTCCAAACATGAGGAATAAATGAGAAAACCAAGTTCAAGAGTCTTACCAAACACCAAACGTACAAAATCACAACAGATCCACACCAACACACATTATAATGAAAATGCCTAATATAATGAACAAGGAGAGAATATTAAAAGCCACAAGAGAAAGGAATCAGATTACATATAGGAGGAAACCACTTACACTATGTTCGGATTTTTCAATACACACCTTAAAAGCTAGAAGATTCTGGAATAGCATATTTCAAGCTCTGAAAGAAAAGGGATGTCAACCAAAAATCTAATACCCAGTAAAATTAAGCTTTATGTTCAAAGATGAAAAAATAACCTCCACAAAAACAAAAGTTAAAAGAGTTCACAACTCAAAATCCAGCACTTCTGATCATCCTGGGCAAAATATTCGACAAAGAAGAAAAGAAAAATACCAATGAAAATCAACAAAGGGAGATATTAAACTGAAGGAATTACCAAACAGAGTATAAACCAAATCAAGTTAAATACCATAAACAAATAAAAATGGATGGGAATAAAAATCACATCTCAATAATAACCTTGAATGTTAATGGCCTAAATTCACCATTCAAAAGACAGATTGTCAGACTGGATTAAAAGAAACGACCCAACAATATGCTGTCTCCAAGAAACCCACCTTATAGAAAAAGACATCAATATACTGAAGGTATAAGGCTAGGAAAAATCTTACTGATGGGGTTTCTAGCTCCCCCTAACCCGGGTTTGGCCTTCTCTAGAGAGCAGAGAAGGCTGGGGAAACACGCCCCAGCAGTGAGGCAATATCAGGAAAGGCAGAAGTCAACTGTGGCCATGCTCAGCCCTCGCAATAGAAGAAAATCAGGCATACATCAGGGAGTCCAGTCAAGGCACGAGCACAGTTTATTGAGGAAGTTGGATGGCCTTTATAGAAGATATGGGACAATCAGCAGAAAGATCATAGGGGCACATAGGGAGCATAAGCAAATCACATTGGTAGAGCCATTAGCCTATCCTAGTGGCAGTCTGAACTCTGTCATACATCAGGGGAACACCCCTTGGCTAGGCCAAGTTCATGTATCAGGAAGTGGGAGAAAGCCAGAAAGTTTCTATCTACTGGTGTGTTGTTAATGTCCCCAACATTTACCCCATTTTGTTTTATTAATGGGAGCCCACCTTACATGAGGGTGTGCCTGTCTTAGGTTGTCCCCCTCTGGGGATCTTACCCGTCATTGACTACCACTCTAGCACTTCAGGCAGACTTACCCAAGGCCAGCAAGCTGCGGCCGGGGGGAAGACTTGGGACAGAACAGTTGCTTTTGGAAAGGCTTCCCATGGATGATTTAAACCTCCACATCCTGACAAGGACCTTGGCCAAGTTTATAGGGCTTTCAATCAGCATAGCTGAGGGCAGCATATTATTGGCAGACTACCATAAGCTGTACCGAATTGGCCCTGTCCTTAAGGGATTGAACAAGCTTGTCGATTACACAGGGCCCAAAGGTGAACACAAGGATAATGGTAACCAGGGGGTCCCACAAAAGGGGAAAAGGTAGGGGAGCCATCCATTTAGTCCAGTCCAAAGGAAGCTGTCTTGGACAAAGCCCAGACAGTTGGAACAAAAACAACACTCTTCTCCCAGGAACAGGCATAGTCTCCCTTCTCTCACCACAGAGAGTGGGAATACTTGCAAAGAGCATCCAAGACAATAGTTCTCCTTGTAACAGGCTGCGGGCAAGTTACAGCCTGTTACATCTCCTGATGAATATTAGGATGGAGATGATGAGGAGTCCAATCACAATGAGACAGAAGGTCCACCACGGTCTTTTCATTCCTGTGGAAAAGGGAAAAAATCACCCCTTAAGAGAATGTGCTCTTGGGTGGTCATTTTGTTCCGATTGGTAGTATTTGAGGTCCCTGGTTGGTACCCAAATAGGGCTTGGTTCCCCAATTGGGAAGACACATCCAAATCCTCTGCCTGCACTTATAAGCAGATCAGGACCATGCCAACATCCAGATAGTGGGTCCTTCCATTGGACCTCAACCTTTAGGTAGGGCGTCTTGTTGGACCAATGTCTCTGAAAGGCAGTTAAGGGCTGATGCTTGGAAAAATTTAAAATAGTCAATGTAAGCATTGCTGTTTTTAACTGATCATGGGGGCTGCTTCCCCCTTTTTGTTTTATTAATTGGTCCTTTAGGGTCTTATTGTGCCTCTCAATGATGGCTTGTCCTTTTGGGTTATATGGGATCCCTGTGGTATGTTTAACGTGCCATATTTGGAAAAATTCTTGCAATGATTTGCAAACAAAGCAGGGTCCATTATCTGATTTAACCTGTAGGGGTAGGCCTAAGATGGAAAAACATTATAAAAAATGGCTTTCAGCATGTTTGGCTCTTTCACCAGAATGGGCAGGTAATAGGTTGATCACATATAAACTATCTGAGAAGAGATTCATAGGCTCTTGCGCATGGGTTAGAGCCAATGCAACAGCATATAATTTCTTGAATTGGGCAGAGCCAGTAACGGCTTCAAAATATTGTGTCCTTTTGCCTGAGGAGGGGTAAAAATAAATTACTGCAGAACCTTCTTTTCCCCATCTGTAAGGACATTTACTGCCTTGGGGAGTGGGCCCACTCTAGCCTGGAAAAGGAAGTGGCTCATTTGGTTGACCCGCAGTGGCAATCAACCTTTCTTAAAAACCCCTCCAAAGAATAGGAGACTCTATAGACAGTTTACAAGGAAAACACAAAATTTGACCATAACAGTAAACAAATTGAAGTTTGGCTTGTCCTGGAGCCACTCTGGCATGAAGTAAACGTGGAAGGAAGAGCCTTATTTTAGGCAAGGTGAACCTCTTTATGTACCTTAGGTCAGGTGTATTAGTTCTGAAGCTGATCTCTGCTTTACAATATTAACCTCTATTTAGATTAGGCTCTTATTAATTTAAAAAAAATACATTTACACAAAACCATATATCTTATTGACAACAGGTCTACTTGTACAACACATTATAAATAATATAAATAAATCTCTAATGTATTATCTTTATAAGCCTAAAATTACCATACAACTCTAATTTGGAGAACATCAACTTGATATAATGCTCTTTTAGAGCTTTCACATCAAGGCTTGTATACCTGAAAGATATGAACATATTTAATATACAAATAAGAATATTATTCTACCATACTTACATTGATATTTTTACATTAATTAAGTTTAGCTCTTAAAAAATAACATTATAATATTTCAAAATAATAGTTGTCATTCAACCATAGCTGTATAATTCTTAATTTCTTTTCAGATTGCTTGCTCAAAAAAACAAAATTTAATAAACATAATGTTATGGGTAAATTAATGTTTTAAGAAATTCTTGTCCACTTACCATAAATTAAACTTTGGTTTATAACAGGACATTAACTTTTGACCTTAGGAAGAAACATTAAATATCTTTTCCAGATTGCTCTATATACTTATTTAACCAACTTTTACAGAGATTTTTATAACCCATTTTTGTTCATAATTTCAAATAATTCTTGTAATAAAATGAATTTAGGCAAACCTTTTATCTCAATAAAAATATTATTACTTACAGTACTCCCAATGGAAACAGCTGAATCCTTTGAGCCTCTGCATACACAGAAATCTTTTATAAACCTTTATATAGAATCACACATCTGTTAACCACTTCACGAGAACACAATGTTTAAGCATATAGAATTATACCTGTTGGAACTTCAACCTTTCTCAGTGATGACAAAGCAACTGTAAAACCTCTTTTTTAATTTACCAATTTATGAAAACTATTAATAATGTTACCCAAAGAAATTTAAGGAGTTAAGTGTATTTGATGGCGTATTTAACAGTTAACATTTTAACCTCGATAATTAATCAGATGTCTAACAAACAAAGTGACTCACAAATTTACTTTTCTTACATTTACACCAGAGAGGACACACAATGAAAAGGCAGAAGAACCACAGAACACAGAATAAGACACAAGGGATATTAGACAACATTTTACTAGTTTTTGATTACCTAGAGAGACTTGTGAGTTAAGTTTCATTTTAAAGCCACCTTTATTTTACCCAATTTAAATTGAATCTTTTAAATCACATGAATTAAAGGTATTTGGATCCATTTTTTAAATTTTCATGAGTGCTCATTTTCTATTTGCCACATGATATCTGGACATACACACATAGACATAAACACAGAACACAACTGTGCACACTTAACACAATAGCAAAGGCCTTGTAGCTTTTTGCACTCCATTGTAATGTTACAGATGTTTAAAAACTCCATCTAACACAAGTTCAGGCAAAAGGACATTTTTAACCCTTTTTAATTTTTTTTTTTTTTTTTTTTTTGCTTTTTCTAGGGCTTAAGTTTGCTTCTCCATTTGCATTTCAATGCAAGTCCTAGCTGAGGTCTGGAAGGGTGGGGAACTGCAATTGTGAGCAGACCCTAAGGCACTTTTTTCTAATCTCTGGTACAATCTTTTTGTTAAAGGTGCCATGACCTGTTTACTTCATTAGTGTGTCTCTTCGCTTAAATGCGGGCCCACAGGGTCCATGGGGCCACGGTGGGGCCAGGCCGGGGTAGTGGGGCCCACGGGCAGCACAAACCGGGTGGGTGCCTGGGAAATTTGGTGACCCTATGTAGCCTCCGCTAACGTGGCGCTGTAGAGGTTGGCCCCTCTTTGCTGTAGGCCCTGGGCCCACCTGCCCATGGCTCTGCTTCCATGCCAGTGTCCACTCTGAGTTTATTGTGTCTGGCGGAGTCTCCCGCGGTTGGGCCAGGCAAAAGGGCCTGGGCGTGACATTCATCATTGAAAAAAGCACACCGCTTTAAATACAATTTGCCTGACAAACAAAATGATGATGGAGTCATCAGCGTCAGCAGCGGCGGCGGCGTGTCGGCCAAACAAGGTAGTGGGTCCCGCACATGGGAAGGGGGACCAAATGGTGAGTCCTGAGTGCGGGAAGAAGGACAAATGGAAGACGGCCCTTATCCTCTGAGAACTTCTGAGGAGATTCAAGGGGAGGGGCCGAGGCCCCTGAAGCTGCAAGTCTGGGTGATTGCCAACTTTCTCTAATTCTGCAGAACGGGAGGGCTGAGAATCATTCTCGAAAACCTCCAGTTCCATTTGTGCTCGAATTTCAGCCTCCGCGACTTCAATCCAAAAGGGCTGGGGCACCTGGGATGTACTCTTTAGGGATTTTTTCACAGGCCGCAGAAAGGAACACGACTTAAGTGTGGAAAGGGTGGGGTACACCCCCGGTGGATGTTCCTCCCCAAGTTCGTTCTCCCTTTCCCTAACAAGCTGCTCTGTAAAATTCCATGTTTTCCAATCAGAAAAATCTGTGGCAGGGAACCACGGGTTCACCCGCATTAATGTGTTCCAGACATTTTCTGCCTGGGCATATGAGACCTGTAAGCCTCGATATTTAAGTATCCACCTTCATGCCTCATGGGCTGAATCCTCAGATCTAGCGTATGTTTGCCCCATTTTTATTAGGGGAATACTCCTACCTTGTGAGCCCGATTGGTGACCAATTAGCCCAATTCACCAGAGATTTTGAGTTGCAATTTCCTTAGGGTCCACATTGTGGTGCCAATTGCCAGGGTTTCTAGCTCCCCCTAGCCCAGGTTTGGCCTTCTCTGGCCAGCAGAGAAGGCTAGGGGAACATGCTCCAGCAGTGAGGTGATATCAGGAAAGGCAGAAGTTGACTTGTGGCCATGCTCAGCCCTCACAATAGAAGATAATCAGGCATACACCAGGGAGTCCAGTCAAGGCACAAGCTCAGTTTATTGAAAAAGTTGTATGGCCTTTATAGAAGACATGGGCCAATCAGCAGAAAGACCATAGGGGCACATAGCGAGCATGAGCAAATCACATTGGTGAATCCATTAGCCTATCCTATTGACAGTCTGACCTCTGTCATACAATAGGGGAACACCCCTTGGCTAGGCCAAGTTCATGTATCAGGAAGTGGGAGAAAGCCAGAGAGTTTCTATCTACTGGCATGTTGTTAATGTCCCCAATACTTACCACTCACATGGGCCAGGGAAGCAAGAAGGGGTTTCCATTCTCATATCAAATAAGGTAGACTCCAAGCCATAGTTAATCAAAAGGGACAAAGATGGATTTTTCTTCCTGATTAAGGGAACCATTCATCAACAAGATATAACAATTATAAATCTATATGCCCCAAACAGTGGAGCACCTTCATTCATCAAACAAACCCTTCTCAAGTTCAAGAGTAGAATAGATCACAACACAGTTATCCTAGGGGACTTCAACACACCTCTCTCACCACCGGATAGATCATCCAAATAAAAGCTAAATAAAGAAACTTTAGGCCTCATTAAAACAATTAATAACTTAGACCTAAAAGACATATATAGAATATTTCATCCCTCAGTAAACGAATACACTTTCTTCTCAGCAGCACATGGCTCCTTCTCCAAAATAGACCATATATTATGCCACAAGGCTTCTCTCAGCAAATATAAAACAATAGAGATATTACCCTGCATTCTATCAGACCATAATGGGATGAAATTGGAAATCAATGATAAAACAAGAAATTAAAAAAAAATAAAATAAAAAACTACTCCAACAACTGGAAGCTAAACAACATGCTACTGAATGAACAAGGGGTTGAAAAAGACATCAAGGAGGAGATTAAAAAAATTCTGAGAAGTAAATGAGAACACAGTTACATCATATAAAAATCTCTGAGACACTATGAAGGCAGTATTAAGAGGAAAATTTATTGCACAGAGTTCATTTCTTAAAAGGAAAAAAAAAAAAAAAAAAACAACAAATAAATGAATTAACATCACACCTCAAAGCACTAGAAAAAGAAGAACAGACCAACACTATGAGCAGTAGAAGACAGTTAATAATTAAAATCAAAGCTGAAATTAATGAAATTGAGACTAAAGAAACAATTCAAAGAATTGACAAAACTAAAAGTTGGTTCTTTGAAAAAATAAATAAAATTGACATACCCTTAGCGATGCTAACAAAAAGAAGAAGAGAAAAAACTGAAATCACTAATATCCGTGATGAATATGGAAATATTACAACAAACACCTCAGATATACAGAAGATACTTAGAAATTACTTTGAAAACTTGTACTCTAATAAAATAGAAAATATTGAAGACATTGACAGATTTCTAGAGTCGTATGAATTGCCCAAACTGGAGCTGGAGAACATACACGATTTAAATAGATAAATTTCAAGTTGCCGGAACTGTTGAGTTATTAATGGGGCCACGGTCTAAAGCTACCCCCCATTTTGGGCCCTAAAAGGGGTTTCTTTCTGCCCACAGAAAGAATGTAACTTACCAGGCGAAGATGGGCTTAGCGTACAAAAATAGCTGAGTGTCTCCCAACCGCCTGCTGGACGGATACCACGCCACACCCAGGGAGTTTTGTAAAGAGAGCAAGAAGCCAAAAACTCAAATTTATTGGCAAGGTGCTGAACTTAAATAGGTCTAGAACTAACCAATCAACCAGCAGAGCGGTTCAGACTCTCACGCTACGTCATAGCCACACCCCTTTGCTTAGCCCCGGTTCTCCAAAGGGCGTGGTAAGCAGCCAAAGTCCTTCCCCTTGGCAGACATAAGTCCCAACAATTCCCCTTTTTTCATTTTTTCAAAATGGGGTCTCTCCATTTTATATTTTAAAAATGGGATGTCCCATCTTGTAGGGTGTCCAACTCATTCGAGAATGTGCCTGTCTAGGTTGATTTCTCCTCTCTGGGAAAAATCTTACCTGTCATTGGCTATCACTCTAGCACTTTAGGTGGACATACCTAGGGCCAGCAAGTGGCCAAGGGGAGCACACGGGACAGGACAGTCACCTCTGGGAAGGCTTGACTGGATGGCAAACCTCTGCATCCTGTTAAGGACCGTGGCCAAGCCTGTAGGGCTATAGCTCAGCGTGACAGCAGACCACCTAGCTGTATCAATCTGGTTAGTTCTATAGGGCTAAAAGTGTACACAAAGACAATGACAATCAGGGATTACAACAAAGGGAGAAAGTCCATCCATTTAGCAGTCTAAAGAAAGCCTTCTGGCATAAAGGCCAAGCAACTGTCACAGGAATGGGACTCTTCTCTTAGAGTCCAAAGAAAGCCGTCCAGTACAAAGTCCAGATAATTGTCACAGGAATGGCATAGTCCCTCTTCTCTCATCACAGAGGGTTGAGATATTGACAAAGAAGGGAGTCCAAGATAGTGTTTTTTGATGAACTTTGAAATGGATGTGATGAGAAGTTTAATCACAGCAGGACAGGAGATTTGTCATGGTGTTTTCATTTCTGTGGAAAAAAGAAAGGATCACTCCTCAAGAGCTTGTGCTCCTGGGTAGTCATTTTGGTCGGATTGGCAGTATTTGAGATCTCTGGCAGGTACCCATATAAGGTTTTGTTCTCCCATTGGGAAGACACATCCAAAACATCTGCCAGCACTTATTAACAGATTAGGACCTCTCCAGAATCCAGTTAATGGCTCTTTCCATTGGACCTCAACTTTTACATAAGGCCTTTGGTTAGACTAGTGTCCTTGAAATGCAGACAGAGGCTGCTGTTTGGAAAAATTTAAAATATTTAAAGTAAGCATAGCTGTTTTCAACTGGTCATGGGGGTTGTTTCCCCCATTTTGTTTTATTAATTGGTCCTTTAGGGTTTTATTATGTCTCTTTATGATGGCTTGTCCTTTTGGGTTATATTTGATCCCTGTGGTATGTTTAATATGCCAAGTTTGGAAGAACTTTTGTAATGATTTGCTCACAAAACAGGGTCCATTATCGGTTTTAACCTGTTTTGGCAATCCAAGAATAGCAAAGCATTGTAAAAAGTGACTTTCAGCATGTTTAGCCCTTTCTCCAGAGTGTGCCATGGCCCAACAAGCATGTGAATAAGTATCTATGGACATAAATATATATTTTAATTTTCTAAATGGCACATAATGGGTTACATCAGTCTGCCAGATAGCGTTGGGCCGTAGGCCTCTGGGATTTACCCCAGGGGACTGGAGAGGTGGGACCTGTAAGAAGGGCAAACAGGACTTACATGTCTTTACAATCTTTTTTAAATCTTTTATAGGAACTAAAAAAAAAATTATGATGTAGTCCTCTCCAATTTAAATGAGTAAGGTCGTGAAGACCTTGGGTTAACTGAAGGTCTTGTTGATATGGGACTGTAACTGTTAATACACCTGTGGTGGCCAAATGGTCAGTGGCCTGATTTCCCTCAGAGAGGGGCCCAGATAAGCCTTGATGTCCCCTAAGATGTTGGAGGAAAACAGGTTCATTACGCCCCTTTAACAGGGATCGAACCTGAATCATCAGAGGGGTGATAGGATTATTATCTATCTTTATATATGAGACATTTAGAGTAAGTAATAGGTTAATTACATATAAACTATCTGAGAAAAGATTCATAGGCTCTTGGACATGGGTCAAGGCTAATGCAACATCATATAATTCTTTAAATTGAGCAGAACCAGTAACTGCTTCAAAATATTGTGTCCTTTGGCCTGAGGATGGGTGGAATACTACAACTGCTGACTCTTCTTTTCCTCCATCTATGAAGACATTTACTGCCTTGGGGAGTGGCTTGATGGAAAAAAGGATGGGGGGAGTCCACTCCAGTTTGGGGAAAGAAGAGGTCCATTTGGTTGACCCGTAATGACAGTCAACTTTTCCTAGAAATCCTTCTAAAGCATAGGAGACTCTAGGGTTGTTTTTCTGTATCCATTCAAAGTCTGACAAACGGTAAGGAATTGTTAAAATATTTGGGTCTTTTGCATAATGCCTCAATGATGTATCTCTCCCTTTTATTACAAGATCTGCTAATTGATCTAATTGGGAAAAAACTCGAGGTGCTCCCCCCATAGAGGAATGTATCCACTCTAATGGGTTACCCATCTGGGTGAGAACAGCTGTAAGGAGCTTTGCACCTGAGAAAATCCACAAATGTAGAGGTTGCTTTGATTGGTATTGAGCCAATTGGGCTGAATTGAGGGCATCTTGGACTTTTTGTAATATTGACAGATGACTTTCTTCTAGTAAAATTACATCAGAGGGGGATTTTCCCCGTAGCAACTCAAAGAGAGGTAATAAATTCTCAGTAGACATATGAAGCCATGGTCTTAACCAGTTTATCTCTCCTAATAGCTTCTGTAACTCTGCCAAGAAATAATATTTTTGAATGACTAGTTGAGGTTTGAGAGGACAAACCAAGTCTAGGCTAAGTTTTGTCCCCAATATTTTAAAGGGAGGAATAGTTTGTATCTTATCATTGGATATGTGTAACCCTCCTTTTTCTAAGAGCTCTCAAAGGGTTAGGTAAGCTGAGCTCAGTTGTTGGACATCAGCAGCTCCCAGGATGATGTCATCCATATAAACATATAGGGTGAGCTGTGATTTTTTTCATTAATGGTGATAGAAGACATGAAACATAATATTGACAAAAGGCTGGGCTGTTAGCCATACCTTGAGGTAGAACTATCCATTCATATAGCTCATCTGGCTTCTGAAAGTTGATTGAGGGGGACAGAGAATGCAAACTTTCATAATCACCTGGATGAAGAGGTATTGAAAAATAACAATCTTTAATATCAATAACAATTAAGGTTAAATCTCTTGAAATAGAAGGGATCCAGGGGAGGCCACGCAGAGGCGTGCCAACAATAAACATCCTATCATTAATTTTTCGGAGGTCTTGTAACATCCTCCATTTCCCTGTGGCCTTTTGTATAATAAAAACAGGACTGTTCCATGGGCTAAGAGAAGGTTTAATGTGTCCTAGGGCTAACTGTTCTTGGACAATTGCCCTCAAATGGTTTAGTTTTTCAGTAGGAAGGGGCCATTCTTTGACCCAGATTGGGGAGCCATCTCACCATTGAATGGCAGGAACTTGGGGAGCATTGGCCCTTAGGATTGGGGGTGAGACCCTATTTGATGATTGGAAGTTTTTCTCTCCGTATCTTTAGTTAATATATCATTTTGAAGCTCTCTATGGGTTGTAGTAATGTAAGCCTCTGCTTCTCCTAAGATGTCTTGGCCTAATAAATTAGAAGTTAATCCAAAGGCCAAAAGGGGATGAACTTCCCCTTGATTTCCATCTATATCTCCCCATTTAAGCCAATTTCTGGTCTCTTTTGAATGAGTGTTTCCACCTACTCCAAGTAACTGAGGCCCTGGAATTAGTTCCCATTGGGGTGGAATCTCTTCCTTCCTTAGTATAGTACGATCTGCCCCAGTATCAATTAGGCAACAAAATTTCTTTCCTGATATATAAATATCCATCTTTGGTCTAATCCCTGGAACAATAGGAACTGTCCAATGGACCTTAGGGGGACTGTGAGCAGGGGAACCTCCTTGGTGTAACGGGGCTGGAGGCTGCCCCCTTAGGAGTTTAAAGGTTTCCCCTGAATATCAAATTTAGACCTGCAATCTTTTCTCCAATGATATCCTCTTTTACATCTAGGACAAAGTGTTCTAGGGGCAGCTGGACTTTGAGTCTGGCCAGGGGAGCATTCTGGAGGCCGACCAGTGCCATTGGGGCAGTCTTTTTTAAAATGGCCTTGTCGTCCACACTTAAAATAAGCTCCTTTTCCATTTAAAACTGTTGCTAATACCTCAGTATGGGCATTAAGGGCCGTGGTCAATATTTGAGATTGGTGAGTTGTCGAACCCACATCTTTGGTGGCAATAATCCATCTCCCCATAGATCTATCTTTTAACCCGGCACAGGCCACCTTGTGATCTGCGGTCATCCCTTCCCAAACTAACATTTTTGCAAATTGGTCCCTCATCATACCAGGTGGAAGTTTCCTTTGAAGGCTTTTTTCCACTCTCTCAATAAATGTGGCCAGATCCTCATTAGCTTTTTGAGTGATTCCATGTATAGGAGGCTCTGTAGGGCCTTCCTCTAGCTTTTTCCATGCTGCTAGCCCTAAAGCTCGTATCTGCTCTCGGTAAGGGGCTGGTATTGCTGCCTGTTGGATGCCTGTGGCATATTGATCACTAGTTCCTGACAGCATTCCAAAGGTTATTGGTATGGGAGGATTTGCAGCTTCATTCCTCTTAGCCTGCATATGGCATTCATCAGAAAAATATGCACCCCATTTAATAAATAAAGGTCTCGGGAGCATGGCTTTGGTTAGATCCTTCCAATCTCTTCTCGTGCAGGTGTGATGGGCGAGACTTTGTAAAACCATTCCGCCCATGGAAAGTTTGGCCCATCTTCCATCACAGCTTTTTAAAATTCTTTTAACTCTTGAGTCTCCCAGGGATACCAAATTTGAGGTTTGTCTCCTCCCGGATTTAAATTAACTGGAAATGCCATTACCGGTGAAAGCCCACCAGAGGGCGCTACAGCTGCTGTGAGATTGGCGCCTCTTGGTAAAGTGGTCGGGCAGAAGGCCCGGCAGGGGCGGGCTCATAAAATGGCGGTTCCCGCTCACAAGGTGGTGAGCCATGTGGCCACTGGCTTTTGTCCTCAGGGAATTTGTTAGAGCTCTCTAAGGGAGGGGCTGTAATTTTTTCTAATTCCCTGGAGCGGGATTTCTTTGTTTCTAGGGAGTGGTTAGGCTTCTCCAAATCCTCGGCCCAGGAGGGACTGTTTATTTCTCTGAACCGGGAAAGACTAGATATTTTATTTTTTCATAGGGCCTGCTCCATTACCTCAATTCGAATGATTTGAGGTGCCTGCTCTGTGGCCTCTGCAGATTTTTTTGCTGTCTGCAAGAAAGAGCATGTTTTTAGGGCAGATAAAGTTGGATAAACTCCCGGAGGTGGGATTTCCCCGTATTCATGTTTTTGTTCTCTTAAAATTTGTTCCGTTTCGTGCCACGTTTTCAAAGAATTAAAATCAGACTTTGGGAGCCAGGGAGCCGCCTGTATTAATGAACTCCAAATATTTTCAGCTTGTCTATCAGAAATTTGGAGACCTTGCTTTCTTAAAATACACCGCCATGCCTTGAGGGCTGGGTCTTGAGATTTTCTAAATATTAATGTTTGCCCCATAATAGAGGGTATTTTTGCCAGAGAGACGTTGCGTCTCTAACCATGTTAAGCTCACCGATAATTTTTGTGCACCACGTTGGGCGCCAATCTGCCGGGACTGTTGAGTTATTAATGGGGCCGCGGTCTAAAGCTACCCCCCTTTTTGGGCCCTAAAAGGGGTTTCTTTCTGCCCACAGAAAGAATGTAACTTACCGAGCAAAGATGGGCTAAGCGGACAAAAAAAGCTGAGTGTCTCCCACCCGCATGCTGGGCGGATACCACGCCACACCCAGGGAGTTTTGTAAAGAGAGCAAGAAGCCAAAAACTCAAATTTATTGGCAAGGTGCTGAACTTAAATAGGTCTAGAACTAACCAATCAACCAGCAGAGCGGTTCAGACTCTCACGCTACGTCATAGCCACAAACCTTTGCTTAGCCCCGGTTCTCCAAAGGGCGTGGTAAGCAGCCAAAGTCCTTCCCCTTGGCAGACATAAGTTCCAACATCAAGTGAGGAAATAGAAGACATCATCAAAAAACTACCAGCTAGAAAAAGCCCAGGACCTGATGGGTTTACAGCCAAGTTCTAGAAGACCTTCAAAGAAGAACTAATACCAAAGCTCTTCAACTTATTTCAAAGAATAGAAAAAGAGGGAGCTCTCACAGACACTTTCTATGAGGCCAATATTACATTAATTCCAAAGCCAGGCAAAGATGCAGCCAAAAAGGAAAACTTCAGGACAATATTTTTAATGAACATAGATGCAATAATTCTCAACAAAATCCTGGCAAATTGAATACAAAAACATATCAAAGTGTACCACGATCAAGTGGGGTTTATCTCAGGAATGCAAGGGTGGTTCAACATACGGAAATCAATAAACATAATACATCACATCAATAGACTTAAAGATAAAAACCATATGGTCATCTTAATCGATGCAGAAAAAGCATTCAACAAGATACAATGACCCTTTATGTTAAAAACACTAGAAAAACTAGGAATAACAGGAACATATCTCAACATTATAAAAACTATTTATGCAAAGCCCCAACCTAACATTATCTTAAATAGAGAAAAACTGAAAGCATTTCCTCTAAAGACTAGAACAAGACACGGATGCCCCTTTCACCACTGTTATTTAACATAGTAATTGAAACTCTGGCCAGAGCAATTAGACAGAATAAAGAAATTAAAAGAATCCACATAGGAAAAAAAGAGCTCAAATTAGCACTATTTGCCTGCCGGGGCTGCTGAGTTATGAATGGGGCCGTGTTCTAAGCTATCCCCTTTTTGGGCCCAAAAGGGGTTTTTCATTCCGCCCGCAGAAAGAAAACAACTTACCCAGCAAGGATGGACTTAAGGACAAAAATAGCTGAGTGTCTGCCTCTGTTTGGTGAACAGAAACCACGCCACACCCAGGGAGCTTTGTATAGCAAGCGAGAATCCAAAAAACTCGGATTTATTGACCAGGCACTGAACTTAAATAGGCCTAGAACTAACCAATCAGCCAGCAGGGCGGTCCAGTCTCTCACGCTACGTCATACCCACACCCCTTGGTTTAGCTCCGGTCCTACTAGGGCGTGGTAAGCAGCCAAAGCCCGTCCCCTTGGCAGACAAGGAGTCCCAACAATTCCCCTTTTTTTGTTTTATTTAAAATGGGGTCTCTCCATTTTATATAAAAATGGGATGTCCCATCTTCTAGGGTGTCCAACTCATTAGAGAGTGTGCCTGTCTATGTCGACTTCTCCTCTCTGGGAAAAATCTTACCTGTCATTGGCTATCACTCTAGCACTTTAGGTGGACATACCTAGGGCCAGCAGGTGGCCAAGGGGAGCACACGGGACATGACAGTCACCTTTGGGAAGGCCTGACTGGATGGCATACCTCTGCATCCTGGTAAGGACCGTGGCCAAGCCTGTAGGGCTATAGCTCAGCGTGACAGTAGACCACACAGCTGTATCAATCTGGCTAGTTCTATAGGGTTAAAAGTGCACACAAAGACAATGACAATCAGGGATTTCACCAAAAAGAGAAAGTCCATCCATTTAGCTTAGTTTAAAGGAAGTCTTTTGGTATAAAGTCCGGACAATTGTCACAGGAATGGGACTCTCCTCTTAGAGTCCGAAGGAAGCCGTCCAGCACAAAGTCCAGATAATTGTCACAAGATATAGCGCTCATCTCTCAGAGTCTAAAGGAAGTCGTCTAGCATAAAGTCCAGATAATTGTCACAGGAATGGCCCAGTCTGTTTTCTCTCATCGCAGAGGGTTGAGATACTGACAAAGAAGGAGTCCAATATAGAGTTTTTGATGAATTTTGGAATGGATGTGATGAGAAGTTTAATCACAGCAGGATAGGAGATTTGTCACGGTGTTTTCATTTCTGTGGAAAAAAGAAAAGATCACTCCTCAAGAGCTTGTGCTCCTGGGTAGTCATTTTGGTCGGATTGGCAGTATTTGAGATCTCTGGCAGGTACCCATATAAGGTTTTGTTCTCCCATTGGGAAGACACATCCAAAACCTCTGCCAGCACTTATTAATGGATCAGGACCTCTCCAGAATCCAGTTAATGGGTCTTTCCATCGGATCTCAACTTTCACATAAGGCGTTTGGTTAGACCAGTGTCTTTAAAACGCAGACAGAGGCTGCTGTTTAGAAAAATTTAAAATATTTAAAGTAAGCATAGCTGTTTTCAACTGGTCATGGGGGTTGATTCCCCCATTTTGTTTTATTAATTGGTCCTTTAGGGTTTTATTATGTCTCTCTATGATGGCTTGTCCTTTTGGGTTATATGGGATCCCTGTGGTATGTTTAATATGCCATGTTTGGAAGAACTTTTGTAATGCTTTGCTCACAAAACAGGGTCCATTATTGGTTTTAACCTGTTTTGGCAATCCAAGAATAGCAAAGCATTGTAAAAAGTGACTTTCAGCATGTTTAGCCCTTTCTCCAGAATGTGCCATGGCCCAACAAGCATGTGAATAAGTATCTATGGACATAAATATATATTTTAATTTTCTAAATGGCAAATAATGGGTTACATCAGTCTGCCAGATAGCGTTGGGCCGTAGGCCTCTGGGATTTACCCCAGGGGACTGGAGAGGTGGGACTTGTAAGAAGGGCAAACAGGATTTACATGTTCTTATAATCTTTTTAAAATCTTTTATAGGAAATAAAGAAAATCTATTATGTAGACCTCTCCAATTTAAATGAGTAAGGTCGTGAAGACCTTGGGCTAACTGAAGGTCTTGTTGATATGGGACTGTAACTGTTAATACACCTGTGGTGGCCAAATGGTCAGCAGCCTGATTTCCCTCAGAGAGGGGCCCAGATAAGCCTTGATGTCCCCTAAGATGTTGGAGGAAAACAGGTTCATTACGCCCCTTTAACAGGGATCGAACCTGGATCATCAGAGGGGTGATAGGATTATTATCTATCTTTATATATGAGGCATTTAGAGTAGGTAATAGGTTAATTACATATAAACTATCTGAGAAAAGATTCATAGGCTCTTGGACATGGGTCAAGGCTAAAGAAACAGCATATAATTTTTTAAATTGAGTGGAACTAGTAACTGCTTCAAAGTATTGTGTCCTTTTGCCTGAGGATGGGTGAAATATTACAACTGCTGGCCCTTCTTTTTCTCCATCTGTGAAGACATTTACTGCCTTGGGGAGTGGCTTGATGGAAAACAGTATGGGGGGAGTCCACTCCAGTTTGGGAAAAGAAGAGGTCCATTTGGTTGACCCGTAATGACAGTCAACTTTTCCTAGAAATCCTTCTAAAGCACAGGAGACTCTAGGGTTGTTTTTTCCGTATCCATTCAAAGTCTGACAAACGGTAAGGAATTTTTAAAATATCTGGGTCTTTTGCATAATGCCTCAATGATGTATCTCTCTCTTTTATTACAAGATCTGCTAATTGATCTAATTGGGAATAAACTCGAGGTGCTCCTCTCACAGAGGAATGTATCCATTCTAATGGATTTCCCATCTGGGTGAGCACAGCTGTAAGGAGCTTGGCACCTGAGAAAACCCACTGATATAAAGGTTGCTTTGGTTGGTATCGAGCCACTTGGACTGAATTGAGGGCATCTTAGACTTTTTGTAATATTGACAGATGACTTTCTTCTAGTAAAATCACATCAGAGGGGGATTTTCCTTGTAGCAACTCAAAGAGAGGTAATAAATCTTCAGTAGAGATATGAAGCCAAGGTCTTAACCAGTTTAGCTCTCCTAATAGCTTCTGTAACTCTGCCAAGGAGTAAGATTTTTGAATGACTAGTTGAGGTTTGAGAGGACAAACCGAGTCTAGGCTAAGTTTTGTCCCCAATATTTTAAAGGGAGGAATAGTCTGTATTTTATCATTGGATATGTGCAATCCTCCTTTTTCTAAGAGCTCTCAAAGGGTTAAGTAAGCAGAGTTTAGTTGTTGGACATCAGCAGCTCCTAGGATGATGTCATCCATATAAACATATAAGGTGAGCTGTGATTTTTTCATTAATGGCTACAGAAGACATGAAACATAATATTGACAAAAGGCTGGGCTGTTAGCCATACCTTGAGGTAGAACTATCCATTCATATAGCTCATCTGGTTTCTGAAAATTGACTGAGGGGACCAAGAATGCGAACTTTTCATAATCATCTGGATGAAGAGGTATTGAAAAATAACAATATTTAATATCAATAACAATTAAGGTTAAATCTTTTGAGACAGAATGGATCCAGGGGAGGCCACGCAGAGGTGTGCAAAAAGGAACATCCTATCATTAATTTTTCGGAGGTCTTGTAACATCCTCCATTTCCCTGTGGCCTTTTGTATAACAAAACAGGACTGTTCCATGGGCTAAGAGAAGGTCTAATGTGTCCTAGGGCTAACTGTTCTTGGACAATTGCCCTCAAATGGTTTAGTTTTTCAGTAGGAAGGGGCCACTGCTCGACCCAGATTGGGGGGCCATCTCGCCATTGAATGGCAGAAACTTGGGGAGCATTGGCCCTTAGGATTGGGGGTGAGACTCTATTTGATGATTGGAAGTTTTTCTCCCCGTATCATTTTGAAGCTCTCTATGGGTTATAGTAATTTAAGCCTCAGCTTCTCCTAGGATGTCTTGACCTAATAAATTAGAGGTTAATCCAAAAGCCACAAGGGGACGTACTTCTCATTGATTTCCATCTATATCTTTCCATTTAAGCCAATTTTTGGTCTCTTCTGAGTGAGAGTTTTCACCTACTCCAAGTAACTGAGGCCCTGGAATTAGTTCCTATAGGGGTGGAATCTCTTCCTTCCTTGGTATAGTACGATCTGCCCCAGTATCAATTAGGCAATGAAATTTTTTTTCTGATATATAAATATTCATCTTTGGTCTAATCCCTGGAACAATAGGAACTGTCCAATGGACCTGATGGGGACTGTGAGCAGGGCAACCTCCTTGGTGTAACGGGGCTGGAGGGTGCCCCTTCAGGAGTTTAAAGTTTTCCCCTGAATATCAAATTTAGACCTGCAATCTTTTTTCCAATGATACCCTATTTTACACCTAGGACACAGTGTTCTAGGGGCAGCTGGACTTTGAGTCTGGCCAGGGGAGCATTCTGGAGGCCAACCACGGCCATTGGGGCAGTCTTTTTTAAAATGGCCTTGTTGTGTATATTTAAAATAGGCTCCTTTTCCATTTAAAACTGTTGCTAATACCTCAGTGTGGGCATGAGAGAAGTGCTCAATATCTGAGATTGGTGAGTTGTCGAACCCACATCTTTGGTGGCAATAATCCATCTCCCCATAAATCTATCTTTCAACCCAGCACAGGCCAGTTTGTGATCTGTGGTCATTCCTTCCCAAACTAATATTTTTGTAAATTGGTCACTAGGTGGAAGTTTCCTTTGAAGGCTTTTTTCCACTCTCTCAATAAATGTGGCCAAATTTTTATTAGCTTTTTGAGTGACTCTAGCTATAGGAGGCTTTGTTAAATTAACTGGAAATGCCATTACAGGTGAAAGCCCACTAGAGGGCGCTAGCACCTCTTGGTATAGCGGTGGCGTGGAAGGCTCAACAGGGGCTGGCTCATAGAATGGCGGATCTCATTCACAAATTGGTGAGCCATGTGGCCGGTTGCCTTTGTTCTCAGGGCATTTGTTAAAGTTTTCTAAAGGAGGGGCTGTAACTTCAAATTCCCTGGAGCGAGATTTCTCTAAATTCGCGGACCAGGAGGGGCTGTTTAATTCTCCGGACCGGGAAAGATTAGATCTTTTTGTTTTTTGTAAGAGTGAGCATGCTTTTAGGGCGGATAAATCTGGATAAACTCCCGGAGGCGGGACTTCCCCATATTCAATCTCTCAGTCCCTTAAAATTTGTTTCACTTCGTCCAACGTTTCCCAAGAATTAAATTCAGACTTTGGGAACCAGGGAGCCGCCCATATTAACGAATTCCAAATCACCTCCGCTTGGCTATCAGATATTTGGAGACCTTGCTTTCTTAAAATACACTGCCACGCCTCGAGGGCTGGGTCTTGCGATTTCCTGAATGTTAATGCTTGCCCCATAATAAAGGGTATTTTTGCCAGAGAAAGAGAAGCTGCGTCTCTAACCGTATTAAGCCCACCGATAATTTTTTTCCTGCCCCACGTTGAACGCCAACCTGCTGGGGCTGCTGAGTTATGAATGGGGCCGAGTTCTAAGCTACCCCCCTTTTGTGCCCAGAAGGGGGTTCCTTCCTGCCCGCAGGAAAAAATGCAACTTACCCGGTAAGGGTGAGCTTAAGGACAAAAATAGCTGATTGTCTACCTCTGTTTGGTGAACAGAAACCACGCCACACCCAGGGAGCTTTGTATAACAAGCGAGAATCCAAGAAACTCGGATTTATTGACCAGGCACTGAACTTAAATAGGCCTAGAACTAACCAATCAGCCAGCAGGGCGGTCCGGTCTTTCACGCTACGTCATACCCACACCCCTTGGCTTAGCCCCAGTCCTACTAGGGCGTGGTAAGCAGCCAAAGCCCGTCCCCTTGGCAGACATGGAGTCCCACCATTTGCCGATGACATGATAATATACCTAGAAGAATCAAAAAAACTCTACCAGAAAACTTTTACAACTAGTAAGTGAATTCAGCAAAGTAGCAGGATACAAAATCAATACCCATAAGTCAAAGGCATTTTTGTACATCAGTGACAAATCTTCTGAAATGGAAATGATAAAAACTACCCCATTTACAATAGCATCAAAATAAATACATAAAATACTTGGGAATCAACTTAATAAAAGAGGTGAAAACCCTCTATAAAGAAAAGTACATAACACTAAAGAAAGAAATTATAGAAGACTTCAGAAGATGGAAAGACCTACCTTGATCTTGGATAGGCAGAATTAATATTGTCAAAATGTCCATACTACCAAAAGCATTATACAGATTTAATGCAATTCCAATCAAAATCCCAATGACATTCCTCAAAGAAATAGAAAAAGCAGTCATGAAATTCATCTGGAAAAATAAGAGACCCAGATAGATAACGCAATCCTTAGCAAGAAAAGTGAAGCAGGTGGGATCACCATACCAGACTTTAAATTATTATATATTACTATATATAATAATTATATTATATATTATTATATATCATATATTATATGATATATAATATTATTATATATAATAATAATAATATTATTATTATTATATAATAATAATATTATATTATATAATATAATAATATTATTATATATAATAATAATAATATTATTATTATAATATATATTATAATAATATATATTATATGATATATAATATATAATAATAATAAATATATAATATATAATAATAATAAATAAATATAATAATTATATATATATATATAATATAATAATAATATATAATATATAATAATATAATAATAATTAATATATATTTATATTATTATAAATATATAAATAAATATATATATTATATAATTAATATATGTAATTATATATAATAATATAATAATAATAATGAATATATTATATATGATAATTATATATATTATATACAATATATATAATATATAATAATAATAATTATATATATATATATATTATATATATTACTATAGAGCAATAGTAACAAATACAGCATGGTATTGGCAACAAAACATATGGGTAGACCAATGGTACAGAATTGAGGACACAGAGAATAATACATATAATTTCAGCTATGTTATATCAGACAAAAGCGCCAAAAATGTACAGAGGAGAAAGAATAGCCTCTTCAACAAATGGTGCTGGGAAAACTGGAAATCCATATGCAACAAAATGAAATTAAAACTTTATCTCTCACCATGCACAAAATTCCATTCAAAGTGGATCAAGGACCTAGGAATTAGACCAGACACAATATGCATAATAGAAGAAAAAGTAAGCTCCAATTTCCAACATGACGGATTAGGCTCCAAGTTCCTTAGTAAGAATCCTGTAGCGCAATAATTAGTATCAATAATTAATGAATGAGATAGATTCAAACTATAAAGCTTCTTCTCAGCAAAAGAAACAATCAGTGAGGAGAATAGAGAGACAACTTACTGTGAACAAATATTTAATACATGCATATCAGATGGAGCACTAATTTCTAGAATATATAAATAACTCAAAATCTTAACACCAAAAAAAAAAAAAAAGAAAAAGAAAAAAAAAAACACAAATAACCCAATCAATAAATGGGCTAAGGAATTGCAAAGACACTTCTCAGAAGAAGATACACAATTAATCAACAAATACATGAAAAAGTGCTCAACATCACTGGAATTAGAGAGATGCAAATCAAAACTACCATAAGACTGCATTTCACTCCAGTCAGAATGGCAGCTATTAAGTACACAAACAACAATAAATGTTGAAGATGATGTGGGGAAAAAGGCACACTCATACATTGCTGGTGGAACTACAAAATGGTGCAAACATTATGGAAAGCAGTATGGAGATTTCTTGGAAAACTGGGAATGGAACCACCCTATGACCCAGCCATCCCACTCCTGGGTCTATTCCCAAAGGACTTAAAAACAGCATATTACAGTGACACAGTCACCTCAATGTTTTATAGCAGCACAATTCACAATAGCTAGGTTGTAGAATCAACCTAGACGTCCCTCAATAGATGAGTGGATTAAAAAAATGTGGTATATACACACAATGGAATTTTACTCAGCAATAAAAGAACATAAAATAATGGCATTCACTTGTAAATGGATGACGTTGGAAAATATAATGCTAGGTGAAGTTAGTCAATCTCAAAGATCCAAATACCAAATGTTTTCTCTGATATAAGAAGGCAGATTCACAGTGGTGTTGGGTGTCGGGGCACAAAAGAGGATAAGAGGAACACTAGAATGGTCAAAGGAGAGGGAGGGGAAGGGAAAGAGAAAGGGGGAGATGGAGGAAAAAAAAGAAAAGGTGGTATAATAAGATGAATATTATTATCCTAAATGCATGATTGAAGACTTGTATAGTACGAATATACTTTGTATACACTGTTATGTAAAAAGAGTCTCTATATGTGTATTATGAATTGCAATGCATACTACTATTACAAATGCAACAACTTAGAATTAAAAAAAAAGAAAGAAAGCTGTGTTGTTGATAAGCCAAGACAAAAATAAATAAATAAAAATAAAACACCAAACTATATTGGTAATTGCATATTAGTATTTATAGCATTATAATACACAATAGCAAGTTATGTGATCAACTTATTGCCCGTCAGTTGATGAAAGAATAAAATAATATTTGGTGTATGTACACAATAGGTTCTACTTGTTCATAAGGAAGAATGAAATTAGCACTTGCTAGTAAATGGATGGCACAGGAGTGTATCATGGCCAATGAAACAGGACAGACTCAGAAAATCACAGATCAAATATTTTAATTTATATGCAGAAGTTAGGGGGAAATTAGTTTAACAAAAAGGAGAATCTGATGAAAATAGAAGGAGAGTAGAAGTGGGAAACTAAGGGTGAGAAAGGGGTAGATGGAAAGGTGAAGAATTGGAGAATTAAGTGCACCAAATTATGTAAATGCACATGTCTCAACAAGTCATATAACAATTCATTAAAATTTTATGTATAACTATAATGCACAAATTAGAAAACAATAAATATAAGAAATACGAATATAGAAGAGGAATGGAAATGAACTAGAGATGGAAATGGCACAAACTATCCATTCATAAATGTCAAAATGTACCTTATTATCAATAATGAGAATGCAGTAAATATATATTTTAAAAAATGAGTCAAGCCAAATGAAAAAAGAAAGCACTTAGGATGCATCATATATTCTCAGTTAATTTGGTTGCCAGAATATTATTAATAGTTTCAATTGTTCACTGCTTTTAATTAAACCATTGCTGCCTACAAGTGAGTAAAAATTGAAAAGGGTTAGTCAGGCCCAGTGCTACATCATTTTTCTTTCTTTTGGGATCTTCTTTGGGATGTTCTATTCACCTTGTAAAATTTGAAGATCCTATCCTGTAGGCTTCTGCATGTGTGCTATAATGGTTCATTTAATGTTTGTAAAATGTATATATGCAATACTTACTCAAATTGAGAGCACTGTGGTGGGATGACATACAGGTAAGAAAAGGAGATGCTTTCTTAGAGATGTTGAGAGCAAAGCTAACAGAAATAGAGAGGTGGTGGCTAACCTTGTGTGTTTGGGGAATTCTCTGTGATGCATCAGATTGCCTCACTTTGTTTCTCTCATTTTAAAATTCATTTATCTTTCCGTTTCTAAAACAAGGTTTCTGAACTTTTCCTACCCAAAGTTTTCTCAGGACATAACTAACAAGGCTTCCTGCCTTTGTGGCTCAATTTGCTCTATGACCTTTACTACATACTTTGAAAGCCCTTTTTCAACATAGATCACAGTCACATCACATCCATACGTGCTGCCCAGTGTTCATGGAAAGTCTTTAAAGCAGGACCTTGGTACTACTTAGGTGATCATCACAAGACACATTTTCACTTCAATCTTTTAAATTCACAAAACACACACACACACACACACAATCCATCAATCATGTGAACTTTTGTATCATAACTGCCTTCATTGTGCCTCAGAGATTCTGGGGGATTCTCAAGATAGTGGAATAGAGAAGGTATCTTTTTCTGGCTACTCCATGGTGTGAAATGAAGAAAGCAGGCAGGTAGCTTTTCAGCAAGGGGGTTGAACAAGAACAAAAAAACAAACAAACAAAATGGAGTGTAATTTACTAGAATTTAATAATTGATTCTCAAAGAAGATCAGGGACTCAGGGGGTTGCATACAATAAAATAAGGAAGAAATCCCCAGTGTCACAGCTGCTGCTGTAGCTGGAGGCAGCAGCCAGAATAGTTTCTGTACAGGCAAAGTGGAAGTTTAGGGGAATTAATGAAATCCACATTTTAAAGGAGAACTGAGGCATGTCTGATACAAAAAAAAAAATAGATATAAGGCCGGGCGCGGTGGCACACGCCTGTAATCCCAGCACTTGGGAGGCTGAGGCAGGAGGATCGCCAGTTCAAAGCCAGCCTCAGCAATGGCGAGGCACTTGGCAACTCAGTGAGACCCTGTCTCTAATAAAATACAAAAAGGGCTGGGGATGTAGCCCAGTGGTCGAGTGCCCCTGAGTTCAATCCCCAGTACAAAAAAAAAAAAAAAAAACAGATATCAAAGACACTTCTCAACTAAACTTAAAGGTGTGCTACACAATATCCTTGTATGATAAAGAACCTACATTTACCTGGGGATGGGAAGCTGAGGAAGCCAATTTCTGTGAAACCAGAATTTGTCTTGAAATACAGGCCTGGCAAATCCACACTGCATGAAATAGAATGTGCCTAAGTGATCTGGAGAAAACAAATGTGGAGAGAGCTTTATAGAGGGAACTAAATGTCATGAAACCCACCCAGGTTTCTCTCACCCCCTCTAATCTGGCTGCTTTCAGGACGAGTTGGGAGAGATGTTCCTGGAAGGAAATTTGAAAGTGGAGGGTGCGAGAGATTGAGTTTGGAAACTGAACGCAAGACCAGGAAATATGGGGTCCACAGGTGGCATAGTGGACTAAGAATTGGATCCTCCACTACATGAGTTAAACCCAGGGAGAGTCTTGGAGTACAATCTTCCAGCATGGACTGGCAATTGATGTGCCCTGGAGGTGCACTGATTTGATATATCCAGACCAATTAACATTCAGTGAAAAGCCTGAAACCCACCAAAGCCTAAACCCCACCTCCATGAATTCCACTTACGGCATTATCTCTGTCACTCCAGCAATGTGGATGGTAGAGTACCAGGCTCCTGATGACTCCTCCTAACACTGCTGAGAAGAGAATCTGAGCCTCTTTTGAACTCCAATGAAAACAATGCTTTAACTTTTCATTGAGATTTTTTTCCTTTTCTTTTCCTTTTCTCTGTTTAATTGTGACCTTAATGATTCATGGACATTTATACTCATTTATTTTTTCACTAAATTCCAGCATTTTTAAAGCCAATTATTTATCATGGATCAGTTTTCTTGAGGTTAAGGATGATTGATTAGTATACTTCAATATTTTTGTATTCTTTTATTATATTTTATTTAAAATTTTTAATTTTTAAAATTTATGTGTGTGTCTCCCACCCCTGTTTCCCTTGATTCTCTTTCTCTCTTTTCCTCTGCTAACAGCCAATCTCTATTATTCTTTCACTCTTCCTTTAATTCTTTACTTACTGACTTTTCTCCTCCTCCCTCATAATCATCACATCCTACACTCCATGTTCAACATTTGAAATAATAATCACATTTGCAAATGTATTGTTTTGGTGTAGGCAATAACTGATCACTTCTATTTATTGTAACAACACTGTAGACATCATAGCAGGAATTATTTGATTTAATGCTGTATATTGTTTGGATTGGTTGTTATTATTTGTCTCCCCCTGAACAATGAGGTTTTGGAAAACTTTATGGACACTATACAGTCCAAAGTGATAAAAACTCTCCTGCCTTAGATCCAAATGGTTAGATGGGTAGACACACAAAACATGAAAAAACAAGGGAACATATCGCCCCAAAAAACTGAGACAATATAATGACAAAATCCATCAAACCACAGTGGAAGAAATGTCAGAAAAAGAGTTTAGAATGTATGCAGTTAAACGATTTGTGAGGTAAAGGACAATGTAAGGCATGAAATCAGAAAATAAAGTAAGTAAAAAATAACATTGATAAAGAGATAAAAAATTCTGAAAAATAAAATCAAGCAGAAATCCTAGAAATGAAGGAATCCATAAATCAAATTAAAAATTTAGTGGAAAGAATCACCAAAACACTAGATCACTTAGAATACAGAGTTTCAGGCAATAAAGATAAAATATATAATCTTTTTTAAAAAATTTTTTTTTAGTTGTAGATGGACACAATATCTTTATTTTATTTGTTTATTTTTATGTTGTGCTAGGGATCAAACCCAGTGCCTCATGCATGCTAGGCAAGTGCTCTACCACTGAGCCACAACCCTGACCCTAAAATATATAATCTTAAAAACAAAGGTGAACATGGAGAAAAGATGTTAAGAAAACATGAACAGAACTTCCAAGAATTATGGGATAACATAAAAAGACCAATTTTAAAATTTATCCAGATAGATGAAGACTTAGAGGTACAAATCAAAGAAGTGCACAAACTTGTCAACAAAATGATACCTGAAAAATTTTCAAAACTTAAGATAGAAATGGAAAATCAAATACAGGAGGCTTACAGGATCCAAATGTACAAAATTACAACAGACCTACACTAAGGTGCATTATTATGAAAATGCCTAACATACAAAATAAGGATAGAAATTTAAAGGCTGCCAGGGAAAAGCAATAGGTAACATTTTGAGGGAAACCAATCTGAATCTTAGCTGGCTTCTTAACCCAGAAGCTCAAGGCCGGGAGGTCTTGGAATAATATATACCAAACTCTGAAAGAAAATAGTTGCCAGCTGATAATACTATACCCAGCAAAATTATGCTTCAGAATGGATGATGAAATAAGTACATCTAGGATAAACAAAAGAATTCACAACTAGAAAGCCTGCATTAAAAAACATACTCAAGAAAATATTCCATGAAGTAGAAATGAAAAATAATATGAAAAACAGCAAAGGGTAGAACTAAACTAAAGGAATAGTCTATCAAAGGGGAAACCAATTAAAATTAAAATAAGAAATAAATAAAAATTATTTTTCAATAATAATATTGAATGTAAATGGCCTGCACACATAAATCAAAAGACAGACTGGAAGATTGGATTGAAAAACAAGACCCAATAATATGCTGTCTCCAAGAGACTCATCTCATATAAAGGCATCAACAGACTGAAAGTAAAAGGATGGAAAAACAAAATAAAACATAAAACATAATTCACATGGATCTCATAAACAAGCAGGGATTTCTATCCTCATATCAGATGAAGTGGACTTCAAGCTAAAGTTAATCAGAAGGGACAAAAAAGGACATAATATTGTTTAAGGGAATTAAAGATTAACAGGACTTATCAATAAAAATATTTATGCTTCCCCCGCCCCCCAATAATGGAGCATCTATAGATATCAAACAAGCCTTCTCAACTACAAGAATCAAATAGAGTACAACACAATAATATTGTTACATTTTGTTTTTGGTACTGGGGATTGAACTTAGGGCACTCGACCAATGGGCCACATCCCCAGCCCTTTTTTGTATTTTATTAGAGACAGGGTCTCACTGAGTCACTAAGTGCATCACCATTACTGAGGCTGTCTTTGAACTTGAAATCTTCTTGCCTCAGCCTCCCAAGTGCTGGGATTACAGGCATGTGCCACCACACCTGGGTTACAATAATATTGAATAATAGTAACACACCTCTCTCACTATTGGATGGATTCTCAAACAACAACAAAAATAAAAAAAGCAACAAGCAAAGAACCTATACAACTAATAATATAGATTTAACACACATATACAGAATAATTTATCCATCAATGGATATATACTTTCTTCTCAGAAATACACAGATCCTTCTGCAAAATTGACTAGATCTTAAGGCCCAGGGCAACTCTTAAAAAATATAAAAAACTTGAGATAATACTTTTTATTCTATCAGATCACAATGGAATGAAACTTGAAATCAATGATAAAATAAAAAATAGAAGCTACTCCAACAGGTGGAAACTAAATAATATGCTATTGTTTGACAAACAGATAGAAACTAGAAATCAATAATAAAATAAAAAATAGAAGCTACTCTAATAGGTGGAAACTAAATAATATGCTATTGAATGACCAACAGAAGAAAACTGGGATGAAATTTTAAAAAGCATACTACAGGTAATTGAATATAGCTATACATTCTATGAAAACCTTTAAGAGAAAATTTTATTACATTGAGATCATTTATTAAAAGGATAAAGGTCTTCAAATAAACAGCCTAACATTAGGTTTCAAAGCCCTAGAAAATGAAGAACAAATCAACACCAAAAGCAGTAGAAGACAGATGATAATTAAAATCAGAGCTTAAACAAATATAATTGAAATAAACAAAATCCAAAAAAATCAACAAAACAATGAGTTGGTTTTCTGACTATGCAAATAAAATTGATAAACCATTAGTCAAGCTAATGAAAAGAGAAACAAAACACAAATTACTAAAATTTGTGATGAAAAATAAATATCATGATGGATACTGCTGAAATACAGATGATAATAAGAAACTTTTCTAAAAATCTATATTCTAATAAAAATAGAAAATCTTGAAGACAACAAATTTCTAGAGACATATGACCTACACGAATTGAATCAGGAAGACACAGAAAATATAAACAGACAAATTTCAAGCAATGTAATGAAAGACACCATCAAAAGCCTACCAACAAAGAAAAGGCCAGGACCAGATGAATTCTCAACTGAGTTCTACCAGAACATCAAAGGAGTACTAACACCAATCCTTCTCAAATCATTTCAGGCTATAGAAAAGAGTGGAACCCTTCCAAATTGATTTTAAAAAACTAGTATCACCCTGATACAAAAAATCAAAGACACATCAAGAAAGAAAATTTCAGGCCAATATTCCTGATGAACACAAATGCAAATTGTGTGTGTGTGTATGTGTGTGTAGTGTTGGGGATTATACCCAGGGCCTTCTGCATGCAAGGCAAGCACTTTACCAATTGAGTTATGTTCCCAGCTCCAGATACAAACATCATCAATTAAATAATAGAAAATCACATACAAAGCATATAATAAAGATAGGGCACCATGATCAAGTGGGGTTTATCCTAGTTATGCAAAGTTGGTTCAACAAATGAAAATCAATAAATATAAACCATCACATCAATAGACAAGAATTACATGATTAGCTCAATAGATGCATAAAAAGAATTTGACAAAATACAGCATTCAGAGGGGGATCCAAGATGGCGGGTCAGAAGGAGAAAGCATTCTGTCACTCCATGACCCCAGTCTCAATTAGTGAGATTACTACTTCTCTGAGAGGGATAGAAGATACCTCCACAGCTGCTCTCCCCCATAAATCATCACTGCTGCACCCACACCCAGGCTCTGGGCCTTAGCATTAAAGCTGGTCTCCAGAGTCCTGTGGTGACTAGCCCAAGCAGGGCTCGTAAGCACCTTAACAGAATCACTACATCAGCACCAGCGCAGAACTTCTAGACACCACTGCCATGCGGGACACTCAGCTGCTATGCACCCACAGGAATTCTGGCTGCCACTCCCCTGTTAACCACTATCTACCCACACGGGGCTCACCTCCATCTTGGAACTCTGCAGCTACTGCCATAGTCCCCTATGCATGGTAGTCTTCCTGCACATGGGGACATTTTACAGGCATGGAAGACAGCCAATAGCCGCAACACTGCATGCCACTGAGCTCCTCTCTGAACACATCACACAACATCATCGCTTGCCTCTCCACATTGGACCCGACACCCCAGCACTGGATGAAGCCTGCATCCATCTTGGGTTACCTTCCTCACCATCTTTGGAGGGGGTAGCTCCCAGATCGGAGCTCCAGCTGTCCAGGTACCAACTCTCCACTTCCCAGCCCCTCTCCCCAGCAGCCAGTAACTCAGTACAGTATCTTCCCAACACAAAACAGCTCTCAGTGGGACAGGTGCACAAAGTGACCAGTGCACCACCCACAGAAGCCCAGGAGAGAGAGGTCCCTTAAGTGGGAAGTAGTAAGGGAAAGAGAGAGTACAATAGTTTGGAGACTAACAGAGAGACCAGAAATTGGGAAATCTTTGGGCAAGATAGGGAGATAGGATTGGGCTCTCAAGTCATATGAGCAGGCACAAAAAGAGACCTTTGAGGTTCAGACTCCCTTCAGGGACTGGCGGGTGACATACCTCACTTCCAGGTGCCCTGCACCAGGATCAGCCTTCCTACCCTGGTTATCTTCACCATTCTGAGGGCAGAGATACCAGTTAAAAACACTCAACCCCACCTATTGGATGAGAAGGGAAGCAGGAAAGATACTGATCTCCAACCAAAACAGTCAACAATCCTGATTTCTTCCTTTGAGATTTTTTAAAAACTATTTTTATTTATTTATTTTTTTAGTATTATTATTATTTTTTCTCTTTTTCTTCTCCCCCTCTACTCCCCTACCCTCACATCCCCAACATCTGTGAAACCAAGCACATTGCATAAATTAGAATTTTGAGGACTGGGACATCTGAATAGTACATTATAACTGTGTAGCATATTCCTTTTTATTTCCTCCAGTTTTTACTATTATAACATCCTTTATTTTCCTTAATATATGTGTGTGTCTGTTTTATGTACTCTACTGTCTTCCCACATATTTGTCTACCCAAAATTACTTCCTGTCTATTCTCATGCTAATAACCTTTTTTTTTTTTTTAGATTTCTATTTCACACTTACTAAGATATACTAACACTATATCCTCACATCCTGCCTCCTTAGCATTCATCATCCACCATCAAAAACTGGAAACCCTTTTACAAACCTACTGATTATATTATAGATAATAATAAAATCTAACATTTCTGTACATTGTGACTTTAAATGAATTGTTTCATAGGTTGTATATTGTTTATATTGGGATATATTAACATTGTCCTTCCCCACAAAGGAGAGTTATTGAAAGCCTACAGGAACACTATGAAACTATAGGGTAAAAATGGTAACCTTTGGACCCACAGTGCCAGAAGGGAAGACACACGAGCAACATGAAAAGACAACAGAGGACCCGGGCACGGTGGCTCAATAGATTTAAAGATAAAAACCATATGATCATATCAATAGATGCAGAAAAAGCATTCCACAAAATACAGTAGCCCTTTATGTTCAAAACACTAGAAAAACTAGGTATAACAGGAACATACATCAACATCATAAAAGCTATCTTTGCTAAGCCCCAGGCAAACATCATTCTAAATGGAGAAAAATTGAAGGTGTTCCCTCTAAAAGCTGGAACAAGACAGGGATACCCTCTTTCACCACTTCTTTTTAACATAGTTCTTGAAACACTGACCAGAGCAATTGGACAGATGAAAGAAATGAAAGTGATACGGATAGGAAGAGAAGAACTCAAATTAGCACTATTTGCTGACAACATGATTCTGCCTAGAAGACTCAAAAATTTCCACAAGAAAACTTCTAGAACTAGTAAATGAATTCAGCAAGGTAGCAGGATATAAAGTCAACACCCATAAATCTAAGGCATTTATGTATACGAGTGACAAATCCTCTGAAATGTAAAGGAGAAAAACTATCCCATTTACATTAGCCTCAAAAAACAAAACAAAACAAAACAAAACAAAACAAAAAAAAAAACAACAAAAAAAAAAAAAAACAAAAAAAACAAACCAAAACAAAACAAAACCTTGGGAATCAACTTAACAAAAGAGGTGACAAACCTATGCAATGAAAGCTACAGACTCTCTAAAGAAAAAAATTAAAGAAGACCTCAGAAGATGAAAAAAATCTACTTTGTTCTTGGATAGGCAGAATTAATATTATCAAAATGACCATACTACCAAAAGCACTATACAGATTATTACAATTCCAATCAAAATTCTAATGACATTCCTTATGGAAATAGAAAAAGCAGTCGTATAATTCATCTGGAAAAATCAGAGACCCAGAATAGCTAACACAATCCTTAGCAAGAAGAGTGAAGCAGGTGGCACCACTATACCAGACCTTAAACTACTCTACAGAGCAATAGTAACAAGAACAGCATGGAACTGGCACCAAAATAGACTTGTAGACAAATGGTACAGAATAGAAGACACAGAGACTAGCCCACAAAATTCCAATTATCTTAAATTAGACAAAGGCGCCAAAACCATACATTGGAGAAAGATAGCCTCTTCAACAAATGCTGCTGGGATAACTGTACATCCATATTCAACAAAATGAAATTAAACCCCTATCTCTCACCATGCATAAAACTCAACTCAAAGTGAATCAAGGATTAATAGATGAAAAACTTGTCTTAAAGAAGAAAAAGTAGTCTAATAGAAGTAAAAGTAGTTCATAATCTCCATCATGTTGGACTAGGCCCTAACTTCCTTAATAAGACCCTTATAGCATGAGAATTAAAACTGAGAATCAATAAATGGGATGGATTCAAACTGAAAATTTCTTCTCAGCAAAAGAAACAATCAGCGAGGTGAGTGGAGAGCCTACATCTTGGGAGCAAATGTTTACCCCTTACACATCAGAAAGAGCATTAATCTCTAGGGTATATAAAGTACTAAAAAACTAACCTCCAAACAAACAAACAAACAGAGTAACCCAATCAATAAATGGGCCAAGGAACTGAACAGGCACTTCTCAGAAGATGATATACAATCAATCAACAAATATGTGAAAAATTCTTCAACATTTCCAGCAATTAGAGAAATGCAAATCAAAACAACTTTAAAATTTCATCTCACTCCAGTCAGAATGGCAGTTATCAAGAATACAAATAACAATAAGTGTTTGCATGTGGGGAAAAGGCACACTCATACATTGCTGGTGGGACTGCAAATTGGTGCAGCCAATATGGAAAGCATTATGGAGATTTCTTGGAAAAACTGGGAATAGAACCACCATTTGAACAAGCTCTCTCACTCCTCAGTCTATACCCAAAGGACTTAAAAACTGCATACTACAGGGACACAGCCAAATCAATGCTTATAGCAGCACAATTCACAATAGCTAAATTGTGGAACCAACACAGATGCCCTTCAGTAGATGAATGGAGAAAGAAAATGTAGTATATATATACAATGCAATTTTACTCAATGCTAAAGAGAATAAAATCATAGCATTTGCAGGTAAATGGATGGAGTTGAAGAATATAATGCTAAATGAAATTAGCCAATCTCAAAAACCAAATGCCGAATGTTTTCTCTGATATAAGGAAGCTGATTCATTGTGGGGGTAGGGAGGGGGAACAGGGGATGAAGAGACAAAATCTAGATAGGGCAAGGGGGTGGGAAGGGAAGGGTGGAGGCATGGGGTTAGAAATGATTGTGGAATGAGATGGACATCAATATACAAAGTACATTTATGAAGACATAAATGATATGAATATATTTTGTACACAAAAAAGTACATCATTCATTTATGTTCAAAACACTAGAAACTAGATATAGTAGAAACATACCTCAGCATTGTAAAAGCTATATATGTTAAATCCAAAGCCAACATCATTCTAGGTGGAGGAATTGAAGTCATTTCCTCTAAAAACTAGAACAAGACACAGATACCATCTTTCATTACTTATATTAAATATGGTCTTTGAAATGCTATCCAGAGATATTAGACAAAAGAAAGAAATTAAAAGGACACAAATAGGAAAAGAAGAACTTGAAGTGTCCCTACTTGACTGTTGCCGCCTGAAGCGCTTGGAGCAACGGAGCCGCGGGAAAAACTTCAGAAGCAAAGTGGAGACAAACAGCTTTTTATTCTGATAACTTTTCTCTCCGGTTCTAACAACGACTAACACACGCCAAACACACCACTAAAATGGCGCTGACCCGATCAGCAATTTCGGCCAAGTCACTCGAGATCCTGCAACAAGTCCCATGAGACTACGGGAGGCAACAATGCCCAAATCTCCACGGCTCATAGTCAACCGCAATTCAAGTCAATCTCCAAACAGGGCTCCTGCACTTGACAACAGCATGATTCTATATTCAGAGGACCAAAAAAATTCTATCACAAAACTTCTAATACTCATAAATGAATTCAGCAAAGTATCAGCATATAAAATTAACACCCACAAGACAATTGTGTTTCTATATACAAATGATGAATTACTTAAAAGAGAAATTAGGAAACTATCCTATTCACAATAGCTTAAAAATACTTTGGAATCAGTCTAACCTAATTTTTGAAAGAACTCTACTTTGAAATGTACAGAACATTAAAAATAGAAATTTAAGATCTTAGAAGATGGAAACATTGCCTATATTCTTGTATAGGCATCATTAATATTGTCAAAATGGCCATACTACTGAAAGTGCCAAACAGATTGAATGATATTCATATTGAAATTACAAAGACATTCTTCATAAAAATAGAAAAAGCAGTCATTAAATTCATTTAGAAAAATAAGAGGCCTAGAATAGTCAAAGCAACCCCTGGCAACAAATTGAAGTTGGAGACATCACAATACCAGACCTTAAATTACACTGCAAAGCTATAGTAATAAAAATAGTATGGTCCAGACCTTAAATTACACTGCAAAGCTATAGTAACAAAAAAAATTATGGTATTGGTCTCAAAACAGATACAAAGACCAATGGAACAGAACAGAAGAGACAACACAGAGAAAAACCCATATAAATAGAGTTAATCACACCAGACAAAAGGGACATAAACATATGTAGGAGAAAATATAACCTCTTTAAACAAATGGCATTGGGAACACTGGAAATCCATGTGTAGCAAAATAAAATTAAATCTCTAAAAGTGAACCTAAAGTTTAGGCACTAAAACAGAGACTCTGCACGTATCAAGTAGTCCCAAATTCCTATCATTTCAGCTTAGGAACCAGATTCCTCAACAAGACTCTTAATGTACAGCAAGTAAAACCAATAATGAACAAATGGGATAGTATCAAAGTAAAAAAAAAAAAAAAAAAAAAAAAAAAAACTTCTTCACAGCAAAGGAAAATATAAAATATCAAGAACATAAACAGAGATCTTACAGAATACAAGGAATTGTTTGCCACCTGTACCTCAGATAGACCATTTATCTCCAGGATATATAAAGACTTCAAAAAACTTAACATTAAAAAAAAATAACACAATCAATACATGAGCAAAGGAATTGACTAGACACTGCACAGAAGAAATATGATTAATCAACATATATATGAAAAAAATGTTCAACATCTCTAGCAATTTAAGAAATGTACATTAAAACTACACTGAGATTTTTTTCCCATTCCAGTTAGAATGGCAACAATCAAGAATACAAGTAACAGTAACTGTTGGTGAGGATATGGAGAAAAGTGTACACTCAGACATAGCTGGCAGGACTGCAAATTGGTGCAGCCACTGTGGAAAGCAGTATGAAGATTCCTCAGAAAAACTTGGAATGGAACCACCATTTAACCCAGTTATCTTGGTCCTTGTTGTGTGCCCAGAGAACTTAAAAACAGTGTACTCTAGAGGCGTGGCCATAAAAATACTTATTCAATTTACAATAGCTCAATTTTTGGAACCAATAGGTTTCCTTCAACAGATGAATGGATAAAGAAAATGTCATATATTGTCACATCTTCCTTGGGACAAGTGAGCAAGGCTCCTTGTCTGAAATAATAAGGAGAGAAAGCAAGGCATCTCTCCCTCTTCCAGGAACAAAAATGGCGCCATGATGGTTAATTCTATCTCCCTATTCTCACTGTGTTTTTGTGTAACCACTAGGGTCTCATAAGTTAGCTATTAAATATAAATCTGATCACACAAATTTACATTGTAAAGTCTGAGTCAGGAGCTCTATAGCAAATTCATTAGTACACGAGAAAAACGGGTTTATAATTAGACATTAGGTTTGTAAGTAATGATTAAACTCGTGGCTCTTGCTGTGCCCCATAGTTCAGACTTTTCTAAGTTATAGTTATAAGGTTTTAAGTTATACTTATAAGGCTTTCTTGTGATTGATAAGGATTCTTTTATCTTAGGTAAGTTTAGGATATTAGTTTAAGATATATTGATATAAGTTTTCCATGGTAGAGACCCCTTAGATCTAACACCTGATCAAAGGAAAATTACCTGTTAGCTTAACTTCTGAGAAATAGCTGTACTTCCTTCTTTCTAATTCAGAACAAAGTTATTATAGGAAACAATAGTAAGCTGAGTTCAGTCAAGGTTTAGCTATGATGTATTAGGGCAGTCAAGGTGTGGGACTTTGTGAGTGATCTTAAAGGGCTGTAAAAATAGTTTTAGGTAAAAACAGTTTTTGTTCTTGACATTTAAGATTGATCAATATATGCTTTCTTTACTTTTTTAGATAAGTTTAATCAGTAATATGTACTTAGAACAATATCCTGTTTCCCTCAGAATGTATAACCCTGAAATTCCTTAATGTAACTTGTTTTCTTCATAATGTATAACTCTGAAATTCTTTAATGTAACCTCAAAAGCTGTAATGTGGCAAATGGATGTAAAACAAGTAAAGTTAGAGTTAGCCTCCAGACTTGTGTGCTGCGTGGTCTATCTCTCACCTTTTCGCCGACGTCTTCTCCCCCCCCCCCAACCAGAGCTGGTCTCTGGCTATATATATATATATATATATATATATATACACACACACACACACACACACACACACACACACATACATATACACACACATTCTACTTTCAGGTATATGTAAAAATAACAAATATATATATATATATACATACATACATATACATAATATATATGTACATACATATATACATAATATATATATTATGAGTGATGATATTCATATATATATATTAGAATATCATCACTCAGCCATAAAGAAGAATGAAATTATGGCATGTGCCAGTAAATGGATGGAACTGAATACTATCATACTAATTGAAATAAGTCAATCTCCAAAAAACTGAAGGCTGAATATTCTTTCTGAAATGCAGGTGCTACCACACAATAAGAAAGGTGTGGGTGTAGAGTAGAAGATCACTGGATTAATAAAGGAGAAGGAAGGGAAGGGATGGGAAATAGGCATATGAAAGACAGTAAAACAATTGGACATAACTTTTCTATGTTCATATATGAATACATAACCAGGTAAACCACACATCATGTACAACCACAAGAATAGGATTTAATTAGAATGTTATCCTCCATATATATATTCTAATTTCAGGTATATGTAGAAATAACAAATAAAAATATTTATTATTATTATATGTTCTTGTTCAATTATTCCCTTTATTCATATTTGACGACCGTCTTTGCCTCTTCTGACTAATTTAGTGTGGAAGTTTGCTTTGTCAGATATGGTAATAGCTACTCCTGCTTGCTTTCATGTTCCATTTACATGGAGTATCATTCTCTAACCTTTTGTTTTCATCTTGTGGATGTCTTTGCCAATGAAGTGTTTTTCTTGAAGCAAATGTATCATCTTAGAACTGAATATATTGAGTCTTATTTTATCATCCTATGTGCCTTTATTGGTGATTAAGATGATTTATATTCTGTGGACCTATATAGAGAGGCATATATTGATTGCTGTTTGTTATGTTTTACATATGAATTGTGCATTAGAAAACTCATGTGGTGTAATCATCATATCCATGTAGCAATATTCAGAGATTAGTTGATCAAATTAGGAGAATTGTAACCTCATCAGTGAATTAATACCTTTCATGAATTCATAATTTGAATTGACTTATTGGGCAGTAACCATAGGCAGGTGAGGTGTGGCTGGAAAAATTATGTCACTGGATGCATTCCCCTGGGAATAATATTTTTTCTTGGTATTCTCTCTCTCTCTCTTTCTCCCTGACTACCATAAGGTTAGTGGCTTTCTCATACTCAAGAAGCTACACTTTCACCAAGAATTAATATCCACACTACTAAAAAATTAGCACCATAAAATCAAACAATTCAACCAATAAATGAAAAAGTGAACTCAACAGATACTTTTTTACAGTAGAAGTATGAATAACTAACAAATATATTGAAAATGTCCAATATTCTTAGGTATCAGGGAAATAAAATCAAAGCCATGTTACCATTCCATCACACCCTTATAAGGTTGACAATCTTCAAGAATACAAATAACAATAGCTATTGTTTGTGAGCATATAGGGGAAGTACACACTCTCATTTTTGGTGGAACTGCAAATTAGCATAATCACTTTGGAGATCCATATGGAGATTATTCAAAAAGATATAAATAGAACCATTATTTGATCCAGCTATATCACTTCTTAATATGTATCCAAAAGTATTACAGTCAAAATACTATATAACAAATTTTCAGCAATTCAAAATAGCCAAGTTATGTAATTAACCTTGGTATTGATCAATACACAAATGAGTAAAGAAAAATGTGGTATATATACACAAATTATTTTTGCTTAGCCACAGAAAAGAATGAAATCATGTCTCTTGTAGGGCAGTGGATGGAACAGAAGAGCAGCATATTAAGTGAAAAATACTGAGAAAGCCAAATGTCACATGTTTCTTTCATATGTGGAAGCTAGAGAGAGAAAATGAATAAAAGTGATCTGATAAAATAGACAGGAGACCAGTAATTGGAGGGAGGAGGAGAGAGCAAGAGTACATAGTGGGAAATTTAATTGATAAAATTGTGTTATGTGTACATTTGAATATACCACATGAATTCAACTATTATTTGTAGCTTATATGCACCATTAATTCTTAAATAAATAAATACTGAGAGAACATTAACTAGGAGGGCAAATTAATGTTACTTAGGTCGCATAAAAATTTGAAAACTCCTTAAAACCAAAGCAAAATATAAAATTATAACACACTGCAGAAGAGAATAATCAGTAATAAACAAATGTGATGAACATTTTAAAAATTACTAAAAATGAATAAGATGAATGTAGACTGTTCATCAGGTACATAATATAAGTGAATACTGAAGTGGTTAACAAAGATAAGAAAAATTCTAATGTCAGTATTTTTCAGACTTATGAAAAAAATTCCACAATATTATCACACATTATCCAAAATGGTTAAAGCATATTTAAAGGCATATTTTATTTATCAATCAGACTGAGCCATAGAGTGCACAGATTTTTTTTTTTGAACTTTATTTGAGGTGCATTTGCAAGGGTGTTGCTGGATGAGAGAAATATTTGAATTGGAAGACTTAGGAAGAGAGATTTTTCTTGCCAGAACAAGTAAGTCTCAACCAGTTCATTGAAAGTTTGAATAGAGTAGGAGGATGAACAAGAGAGAAATTACTCTGTGTCAGATTGTTAATATTTATTTTTTAATATTTTTAGTTGTAGTTAGACATAATACCTTTATTTATTTATTTATTTATATGTGATGCTGATGTGTAAGATTATTTTAAGCTGGAACACACAGCTTCTCTTACTTTCATACTGAGACTGAAATTTACACTATCAACTCTCCTGGTACTTGGGTCTTTCGAATGTATTTATCAATCTATTTGTCTATCTATCTATCTATCTATCTATCTATCTATCTATATCTTATTGGTTCTCCTTTTCTGGAGAATCCTTTTTGAGTATAAAGATGATTCTAAAGGAATATAATTTCAAAGATGAGTTTATTTAAATGATTTTTGGATTTTCAGAATTGAATCTCAATTCTGATTAAATTTAAGACTCCAATAACCACATTTCTAGTAATAAAGAAAGCACTAATAATCAATGCAATGACCTGACAATAGAGATATGTAAAACATATCTCTTGAATACTCCCAATCAGCCACTTAATATAAGCAAGGATCTGAAATAACTGTATATAAAAATTCTGTGCATTTCTTAAAAAATAATATAATTAGTTTAGCTAGTTGTTCTTAAAATCACTAGACAAAGTGCTAAAAGAAAAAGAAAATATGAGAGACTTGATTTCCCCCATTCAAGTGCAGCATAAATCACCTGAAAACTTTGATTTGTGCCTTGAAAATAATGTTTATCTTCAGCAGCTACAGTGTTCAGATTCTGAAAATCAAGCACAAAATCTAAGCCTGTGACTGGCTAAATATATCTGCTATTGAAGTAGGGGAATTGGTTGAAGTTTTAGTCAGCTTTTTAGTCAGCTGTTGACAAGGCCTGACAAGAGAAATTTTAGAGGAGGAAAAGTTTATTTGGTGTTCATGATTTCAGAAATATCTGTCCATGCGTAGTGCAGTGGATTGTACCTATAATCCAGGAGGCTCAAGAGGCTAAGACAGAAGGATCATGAGTTCAAAGCCAGCCTCAGATATTTAGTGAGGCCCTAAAACACTTAGCAACCCTGTTTCTAAGTAAAATATAGAAAGCGGCTAGGGATATGGCTCAGTGAATAAGTGTCCCTGGGTTCAATCCCCTGTAACAAAAAATAAAAAAAATAAATAAAATAAATAAAAACCTCAGCCCACAGATCACTGATCACACTGCTTGGGGTCTATAGTGAAACAGAACCAGAAAATTATAGTAGAATGTTGTGGAGGAGGAAAGCAAAGCAGCACAGGACATGACTATAAGGAAGAGAGACAAAAAGGCTGGGGGGAAGGAGAGAGGAAAAGGGAGAAGGAGAAAGAGAGAGTGATCATTCTTTGATCACCAGGAACAAAATACAAACCCTAAAGTCATGCCCGCAAGGTGGCCTACAGCCACACCATACAGTTACCACAAGTTAATTGATATCAGTGTATACATTAATTGATCAGCTTACAACACTCATAACGCAATCATTTTAGCTATGAATGTTCCTGCATTTTCCCACACATGAATGTTTGGGGAACAACTCATATATAAACCATCAAAACTGGAAATTGTGGAATTCTGTAACTTTAAATGGAGATGTTTGGGAAGAAGTTTATGAAATGAGGATATAGAACTTTATACTTTGGATGAGTCTTTTTTGCCAGTGGAGGAGGATTTTCTACCCATGTCCAGTGGTATTGAATTCTCCACCCATATTTGAGTAGATTATTTCTGTATAACCCAAGTAAACAGAGAAGGCCTCCCACAAG
>CM046659.1:136548073-136767899 GCA_025594165.1 Tamias sibiricus
TAAATTCTCTACTTTACTTTTCTCAGCATGGTTTTTATATATCCCAGCAAACACAGCAATTCACATTACAGCTTTCAAAGTTTACATTAAAGAATTTCAAGAAATTTCAGGGTCATATAATGAGGGGCAAACAAAATATTTATCCTAATTACATACTACTGATTAATCTTATCTATAGACAGAAGAAAACATTCTAAAATTCACATTTATCTAAACCTATACCAAAGATTCCTCAAGTCTAGGCATGTTAACTCATAATGTTTAAGCTAAATTGCCCTAATATTTTTTTTTTCTTTAAACTTCAACTGGGCCTAGACTTCCTGTCTCCTTCTGTGTCCCTATAATGACTTTGTTTTGAGCTCAGGAAGAAAGAAGTATGGTTGTCTATATCTTAAATTTACTTAAAAGATAAACAGGAGTCCTTACCAAACACAAGAAAACATTTAAAGCTCTTCTATGGAATGTACAACAAGGAGAAGGTTAAACAATAGGTATTTTCTGTGCTCAATGATTATAGCAGGGAGGGGTTAAGCAGTGAGCATTTGCAAAAGCTAATTTCTAACTAGAAACCTGTTATACTAGTTCAACTTTTAGAATTTGTTTTTGAGCTCCTGACTTAGATTCCACAGAGTAATAATCTATTGTGGTCAGTTTCATGCATTATGCATTAGACCCAGTGGCCACATAGGTGGAAGACAAAGCAGTAGGAATATACAGAGACAGAGTTAGCCACTGCAGTGCCATGTTTGTGTACATCTACTTCTTACAAAGGAGGCATGCTTTTGCTTCTCTCCTTTATTTTGATGATGAGGATGCCCTGCTCACTCATCGTAAGGAAGATGTCACAGTGTACAGCTATTTTTCTGGCAAAAATGTTTTTCTTCATTCTTATCAATCAAACTCACAAGAAATTTTTTATTTAGCTTGTAAATACAGGGATACAGTTTAACTGATTATTTCTCAGGGTATATTCTTGCTACACTACCTTCTCTCTCCCAGATGAAAGAATGTCCTCATGGGGAGTTTCTTAAAATTAGTTGACAGAGTAAGAGAAGAATCATCACTAGTTTACACTTGGTTCTTCATAATATTCAGGCATCACCTGAAACTTGGCAACTACAGTAGTACAACCCTTCTCTAGGACAGCTCCCACCAATGATGAAGGAAAACATGCTCTGTTAGCAGAATTTTGGACGGTGCATCTAATTGTGCACTTTGGAAGGAGAAGTGGTCATAAGTGTGACTATGAAACAATATTGAGCTGTAATGAATGGTATGGATGAATGATCAGGATCTTAAAAGAAATGGGATTGTAAACTTGGTTAAAAAAAGAGGCATTTATGAAACAGATATAAGGACAAGCCTCTCTGAACCAGCAAAATATATGAATACATCTTTCACACGTAAATGATTACCAAAGGATGAAAACATCAGAGAAAGACTTTAATAATAAATTCTGCATTCATTCTGTACATATTAGCAATCATCTTCCAACAGTTACCTCTGTTGTTGCCCAATGAATTAATGAAGAAAATAGCTAAGGGGGTAGGGATAAAAGTTATGCATAGGCTTTAATACTTGGACTTTCAATCATCAAGGCTCACCTGGCTATGGCCACTGCTGCCAGAAGAACTAACACCTCTGCATGGCACAACTCCCCAAGGCAATGCCCAGCTACATTTTTTTTCAAATTAAATACATTGTGCTACTTCCATAATGGAAAAAGGAAGTGTTTTTATTTTTCTTACTGGAAAAATATTTACTCTGGAAATAGATTTGCATCAATTTATGCAATAATTTGGTCAAAATTACCACCTGAGGGTTACAGAATGCCTTATGTACCAGCATGATCTTCCAAATAGCATTTTTTTTTCTGATCAAGAATCTAATTTCATTACAAAAACGTATGGCAATGGGACCATATTCATGAATTTTAATGGTCTTACTGTGCATCCTACCATCTTGAAGTAGCATGCTTGTTATAATGGTGGAATGAACTTTACAAGACTTGATTCAGTTATATTGTCAGGTGACCAAAACTTTCAGGACTAGGTTAAAACTATCCAAAAAGCTGTATATATTATGAAATCTTGTTATGTTTTAGATATAAAGTGATTCTCAAAGGCTCTTGTGTAAGACAATGCAATAAAGTTTACAGGTGAAGTGATTGGCTTATTAGACACTTAACAAAATCATTCCATTAGTCTTCTGACAGGAATTTTCTGGGTAGTACCTGTAGGCAGGTAGTGTGTTGCTAGAGGGGGTGGGTGACTAGGGGCATGGCCCTTTGAGGTATATGTTTTGTCCTTCTTGAGCCAATCTCTCTCTCTCTCTCTCTCTCTCTCTCTCTCTCTCTCTCCTGATGCAATGTCCTGTGCCACTTTCATATACCACAGTCTTCTGATATGGTCTGTCACAACTGGGCCCAGAGGAATGGAGCCTGAAATCTAAGGACCAAGATCTCTGAAAACATGAACCCTCAAATAAATTTTTCCTCCTCTAATTGTTCTTGTATGGTATTTAGGACACAGCAATGAAAAATCTGACTAAAATACTTTTCCAATATATGCAGTCAATTCCCTAATATCTCCTATTCATGGGTTCAGGAATCAAGGAGAGAAATGTGAACCATTAATAAAATATTTTCTTATGGTCCCATGACTTTAAACTTTGCTGGTGTAGTCCTGCTTCTCAGGTCCAGAAGAATACATGTTTCTATCAAGACTAATTTACAAGACTAATTTAATTCAACTGGAGTTTAAGACTCCACACTATCACTTTGGACTTCTCATGTTTCTGGATCAAGAGGCAAAGAAGAGATTTATGGTGTTGGCTAGGGTAATTGTTGACTTTCAAGAATTAATTAGATTGCTATTCCACAATGAGGCATGTAGGAGGATGTCTAGAGTAGAGAAATACCCTTAGGTCCTCTCTTACTAATGCAATGTCCTGTGATTAAGATGAATGGAAACCTAGAGCAACCTAGTCCAGAGAGGACTACTAATGGCCCAGAAGCTTCTAAAAGAATATTTAGGTCACTCCAATTGGTAAATTTCCTTTTGTATCTGAGGTGATATCTGAAGGCAAAGGGAATATAGTGTGGGTGTCAGAAGAAATGAGTCATAATTAGCAACTATTTCCCTGCTACAAGTTTATAAAGAAGAATTGTAAATATTATTAGTATTTATTCCTGTTTTGATAATAAATATTTTAAAAAACAAACATATTTATCTTTTCCTATCTTATTTTTCTTACATGTATCAAAATGTATTAACTTTACATAATGATATTTTAAATATTATAGTATCATATTTAAATTATGGGCTATCAAGAGGACTATGCACATGTTATGGTTGAGATACAGTGTCCTTCAAAAGCTCATGCATAAAACAATAGAACAATTTTTAGAGATAAAATTAGTAGATTAGGAGAGTGTAATCTATTTAGTGGATTAAGCCACTAATATGAATTAACTGGGCCATAACAGTAGGCAGGAAGCATGTGGCTGGAGAATGTAAGTCACTAGAGGTATCTTTGGAGTTGATATTTTGTCTTTCATAATTAAAGATATTTCTCTCTCTCTCTCTCTCTCTCTCTCTCTCTCTCTCTCTCTCTCTCTCCTTCGTGGTTGTCATTCCCTGAGCTTCTTCCCTCCCCTCCACCACACCCTTCTGCCATAATATTCTGCCTCAACTTGAACCCAGAGCAACAGGATAAGCTAACCATGAATTGAATTTCTGAAACCATTAGCCAAGATAAACTTTTCCTTCTCTTAAAGTCATTCTTGTGAAGTATATTGGTCACACAAATAAAAAAGCTGACTAACATAAACAATTTATACCAAGAAGTGGGGTGATTGTTGTGACTAACCTGACCATGTAATTCTGAGGCCTTGGAGCTGGTTTCCAGTGCATAAACTTTGAAAATTTAAGAGATGTGATGTGAAAAACCTTATGACATTGTAGATAGAGTTTAATATGTAATTCGGGTGGAGGCTCATCAGATCAAAATACAAACAGGACTTCAGGCAGTAAAAGACTCAGCTCATGAGATTTCAGAAATCAAGGAGGACTCTATTGGAAATTGGATTAGAGGTCATTATAGACATTCTGACAGATAAGTTTTCTATATTTTATCCACATCCTTAGACTTAGTGAGGCTTAATTTAAAGTGGATTGATTCATAAATGTTGATGAGGGACATTAAAGGCAGCACAGCATTTAGTCAATAGTATGGATATTGCTAGCACCTTTTAGCCAAGCATCCTGTTATAACAAGAAGCAAGAAACAGCACAAATATTTGAAAATCATGCAGTTTGGCAGGAAAAGTGTTGTTGCAACTGGGGCCATGAAAGATGTGGTTGCTTAAGCATTTACAGCCACTAGAAATATTTTAAGAACTTTAAAATTAGACAAGGAAAAAGAACTTGAAGGCATCTCAGGAATTGAAAAGATTACACCCATTTCATTCTCAAGGATGTAAAAGTAAAAGTAAAAATTCCTTTGAGAAGTGATGGTGGTGCCAACCTGCTTGCTCAGTAGGGCCTAGGAAGATGTTTAACTGTGCTGATCTGGGTAGAAATTCAGCTCATTGCAGCTATGGTCTGAGGATACTTAGATACTCTTTGAGATGTTGGAAGACCTTGGCATCAACCATGTAGTACTGGTTCTACAGAAATGCAGAGTGATGAATAAGAGGTTTATTGAGTCTTCCACTGAGATTTCAAATGAAACTCTGGGAAGACAGACAAAATGTATCAGGGCTTAAGTCCTTGCATTCTGCTCTGAGAGATAATGCATTAAGAAGTGAAAATAAATATAGAGCTGCAGTAGAGAACTCTAAGGTTCAAAGATGCCAGCAATGTGAGGTATCTGCTGAGGAAAGTTGCAGAAAATGTTCAGAAAAAAAGGCAGAGGCCTTGTGGGTTACAATCAACAATGACATAGGCACAGACTTACACAGCCCTTGGGAGAGAACATAACAATGCCAAGTGTTCCAGATGCTGGATGTAGAACTATAGAATCTGTTTTCCCATATAGATTTCTGTTTATCTTTGTTGCATTCATTCTTTCTATGCTCCAATTTTTCCCACTTATGATGAAAAATATTTACTATGTGCCTTTGTATATTGGAGACATATAGATATATCTATACATATACAATATACATATAAATATCTCCAATATAATATATATAACATAATATTAATAATATTTACATATTAAAAATTAATAATATTTATATACATAATATATACCTTGCTTTTTATTTTGGTCTCACAGCTAAGAGTTTGCTTTGAGTCTCAGATAAAATTTTGGACTTGGACTTTGGGGTAATAATGGAACTATTAAGACTATGGAGATGCAGAAGCCACTGCAACAGAAGCTGCTGATGCAGAAGCCCCTACTGTGCCCGGAGGTCTCTTCTCTGAGCACACCTGGGTATGTCAGATGCAAATTCTAACTACCTCCATGGTTGCTGCCACTGAACAGGAAGTCTTCTGTCAATCAATTGCCACCTGCACCACTACTGCCATTGCTGCTGCCTCTGATTCTGCTGCTGCCAGCCTGAGGTCGCCTGGAGCTCTCTTTTCTGGGTGCTGTTGCCGCCACAGAAAAAAAACGCTGCCTTGATGAAACTGAAGCTGACACTGCTGCTAACCCCCAGAGATAGCCTAGTGATGCTGCCACCACAGCTGCAGATATTTCACAGAAGAAAAAATAAAATTGATCAACAAATATATTAAAAAGTGTTCAACACTTCTAGCAATTAGAGAAATGCAAATCAAAACTACTCTAAGATTTTATCTCATGCCAGTCAGAATGGCAGTCATTAAGAATACAGGCAACAATAAATTTTGGCGAGGATGTGGGGGAAAAGGTACACTCATACATTGCTGGTGGGACTGAAAATTGGTGCAACCACTATGGAAAGCAGTATGGAGATTCTTTAGAAAACTGGGAATGGAACCACCATTTGACCTAGCTATCCCACTCCTTGGTTTATACCCAAAGGACTTTAGATTAGCATACTATTGTGATGTAGCCATATCAATGTTTAGAGCAGCTCAATTCACAATAGCTAGCCTATGCAATCAAGCTAGGTTTTTCTCAATAGATGAATGGATAAAGAAAATGTCATATATGTACTCAATGGAATATTACTCAGCTTTAAAGAAGAGTGAAATTATGGCATTATCCAGTAAATGGTTGGAGTTGGAGATTATCATGCTAAGCAAAATAAGTCAATCCCCCAAACCAAAGGCTTAATGTTTTCTCTTATATGCAGATGCTAATTCACAATAATGTGGGGGGCACTAGGAGAAAATAGTGTTTCCTTAGATTAGGTAGAAGGAAGTGAAAGGAGGGGAGGAAAGGAATGTGGGAATGGGAAAGATAGTGGAATGAAACAAACATCATTACTGTATGTATATATGTGACTACATGACCAATATGATTCTGCAACATCTACACTTTAAAAAAATGAGAAATTATATCCCATCTATGTATGATATATCACAGTGCATAAATGCATTCTACTATCATGTAAAACTAATTGAAACAAAAATATTTTAAAAATGACAATTGAAAAAGAAGAGTATGAAATTATTTAATAGGCTAAATATATCCTTCTTTGGGATATGGATGTTAACTTATAGGGCTGGGGTGGAATATTATGGTTTAGAAATCAGTTGTCCTCCAAAAGTTTATGGGTGAGAAAATGTGAGAATTTTCAGAGTTGAAATTATTATATTATGAGAAGTATAACTTAATCAGTGGATTAATTTACCAATGTATATTAACTTGGCAGTAATTGTAGGCAAGTAGGGTGTAACTGGAAAAAGTAAGTTCCTGGGAGTGTACCTTTTTGATTTCTAGATTTTCCTTGGTGAGCAAAGCTCTACTTCTTTCTGGTTGCTATATCCTAAGCTGTTCACTTCTTCCACAAACTTCTTCTATGATATTCTGCCTCACCTTAAGTACAGAGTAATGAAGTCAGTTGGCAATGAGCCAAAATTAACTTTTTCTTCTATAAGATATGCTTTACAGGTATATTGGCCACAGCAATGAAAAAGATGACTAAAACTGAGGCAAATATGCTTGGGGCCGAGATCCAGCTGGGGGGTACAAATGCGAGTGCTCAGCGAAGTACAAAGGCAGAGGAGCAGCAATGGGGAAAAATAACACATCGACACATGAGTCAGGCTGTGGAATCTTCTCTCTTTTTTTTTACTTTCACTTTGTTGTAGGTATTTAAGCATAATTTTTGGCAGTACAAATTGTTTATACTTTCTTTTGTGATTTTATTACAGACATGACTTAATTTATAGATTACATTTTAGACATATTAAATTTCTTATTTTATATATCTCAAGGTTTTGAGGTCACTTACACCTTCCCAAGGCCCTGTATGTGACTGTCTGGACATATTATAATTTCATCATTTTTTATCTAATTAGTTTGGGTGAAAATTTATTTCTCATGGATTCCCTGAAACTCAAACAGTTTTTCTCTGCACACCATTCAGGCTGTCTGATAAAAGTTAACTTTCTCTGTCTGGGATTCCAAAGCACTATTGTTTTTCTTTTATAGCAGTTGTTTATAAAACCTAGAAGCAGGGAGGGGGGGGGCAAGCTGAATGTTAACTCTAAAGGACTTTTTACTCTAAGGAATTTATATCTACTCTAAAAGTAAGAGAAATCTATTTTTAATCACAAAAAACTCTTAAAGCTTAATAACTAGGAATTAAGTACTTATAGAAAAAGGTTTGTGTTACTCTTTTCAAGAAAAGATAAATGTACAGAGTTAGTCTGGATCTAAATAATTGAAATAGCGATATCTGGTGGCCATATATATGAATAAAGAACAGAACAGCAAGTAAATAGGAGAACCTAAGCAGTCAAAGTTAGCTCTTTCAGCACCATGATATCTTTCATGAAAAAAGAGAGGGCTTTATCAACAGAAAGGTTATAGGGAAGCATAGGTAATAGCAGATCACATTGGAGTAACAGCCATTACCCTATCCTTGTGGTGGTTTGATTTTTCGTCATATGTCAGGGCAACAGTCCTGGGCTAGGCCAAGTACATATATCAGGAAGTCATATTTTTGGCTGACGTGTTCTTAATGTCCCCAACATTTCTTTTCCCCTTTTCTGTTGATGGGAGTCCATCCTACTCGAGAGTGTGCCTGTCTTAGGTTTCCCCCCTCTGGCGGTCTTACCCATCATTGACTACCACCCTAGCACTTTGGGTGGACTTACCCAAGGCCAGCAAGATGCAGTGGCAGGGGGGAAGACATGGGACACAACCGTTGCCTTTGGGAAGGTTTCCCATGGATGATTTAGACTTCCACATCCTGTCAAGGACCATAGCCTAGTTCATAGGGCTCCCGACCATCATTGCTGAGGGCAGCATATTGTTGGCAGACAACCATAGGCTGTACTGATTTTTCCCTGTCCTTAAGAAAGATGTCATTAAGATGCTATGGAAAATGCCACAACACAAATATACACACGTTTTTTGTAGCAGGCAGGAAATATGCATCATGTTAAATGGAATTATGGCTTTGTTATAGCATTAATTTGAATATTAGGCATAATTTAGTGAGATGTATACAAGTGATCAGTTGAGAAAAAGTGGACTTGTAATGACTAATTTTGTGTGTAAACTTGACTGGGACACACAGAGTTCCCAGATATTTGATTAAGCATTTTTCTCTGTGTATGAGAGGTATTTTAGATGAAGTTACTTGAATGGGTGTACTAAGTAAAGAAAGTTGCATTTATCAATGTAGATCAATTTTATTCAATCCATTTAAAGCTTGAAGAAAATAAAAAACTAAGCAAAAAAAATTGCTCTCTATGCCTGGTAGTTTTCAATATGACACATCAAATCTTTTGGGTTCCAATTCATATTAGAAATTGCTCCATCAACTATCCTGTTTGTCCTATCTGCAAACTTGGCTTCATACTGTCAGTCACCACTATGAATATGAAATGTAAGATATCTGCTCTGAAGTTTAGATGCTCCTTTGTATACTCTGTAGTGTCAGAAACAGACTAGAATAAAACTCTAATACTTGTGAGGCCAGGGTTGGTGCTTTTCCATAGTGATCCTGTGGACCTGGCTAGAGGGACTTCTCTCCAGATGCCCTGGGCTCCTTTCTAGCAGGTTGCCTCAGAACCTTCCAGCTCAACCCAAACATTTCTATTGCTGGGTGTAGCTGGGATTACCCAGGTAATATTGGCTATTAAATAAAAAATAAAAAAAATCTTCATATGCACTAGAGGGAACCCTTCAATCCACCTTTTACAAATCTATAAGGGAGATATTCAGCCAACTCATAGCATACCCTAACACTATCAAGTTTCTTCCTATCTTCCTGTTCTGCAGAGTAGATTTTTCTCTCCCTTTTCAACTTCTCACTGAGTCTGCTACCTTCTGAGGGTCTTGGATGGCTTGATTCCAACCCACTTTGTATGGAACCAGTAGGAAGAAGCACAGGTTTTACTCCTGTATTGGTAGGTAATTAGTTTTGTGACCCAAGATGGTTCACTGAATTCCCTAGGACTTAGTTTGGGAGGGAAGCTAGACTCTCCCCTCCTGAGCATGCCTTGGGCCTTGACATGCCTTCTAACACAGAGTTCTGTGTAGCCTGTGTAACCTGATATAAGTGAGTTCATAAAATAAACATAATTAATTTCAATTCCTAAACTATGTATACTATAAGTGCTCCTGCTGCCTCTGGGCCTATGAGGAAAAAAAAAGAAAAAGCAGGAAAACTAAACATCTCTACCAGTGGAAGAGAAAATATTCAGACACTATGTATAAAGACTATTCATTACATGTGGGAATTCATCTGTATCAGTCAAGGGTTACCTGAAAATATAAAGGCAAACAGAACTTCTTTTTTTCTACCCCAATTGAATTCCTTTCACTCATGTATTAATTTATATATTTTATTGGTTCTTTATATTATTCTAGCCTTCCTTATTTTCCTTTACTATAAGTTCTGCATATGAGAGAAAACATTAACTCTTTCAGTTTTTGAGTTTTTGACAAATCTGTAATCATCTAAATAGAAACTATTTGTTTAAAGTTTTTATATAATTTGCATTGGATGCTGTTAAAATTGATTATTGCCTTAAAGGTGAGACATTGGTAATCTGGAGGGACACCATTAGATTATAGGGTAGCAACCGTAACAGCTAGGATCTGTACTGCTAGAAGGTAAGATACATGGAAAGCATAAAAAGACAAGGGAAGAAAGTGTCCCTAACAAACCAAGACAATACTGCAATAGAATCCATTTACAGCACAGTATATGAAATGTTGGAGAAGAGGTTCAGAATGTACATAATTAAAATGATCTGCAAATCAAAGAATGATATGAGAAAGAAAATACTGGCAAAATTGATCACTACAACAAAGAGATAAGACAGCAAATATATGTAACAAAAGATTAGTTCAAGAAAGAGATAAAGGTTCTGAGATGAAACCAAACAGAAATCTTTGACATGAAGGAAACTACAAATCAAATTTAAAAACTCAATAGAAAACATCACCAACAAATTAGATAACTTGGAAGATAGAACATCAAACAATGAACACAAAAAAAATGTAATCTTGAAAGTGAAGGTGGCCAACAGTGAAGATGGTAAGAAACCATGAATAGAATATCCAAGAATTATGGAATAACATCAAAAGACCAAATCTGAGATTAATTGGGAGGGAGGAAGGCACGAAGAAACAAATCAAAGGAACACACGATCTCTTCAATCAAATAATGTCAGGAAATTTTCCAAACATGAAGAATGAATTGGAAAACCAAATACAAGAGGCTTACAGAATACCATGTGTACAAAATTCCAACAGATCTACACCAAGGTACATTATAATGAAAATTCCTAGCATTCATAATAAACATAGAATTTTAAAAGCTCAAGAGAAAAGTTTCAGATTACATATAGTGTTCTCACTATATGTAATTCAATTCTCACTATATGTAATATCAATGTAATATGTAATACATTACATATATCACTATATGTAATATCAATTCTGATCTCAGTATAATTCTCAATCCAGATGCTGAAAGATAGGAGATCCTGAAACAACAAATACCAGCTCTGAAAGAAAAAATGGATGCCAACCAAAAATATTATAACAAGGCAAATTAAGCTTCAGATTTGATGATAAAATAAAAACCTTCCATGATAACCAAAAAGTTAAAAGAATTTACATTGAGAAAATCTTCTCTACAGAAAAATTTTGGCAAAATATTCCATGAGGAGGAAATGAAAAACAGTAATGAAAATAACAAATGGAGAAACTACACTAAAGGAAAAACCAATCAAAGGAGAAACCAAGTCAAGTAAAAATCTGAAACAAACTAAAATGACTGGGAATACAAACCATATTTCAATAGTAACCCTGAATATTAATGGCCTAAATTCATCAATTAAAAGACAAAGACTGGCAAATTGGATTAAGAAAAAAAGACTCAGCCGGGCGCAGTGGTGCACGCCTGTAATCCCACCACTTGGGAGGCTGAGGCAGGAGGATCGCGAGTTCAAAGCCAGCCTCAGCAATGGCGAGGCACTTAGCAACTCAGTGAGACCCTGTCTCTAATAAAATACAAAAGAGGGCTGGGGATGTGTTTCAGTGGTCGAGTGCCCCTGAGTTCAATCCCTGGTACCAAAAAAAAAAAAAGACTCAACAATATGATGTCTTCAAAAGACTCATCATATTGGACAAAACATCCACAGAGTGAAGGTGAAAGGATGGAAAAAAATGTTATGTCTCACAGGGATCATATAAAGAAGGAGGGGTTTTGATCTTCATATCAGATAAAGTGGACTTCAAAACAAAGTTAGTCAGAAGGGATAAAGAATGACATTTTATACTGCTTAAGGGAATCATACATCAACAAGACATAATGATTATAAACATTTACTCTACAAACAATGGAAAGTCTACATACATGAAAAAAAACCTTTGCCAATTTCAAGAATCAAATAGACCACAACAAAATAATACTGGGTGAATTTAAAACTTCTCTTTCACCACTAGATAGTACTTCCAAACAAAAACTAAACAAATAAATTATAGAACTCAATTGTATCATCAATTTATAATTAATAAATATATATTGACTATTTTATCCCTAATTGAGCAAACACACTTTATCAGCAGCACATGGATCCTTCTCTAAAATATATAATATCTTATGTCCCTAAGCAACTCTTTGCAAATACAAAAAAAAAAAAAAAAAAAAAATAGCCGGGCGCGGTGGCTCATGCCTGTAATCCTAGCACTTTGGGAGGCTGAGGCAGGAGGATCGTGAGTTCAAAGCCAGTCTCAGCAGTGGCGAGGCACTTAGCAACTCAGTGAGACCCTGTCTCTAAATAAAATACAAAAAAGGGCTGGGGATGTGACCCAGTGGACGAGTGCCCCTGAGTTCAATCCCCGGTACCACAAAAAAAATAAATAAAATAAATAAATAAATAAATAAATAAATAAATAAATAAATAATAAATAAATAAATAAATAAATAAATAAATAAATAAATAAATAAATAAATAAAGATAGTACCTTTATTCAACAGGACCATGATGGAATATAATTAGAAATCAATGATAACATAAAAAGAGAAGCTACTGTAACAAATGGAGACTAATTAGTGCACTATTGAATGATGTGTGAATAACAGAAGACATCAGCAAGAAGAAAAAATATTAGAGATAAATTAGAATTCTGATTCAACATATCAAAATCTCTGGGACACTATGCAGGGAGTGCTAAGAAGAAAGTCAATTGTATAGAGCTCATTCATTAACAAAATAAAAATTCAACAAACAAATGACCTGACATTACATCTGAAATCCCTAGAAAAAGAACAAATTAACACTAAAAGTAATAGAGGACAAGAAACAAATAAAACTAGGGCTGAAATAAATGAAATTAAGAAACACACAGAAGAAATTGAAAAAATTGACAAACCAAAAAGCTGGTTCTTTGAATAAATAAATAAAATTGATAAACCCTTAACAGCCCTAATGAAAAGAAGAGAGAAAATAAAATTACTAAAATTCATGATGAAAAAGGAAATATCATGACATACAACACTAAAATGTAGAAGATAATTAGAAACTAGTTTGAAAATTTGTACTCTAATAGAATAGAAAATACCAAAGACAATAACAAATTTCTAGAGAAATATGAATTGCCCACACTGAATTGGGAGGACATACACAATTTAAACAGATCAATCTAGAACAATGAAATAGAAGATGCCATTATAAGCCTATCAAACAAGAAAAGCCCAGGACGAGACAGATTTTCATATGAATTCTACAAGACCTCCTGAAAGGAATTAATACTAATGCTCCTTAAATAATTTCATAAAATAAAAAAGGAAGGAACCTTGCCAAACTCTTTCCATGAAGCTAGAATCACCCTATTACCCTGATACCTAAACCAGACAAAGACAGATGAAGAAAAGAAAACTTCAGACCAATATCCCTGATGAACATAGATGCAAAAATTATCAATAAAATTCTGGCAAATAGCATACAAAACATACTTAAAAGATAGGGCACCATTATCAAGTGGGATTCATTCCAGGGATGCAAGGTGGATTCAACATATGTAAAGCAATAAATGCAATTTATCACATCAATAGACTTGAAGATAAAAATATGATCATCTCAATAAATGCAGAGAAAGGATTTTATAAAATACAATATACTTTCATGTTGGGGACAGTAGAAAAACTAGGTATGGTAGGAACATAATTCAACATTGTAAAGTTGAAGGCCAACATTAATCTAAATGGAGAAAAATTGGAGGCATTCCCTCTAAGAACTGGAACAAGAGAGGAATGTCCTCTAACACCATTTCTATGCAACATAATCCTTGAAACTCTAGCCAGAGAAATTAGATGAAAGAGATTAAAGGGATAGGAATAGGAAAAGAAATACTCAAATTATCATTATTTTTTAACAACATAATTCTATACTTAGAGTATCAAAAATACTCCACCAGAAAACTTCTTGAATTAATAAATGAATTCAGCAAAGTAACAGAATATAAACTCAGCACCCATAAATTAAATGCATTTCTATACATCAGTGATGAAACTTCAGAAAGAGAAATTAGAAAAAACTACCAAAACTACCCCATTCACAGTAGCCTCAAAAAAAAAAAAAAAAAAAAAAAAAAAACTTGAGAATCAATCTAACAAAAGAGGTGAACAACCTGTATAATGAAAACTACAGAACCTTAAACAAAGACATTGAAGAAGACCTCAGAGGATGGAAAGATCTCCCATGTTCTTAGATAGGAAAAACTAATATTGTCAAAATGGTCATACTACCAAAAGCAGTATACACATTTAATGCAATTCCAGTTAAAATCCCAACAAAATTCTTCATAGAAATAGGAAAAGTAATCATGAAATTCATTTGGGAAAATAAGAGACCCAGAATAGCAAAAGCAATCCTTATCAAGAGAGTTCAAATGACGCATCACAATACCAAACCTTAAATTATATTACAGAGCTATAATTACAAAAATGTCATGGTATTGGCACTAAAATATACATGTAGACCAATGGTACACAATAGAAAAAAACAGAGACAAACACACATAAATCCATTTATTTTAGTTTTATCTAGTAAGACAAAAGGCACTGAAAAGATACATTGGCAAAAAGATAGCCTCTTCAACAAATGATGCTGGGAAAACATGAAATTCACATGCAGAAAAATGAAATTAAACTACTATCTCTCACCCTGCACAATTCTCAACTCAAAGGTGATCAAGGACCTAGGAATTAGATCAGAGACCCTGCACCTGATAGAAGGAAAAGTAGGACCAAATCTTCATCATGTCAGATTAGGTCCTGACTTCTTTATGCAGACTCCTAAAGTGCAAGAAATAAAATCAAGAATTAATAAATGCTATGGATTCAAACTAAAAAGCTTCTTCTCAGCAAAGGAAATAATCAATATCATGAAGATTTTGTCCACATAGTGAGAGAATATCTTTACTACATGCACATCAGGTAGAGAACTAATCTTTAGGACATATAAGTACTCAAAACCCATAACACAAACAAACAAATAACCCAATCAATAAATGGGCTAAGGAAATGAAAAGACCCCTATCAAAAGAAGATATATGTTTGATTAACAAACATATAAAAACATGTACAACTACTCTAGTAATTAGAGAAATGCAAATTAGAACTATTCTAAGATTTCATCTCCAGTCAGAATGGCAATCATCAAAAATACATACCACAATAAATGTGGGCAAGGATGTGGAGAGAAATGTACATTCATACATTGCTGGTGGCACTACATTGGTGCAACCATTTGACCCAGCTATCCCACTCCTTGGTCTATACTCATAAAACTTAAAATCAGCACACTACCATGACACAGCCACATCAATATTCATAGCAGCTCAATTCACAATAGCTAAACTGTGGAACCAAATTAGATGATGCTCAGTAAATGAATTGATAAAGAAACATTGGTACATATACACAATGGAATGTTACTCAGCCTTAAGAGAATAAAATTATGGTATTTGAAGGTAAATGGATGGAGTTAGAGAATATTATGCTAAGTGAAGTAAGTCAATCCCAAAGCAACAAAGGCTGAATGTTCTACCTGATAAGTGGATATTGATCCAAATGGAGGGTGGTGTGGTGAGAATGGAGGGACTTTAATTGGGCAAAGGGGAAGTGGAAAAGGGAAGGAGAATGGGAGCAGGGATGATCGTGGAATGAGATGAACTTCATTACCCTAGGTACAAATGTGACTGCACATGTGATGCAACTGTACATTACTTAAAGCCAGAGAAATGAAAAGTTGTTCTCCATTTGTGTATAATGAATTGAAGTGCACTCTGCTGTCATGTATATCTAATTAGAAAAAATAAAAAATAAAATTAAGATACGATTGCAAGAGAGAGAGAGAGAGAGAGAGAGAGAGAGAGAGAGAGAGAGAGATGTTGGCCTTTATCTTAGCATAGATAGTTTTTACAATGTTAAAGTATGCTCTGACTATGCCTAGTTTATCTCATTTTTTGAAGATGAAGGGGTACTGTATTTTGTCAAATGGTTTTTCTGCATGTATCAAGAAAATTATATGATACTTGCCTTTAAGTGTAATGATGTGATAAATTACATGTATTGATTTCTGTATGTTAAACAGACCTTGCATTCCTTGATGAACCACATTTGATCATGGTACACTATCTTTTTAATATGTTTTTGTATGTGACTTGCCAGAATTTTTAAAAGAATTTTTGAATTTATATTCATCAGGGATATTGGTCTGATGATTTATTTCCTTGATGCATCTTTGTTTGGTTTTGGTATCATGGTGATTCGAGCCTTATAGAATGAGGTTCCCTCGTTTTCTATTTCATGGCATAATTTCAGGAGTATTGGTGATAATTCTTCTTTGAAGGTCTTGTAGAACTCAGCTGAGAATCTGTCTGGTCCTGGGCTTCTCTTGGTTGGTAGACTTTTGATGGCATCTTCTATTTCCTTGCTCAAAATTGATCTGTTTATATTGTGTATATCCCCCTGATTCAGTTTGAGTAGATCTATAGGAAATTTTTGATATCTTTGAGATTTTCTATTTAATTGGAAAATAAACTTTCAAAATAGTTTCTAATTATTTTCTGTATTTCAGTAGTGCCTATTGTGATATTTCCTTTTTCATCATGAATTTTAGTAATTTGAATTTTTTCTCTTTCTGTTCTAAGGGGAGTGAGATGAAATCTTAGTGTGGTTTCTATTTTCATTTTCCTGATTGCTAGAGATGTTGAACACTTTTAAAAATGTCTTTTGGACATTTGTGTGCTTTTTTCTTCTCTCTCTTAAAAAAAAAAAAAAAAAAGTCTTCTTTTGCCCATTTGCTGATTAGGCTGCTTTTTTGTCTTAGTGTTAAGTGTTTTGGTTTTTTTTTTTATATTATGGATATTAATCTTTTCAGAAGAGTAGATGATAATGATTGTCTCCTATTCTTTAGGCTCTTTTCATGCTCATATTGTTTGCTATGCAGAAAGGGATTTTTATTTTATTTTTTACTTTTAAAAGTAAAAAAATATTGGTTTATTTTTATTTGTTGTTTTAGTTATAGATTAAGTGTCACTTTGACATAATTATAAAAGCTGGAATTTAATTTAATCTAATTCAGTCCCCAGTATTTCCCCTTTTCCTCCTTTCTCCTTCCCATGTTCTCTTTCTTATACTCTACTGATATTTCTGGTGAAAAGATTTTTAGCAGGGCTTTGTGGCACTCCTATAATCCCACAGCTCAGGAGGATTGTGAGTTCAAAGCCAGCCTCAGCAAAAGTGAGGTGCCAAGCAACTCACTAAGACCTTTCCTCTAAATAAAATATAATATAGAGCTTTGGATGTGGCTCAGTATCTGAGTACCTGCCAAGGTCTGTTCTCAGCGGGGCTGCAGAGCAGCACGTTCAGGGCAACTGCCGAAGTGTCGGGTTATCGGCTGCCGAAGTCGGATTATTGTCTGGGGGATACTATAAAAGTATCATAGGGTGCAAACACGAGTGCTCAACACAGCACAAATGGTAAAGGAGTCAGCGATAGAGAAATCAGCTCACACACATGAGAGTTAGGTTGCTGAATCTTCTGTGTCTTTACTTTTACTTTGTTGCAAGTATATAAGTATATTTCTTGGCAGTACACATTCTTTTTTGATTACATCACAGTCATAAGACTTAGGAAAGTAGCAACATCTACTGATTACTTCTTAGACATATTAAATTTTTACCCTACACATTTCAAGGCCCCGTACAGAGGGGGTCACATACACCTTTCCAAGGCGCTATACAGATAGAAGTCATACGTGACTGTCTGGCATATTATAATATTGTTATACATATCTAATTTGTCTGGGTCAAATTTATTTCTCATGGATTCCCTGAAGCCATATCCTCCACACACCTGCCTGATAAAAGTTAATTTTTTTTTTTTCTTTTCTGTCTGAAATTCAAAGCACTAATGTTTTTCTAAAATAGTTTATCTAAAACCTAGAGGCAGGGAGGGGAGGCAAAGCCAAATGTTAGCTCTGAAGGACTTCTACTCCAAGGAATTTTTATGTATCTATTTTAAGCTACTCTGAAAGTAAGAGAAATCTTTTTTCAATCACAAAAAGACTCTTAAAGCTTATTAACTAGGAACTTGTTATTTAGTACAATTTATAGAAAAAGTTTTTATGTTTTTAGCTCAGATTCCAAAGAGTATTACCCAGACTTAGTCTGATTCTAAATAATTGAAATGGCAACACCTGGTGGCCATATATCAGAAAACAGAATAGCAGATAGGAGAACATTAGCAGTCAGAGTTAACTCTTTTATCACCGTGGTATCTGTCCATGAATAAAGGGGGGTTTTGATATCTGTCCATGAAAAAAGGGGGGGTTTACCCCATGCCCCTTTTTATTTTATGATGAGGGGCTTTCCTTGGCTCTGTCACTCCTTTTTGATGGGGGGCATCTGTCCGGCCCTGTCTCATGGAAAATGCCACAAGTACCCCTGAGTTTAATCCCTGATACCCACACCCCCAACAAAAAGCTTTTTAATTTGATGCATTTTATTTATTTATTCTTGTGTTATTCCTTTCTCCTTAGGGGTCTTGTTAAGAAAGTGAGTGCTTGCACAAATATGATGGAGTGTAGACCCTATGTTTTCTTGTAGCAGTTGCAAAGTTTACAAATTCTTTATCTTTGTTCCAGTTTGATTTTACTTTTTTTTTTTTTTCAGGAAAAAATACTATGATGATTTTTTACTGTAGTGCTGTAGTATAATTTAGGGTCAGGAATTGTCATGCATCCTTCATCACACTTCTTATTCAGAATTGCTGTGGTTATTCTTGATCCCATAGTCTTCAAAATGCATTTAGGAATTTAAGAACAGTTTTTATTTCCAGTTGTCTGAAGAATTTAATTGTTATTTTGATGAGGGTAACGTAAAATCTGTATATCATTTTTGGTAATATGCTCATTCTGACAGTATCAATTCTGCCTATTTAACAACATGTGAGGTCTTTCCCTCTTCAAATTTTCTTCAATTTCTTTCTCCAGTGTTTCATTATTTTTGTTGTAGAATCTTTTTCCTCATTGGTTAGATTAATTCTTAAATATTTTATTTTTTGATGTTATTGTTTATGTGATAGTTTTTCTGATTTCCTTCTGAGCAGAATCACTTTTGAAATATAAGAAAGCAATTTATTTTTGAATGCTGATCTTGTATCCTATTACTTTAATGAATTCATTGATCAGCTCTTGATATCTACTTGTGGAAAATTTTCAGGGTCTTCTACATATAGTATCATGTTATTTGTGAACAGATAACTTGATTTCTTCTCTTTTATTTAAAACCCTTTAATACCTTTGTATTTCTTGATTGCTCTGGATAGGGTTCCAAGAGTCATGTTGAATAAAAGTGGTGAGAGTGGGTATCCTTGTCTTATTCCTGATTTTAGAGAAAATGATTTTAGGTTTTGCCCATGCAGTATGATGTTGGCCTTGGATTGTAATATACTGCCTTTGTAATATTTAGGTTATTGTCTTCTTGATTTAGTCACTTTCTTAAATTGTGTGACTAAAAGATGTGACCTAAACATTTTAAAGGAGAAAAGCCTTATTTGAGGGCTCATGATTTCAGGTCTTAGTCCATAGAAGGCCAGTTCCACTTCTCAGGGCTTGAGATGAGGCTGAACATCACAGCAGAGTGTGTAGCAGAGGGAAGCAGCTCACATGGTGATCAAGAAGCAGAGAGAAGTCTTCACTTTCCAGATACAAATATATGTCCCAAACTCATGTCCTAATTCCCATTTCCTCCATCAACAGCCTACTACTTCACTTACAACTTATTTAATCCCTATCAGGGCATTAATTCTCTGATTGGGTTAAGATTCTCAAAACTCAATCATTTCTCCTCTGAACCTTCTTGCATTCTCACACATGAAATTTTAGGGAGACACTTCGTATCCAAACCATAACACTTGTATCCCTAGTTTCTCCTAATTTTAAAATGAATGTGTGCTGGATTTTATGAAAGGCCTTTTCTGCATTTATGTAGATAATTATTCATCAGACATGTATTAATTTAGGTAAATTACTTATTTTCTATTTGTATGGTAAATTATGTTAATGATTTCAATGATACATTTATTTCCATATTACCAAAATTTAATGCAAAAAGTAAAAATATTAAAATCATTTTGATTTGTTAATAAGAATTTCTTTTTCAAAATATTTAGAATATTGCAGGAATCAGAAAGACAATAAAGTGAGTGATAACAATCTTCATATCTCACAAAAGTACAATTAAACAGCTATTCACAATAAGAAATAGTCATAGTAAGGCTCACTAGCCTCATTTAGGGTCTATAACAATAAAATGGAGAATAACTGCATAGAAATTATGTCTGGTAAGATCAACATCCTTGAGATGTTTGGAGACAACCAGAAACAATTAATAGCAAGACTATCAGTAGTAGCCAACAATACTTGCTACCATAGTCCTAATTAACCTGCTATGCAGAGAAAACTTTTCTGTTGGGGATAGAATATCCAAATGGTAGCCAAGCAATCTATAGCTTCTACAATAGAGGACACTTTAGTGTTTTTTGGCACAGAAAACATGACTCACACTTCAGGAGACCAAGCATCCTTTGTCAATGAGATAGCCAATATCTCTCACTTCCAGGAAAAGAAGCATTGTTGAATCCCCCACCAAGAAGGAGGTACTGTTGCTTTGTCCTAAAATCAGTGTTACCACCCCTTCTACACCCATGCACTTCTGAGACCCTTGAACTACATTTGATTTATGTATGTATGTACCTCATATCCTAGTTACAAGTTCACCTGTGATTCACACCATAAAATTATTGCCACTGTTGGCTGTACCTTGGATATCTTAATCATGACTGTACATGCCTTGGATATCACTATACATGCCTTTACTCCAGATCCAGCCAACATCCTGTCTACATCATAAGCTCTCAATCTTTTCGCATGAATACCAATCATGCAGCTGATTTTCTCTGCCATAGGCTATGGTAAAACACTTTCACAAATCCTGCATTTACTGTGTATTTCAGCATGCCCAATTGCTATGACTTGTGTCCATGACTTGTACATGGGTGATATACATCAAACATCAGTAACACCAACATAATCAACATGACTGCAAGTAAGATTGAGCATCAAGAGGCATCCTTTTGGCCAAAAGAAGGATCCAAAATTCCTAATGTAATTTGCCTTTGAAGATCCAAGAAATGTTGTCATCACTGTGGACACCTACCACGTTGGCTATAGAAGACCTTTGAAATCTTCAATAATATAACCTTAAGTTTATAGTCCTATATGGAGACAATGCACCTGAACCACCACTGGGGCTAAAAATACCACACTTTAATGGGGGCAATGGCCAGCATCTAATGGGGGGGGTCTTCTTCCTATTGAGGAGGATGTAAGCTATCTGAAAACTTAAAGTCTAAAATAATTAATAAAGAACAAAATAAAAAGTGTCAGAAATATGTTTACAAAAGCAGAGCCCATGATACATCCAGTCCACACAAGAGCTGGAACTAGACAAAAGAAAGATGGCTCTGGTGGTTTATTTAAGGGGGTACATAAAAGGAAGGAAAAAGATTTCAAGGGTAGAGTCTTGCTTCATGATGTCTTGCAGCCCACAGGTTGATTGGCAACTTGGCAGGTTATACCCATCTCAGGTGCTCTGTGGGACATGGCAAAGTGGCATAGAAATTCACGATGTCCCTGGGCAATTGACCATAGAAAATGTCCACTGATCATTCCCAGACACCAGATGTATATATCCACTAGGCTTCAATGTGTGGCGACCCACATGGAACCCATGGATGGCTTGCAACATCTCCCCCATTTTTAATTTATAAATGTCAACAAGGGGTAATTACTTTGAGTCACTGGATCCTTAATCTGAGGACATCATAATCTATTATTGTGTTATAAAAAGGATTAGTAGCAAACATATCATTTTAATAACATACCGTGTGGAATGATTTAACATGTTTTCAGGAAGGGAGCCAATCAATTTACAAAGTATTCAACCAGCTAGAGATGCAGGGTTTGTGAGATTGGTCCTGTTTTTTTTTAAGTATCCTGGGTGCTTTGATGTATCCCCATGAGTTTTAAGCCATTATTATTGTTATTCCAAACATCCATCAGATGATTTCTAATTTTTTTTTTTTTTCCAAATTTTATTAGGAAACATGAAATTTGGCTGCATTAATACATGCATACTTATATTTAGCATGGTGTTTAAACCTTTGAATTTGAGAGTAGAAATATCATTATTGATATCTACAATAATAGCTTTTAGAATATTTAATTAAATTGTAAACTCTTATAAATACTTTCCTGATTGCATAGAACTTTAGAAATATTTTGAGCCAAATAATTAAGAAAATGAGCTTAGTTGGATTACATTTCTTACAATTTGTAAGATCTTTATCATCCATTTCTCCTTATTTTTATATCTCCAATAATTAAAACATAAGAGGGTTAAATATAGGATTTCAGGTCATAGCAGAAATCCTCCTGTGGTTCCTGCCTATAAAGTTAGATATGGAGTAATTTGTAAGATGGAGAAAATAAGGGAACAATTAAATGCCAGAGATCTTTTTGAATATCATACTCCCTGAACGTAGAATATTACCAATAAAAATTTCAGGGGTCATAGCATCATTAGAGAATGATGGTACATAAATAGTGAATATGGTAACAGATATAAGCCTGAAAGAATACATTGAGATATCTAGGACCCAAATTATCACCAAATGAGAAATGACTGTTATAAATTCAAGTATGAATTAATTTGACCTTCATTATATAGCTGTAAATAATATCCAAACAAAAGGGAGTAATTAAATAATATGGATTTTTAAATAGTCAAAATGATATTATACCTAATCTTAATTTTGTATTCAGAAAATAGTTTTAGGTAAGTCAATTATATTTCTAGCTTCTTATATCTTTTACTAAAGAATAAAAGTTAAAACAGGTATTTGCAAATTTCTAAGAAGTAGAAGTGAAATATATTTAGTAATAGTACTTCCATGTTAAGCCTTCTTGGCTTTAGACTTTTTGTAGAGAGTGGCATTCTGATATGATTTCCTTTTTATCAATTTTTGAAGATCAAACCAAAACTTATTCAACATTACTAGAGATTTTATGTTGCACTGGCAAAGCATTTGTACATTTTATTCATTTAGGAAAGATGCCAAATTCTATTGCAGAATGATTAGGGCAGTAAAATAGTGGTGGATATTCTGTGGAAATAACTGGCTTGTTATGGGAAAATTCCATTTCAATAACAGTCTAGATACAATCTTAAGTCCTAAGGCCCAGTATGATTGGCTGGTCTAGGTCCTTCCTATGTTGTCCTTTCCTCAAAACTTACCTTTAAATAGCCAGTATGTTTGTTATGGGATCGACACATAGTTAGGTTCCTACTGTACCCAGTATGCTCAAATCCAGTCACATGGATGGTATAATATGAGTATTTGTAAGACCATCCATCATATGAGTATCATTAATAAATACTGGGGTGTGTTCTTCACTCCACATTGTTAGGTACATTAAAGGTGGACTTGTGTAATGGCCCAATGAAGTCTCTTCATAGATTTTACTTACCTGACAACTCATAAAGCCTGCATGGTTATAAACACTGTGGTTGGAGATTTACTTTCCCGCATCAGATTTTTCAGCTTTTTCCATGATGACAGATTTAGATTTTATTCTTTGAAATCCAGTTGATATTATTGTTCTCTGTGTTGCTCAACAGCAGTGAGACTTTTAATGTCACAATTTAAAGAAAAATTTAAAACTTTTATGAGGTTTGTTGGGGATATGTAGGATTCTGTTTTCCCCATTTTTAATTTAAATTTTTTTTATTATTCTAATTTGTTATACATGTTTGAAGAATATATTTCATTTCATATTACATATAAAGAGCACAATTTTTTTGAGTTCCTGGTTTAATATAAAGTGTTTTTTCAACAATTGTGTCCTCATACATGTATTTAGGGTAATCATGGATAACTCAGTCTGCTATTATTCCTATTATCTTGCCTCCTCCTTTCCCTCCACCCTCTTTGTTCTATTTAAAGCTCTATTATTCCTCTAATTCCCTCTCTCTTGCCTTTATAAGTTAGTATCTTCATATCAAAGAGATCATTTGATGTTTGGTTTTTTTGGGATTGGCATTATTTTCTCCAATTCCATCCATTTACCTGCAAACGCCATGATTTTATTCTCTTTTAGTGCTGAGTAGTGTTTCATTGTTTATATATATCAAAGATTCCCTATCCATTCATCTTCCGATGGGCATCAGGGTTGATTCCACAATCCAGCTATTGTGAATTGTGCTGCTATAAACATTGATGTTGCTGTGTCCCTGTAGTAAGATGTTTTTAAGTCCTTTGGAAATAGGCAAAGGAGTGGGATAGCTGGGTCAAATGGTGGTTTCATTCCCAGTTTTATGAGGAATCTCCACACTACTTTCCAGATTGGCTTCACCAATTTGAAGTTCCACCAGCAATGTAAGAGTGTGCCTTTTCCCCACACCCTCGCCAGCATTTATTGTTTTTTTTTTTTTTTTTTGTTTTGTTTTGTTTTGTTTTTTTTTTTTTTTTTTTTTTGGTAGCTGCCATTCTGACTGGAGGAAGATGAAATCTTAGAGTTGTTTTGATTTGCATTTCTCTAATTGCTGGAGATGTTGAACATTTTTTTTTTCATATATTTGTTGATTGTATATCAGAGAAGTGACTGTTTAGTCCTTGGCCCATTATTGATTGGGTTATTATTTATTTATTTATTTATTTATTTATTTATTTATTTATTTATTTGAGTTAAGGCTTTTAAGAGCTTTTATAAATCCTTGAGGTTAGTGTTCTATCTGATGTGCTTGGGGTAAAGATTTGCTACCATTCTGTAGGTCCTCAATTCACCTCACTGATTGTTTCTTTTGCTGAGAAAAAGCTTTTTAGTTTGAATCCATCCCATTTATTGATTCTTGTTTTTAGTTCTTGCGCTATAGGGATCTTATTGAGGAAGTTGGAGCTTAAACCAACATGATGGAGATTTGGGGCTACTTTTTATTATATTAGGTGCAAGGTCTCTGGTTTAATTCCTAGGTTTTTGATCCACTTTGAGTTAAGTTTTGTGCATGGTGAGAGAAAGAGATTTAATTTCATCTTATTACATGAGGATTTCCAGTTTTCCCAAGACCATTTGTTGAAGAGGCTGTCTTTTTGCCAGTGAATATTTTTGGCACCTTTGTCTAATATAAGATAACTGTAGGTGTGTGGGTTCGTCTCTGTGTCTTCTATTCTGTACCATTGGTCAACTGGTCTATTTTGATGCCAATACCATGCTGTTTTTGTAACTATTGCTTTGTAGTACAATTTAAGATCTGGAATAGTAATGCCACCTGCTTCGTTCTTCTTGCTAAGAATTGCTTTGGCTATTCTGTGTCTCTTATTTTTCCAGATGAATTTGATGATTGCTTTTTCTATTTATATGAGGAATAATATTGGGATTTTGATTGGTATTGCATTGAATCTGTATAGTGCTTTTGGGAGAATGGTCATTTTGACAATATTAGTTCTACCTATCCATGAACAGGTAGATCTTTCCATCTTCTAAGATCTTCATTAATTTCTTTCTTTAGTGTGCTGTAGTTTTCATTGTATAGGTCTTTCACTTCTTTTGTTAATTACTGTTTTTTTTTTTTTTTGTTTGTTTTGTTTTGTTTTGTTTTTTTGAGGCTATAGTAAATGAGGTGGATTTCCTAGTTTCTCTTTCTGAGGATTTGTCGCTGATGTACAAATGCCTTTGATTTATGGGTATTGATTTTATATCCAGCTACATTGCTGAATTCATTTATTACATTTAGAAGATTTCTGGTGGAATATTTTGGGTCTTCTAGGTGTAGAATCATATCATCAGCAAATACCGGTAATTTCAGTCCTTTTAATTTCTTTTGTCTGTCTAATTTCTCTGGCTAGGGTTTCAAGAACTATTTTAAATATAAGTGGTGAAAGAGGGCATCTCTGTTTTGTTTCAGTTTTTAGAGGGAATGTTTTCAATTTTTCTCCATTTAGGATGATGTTGGCCTGGGGCTTAGCTTAGATGGCCTTTACGATGTTGAGGTATGTTCCTGTTATCCCTAGTTTTTCTAGTGTTTTGAACACGAAGTGCTACTGTGTTTTGTCAAATGTTTTCTCTTTATCTATTGAGATGATCATGATTTTTATTTTTGAGTCTATCAATGTGATGAATTACATTTATTGATTTTCATATGTTGAACCAACCTTGTAGCCCTGGGATGAACCCTACTTGATCATGGTGCACTATCTTTTTGGTATGTTTTTGTATTTAACTTGACAGAATTTTATTGAGAATTTTTGAATTTGTATTCATTAGAGGTATTTGTCTAATTTTTTCTTCCTTTGCTGTGTCTTTGTTTGGTTTTGGAATCATGGTGATATTGGCCTCATAGAATGTGTTTGGAAGTGTTTCCTCTTTTTTGATTTCATGAAATAGTTTGAGAAATATTATTGTTAGTTCTTCTTTAATGGTCTTGTAGAACTCAGCTGAGTATCCATCTGGTCCTGGACTTTTCTTGGTTGGTAGGCTTCTGATGGCATCCTCTATTTCCTTGCTTGAAATTGATCTGTTTAAATTGTGAATATCATCCTGATAAGTTTTGGCATATCATATGCCTCTAGAAATTTGTGGATGTCTGAGATATTTTCCATTTTATTGGAGTACAAGTTTTCAAAATAATTTCTAATTATCTTCTGTTTTTCTGTAGTGTTCATTGTGATATTTCCTTTTGCATCATGAATGTTAGTAATTTGAGTTTTCTCTCTCCTTTTCTTCTTTAGCATGGCTAATGATTTATCAATTTTATTTATTTTTCAAAAAAAAACCAAATTTTTGTTTTGTCAATTTTTCAATTGTTTCAATTTAATTGTTTTCAGATCTGATTTTAATTATTTTCTGTCTTCTACTGCTTTTGGTATTGATTTAGTCATCTCTTTCTAGGGATTTGAGATGTAATTTATTTTTTGACTTTTTCTTCTTTGAAGGAATAAACTTCATGCAAAGAACTTTCCTCTTAGAACTGTCTTAATAGTGTCCCAAAGACATCAATATGTTGTATCTGTGTTCTTATTTACCGCTAAAAATATTTTTAATTTCCTCCTTGATGTCTTCTGCAACCCATTGTTTTATTCAGTAGCATATTATTTAGTCTCCAGGCATTGGAGTAGTTTTTATTTCTTATCTTATCATTATAATTTCATTCCATTATGATCTGATAGAATGTAGAGTAGTATCTCTACTTTGTTACATTTGCTAAAAGTTGCTTTGTGGCATAATATATGGTCTATTTTAAAGAAGGATTCATGTGCTGCTGAGAAGAAAATGTATTCACTCGTTGATGAATAATATACTCTATATATGTCAGTTAAGCCTAAGTTATTGATTTTATTATTGAGTTCTTTAGCTTCTTTGTTTAGCTTTTGTTTGGAAGATCTATCCAGTGTTGAAATAGGTGTGTTAAAGTCACCTAGAATTATTGTGTTGTGGTCTATTTGACTCTTGAATTTGAGAAGAGTTTGATGAATGTATATGCTCCATTGTTTGGGGCATATATATTTACAACTCTTCTGTCTCATTGATGTATGGATCCCTTAAGCAGTATGAAATGTCCATCTTTATTTATTTTGATTAATTTTGGCTTGATGTCTAGTATATTTGATATGAGGATGGAAACCCCTGCTTGCTTATGTAGACCATGTGAATGGTATATTTTATCCCATAATTTCACCTTCAGTCTGTGGGGTTCTATTCCTATGAGATAAGTATCTTGAAGGCAGCATATATTATTGTGTCCTTTTTTTGTAAATCCAATCTACCAGCCTATGCCTTTTGATTGGTGAGTTTAGGCCATTAACATTCAGGATTATTATTGAGATATGATTTATATTACAATTATTTTTGTTTATTTTTGGTACTTAGCTTGACTTGTTTTCTCCTTTGTTTTTTCCTTTATTGTAGTTCTTCCCTTTGCAGATTTTCATTGTTGTTTTTCACTTCCCCCAATGGAATATTTTACCAAGAATATTCTGTAGTGCAGGCTTTCTTGTTGTGAATTCTTTTAGCTTTTGTTTATCATGGAAGGTTTTTATTTCATCATCAAATATGAAGCTTAATTTTGTTTGATATAAGATTCTTGTTTGTCATCCATTTTCTTTCAGAGCCTGGTATATATTGTTCCAGGATCTCCTGGCTTTGAAGATCTGGGTTGAAAAATCTGCTGAAATCCAAATTGGTCTTCCCTTATAGGTAATCTGATTTTTCTCCTTTTTTTTTTTTTTTTTTTTTTTTGCCTTTAAAATTCTATCCTTATTCTGTATGCTAGGCATTTTCATTATAATGTGTCTTGGTGTAGATATGTTGTAATTTTGTACATTTGGTGACCTATAGTCCTCTTGTATTTGATTTTCCAGTTCATTCTTCATGCCTGGGAAATTTTCTGATATTATTTCTTCGAAGAGATTGTGCATTCCTTTGGTTTGAATCTACAAACATTCCTCTATTCCAATAAATCTTAAATTTGGTGTTTTGATGGTATCCCATAATTCTTGGATATTCTGTTCATGGTTTCTTACCATCTTCACCGTGAAGTCAACTTTATTTTCAAGATTGTATATTTTGCTTCACTGTCTGAGGTCCTGTCTTCCAATTGATCTAGTTTGTTGGTGATGCTATCTATTGAGTTTTTAAAATGGCTTATTGTTTCTTTCTTTTCAACGATTTCTTTTTTATTTCCTCCCAGAATCTCTGTCTCTTTCTTGAAGTAATATCCTGCAACCTGTATTTGTTCTCTTATTTCTTTGTTGGTGTGATCAATGGTCATTACCTGTTTGTTGGAGAGATCAGTTTTTGCCTGTATCTGCTCATTAAGGTCATTCTTTAATTCTCAAATCATTTTAGTTATGTATATTCAGAACTCCTTCTCTGACATTTTACTTACTGCACTATCTATGGATTCTATTGTTGTAGTACCTTGGTTTGGTGGGGGAATTTTCCTTTCTTGTTTTTTCATGATGTCTATGTGTCTTCCTCTCTTGCAGTGTAGATCCAAGGTATTTACGACTTCTGTCCTATTGTCTTATAGTGTTCCTACAGGTTGCCAGTACCTCACTTTTAAGGGAGAGATAAATATTACAGCACTTAATGTACCCAACGTATAGCCATATACCAGTTAGCTTATATTTTTACATTTACAGTTTTGACTCTATAATAAAAAATGATGAGATCATTTATCTTCTACCATAAAGTCAATATGTTTGCATAATGGTTTCTAATGGTAGAAGGTGGGGCTGGGAATGTTGGCTGAGACAATTATAAGGTAGGATATGAGAAAATAGAGGTATTAGATTATTTGACTAGTGAGAGGGTAATCATAAAAGTTGGCAATTAGTAAGAGAAACAAGAGATATGCATCCCATGCAAGACTCCCTGTTAGCTCAACAACAGGATAACTGTTAGAACCTCTAATAGAAAACACTTTGGCGCAGCCAGGACCACAGGGACTATGGATGTCTTATCAGGTCCTTATTGTTGTCCCTTGGTAGAAGCAGCGCTATCCTAGTTTTGTGATGGCGGCAGCCTCAGGCCTATAATTATCATGATGTTGGGCTGTACAGGCATACTTTGGTGAGTGAGGAACTCCAGTGCAGAGTGCTTCCCCAGGTCATGGGCCCAGTGCGGGCCTCTCTCTCCAGTTCTGCTCTGGGTGGTAGGGCAGGAGGGTGGTTGGGCCTGCCTCTCTGGATCTCCTCTGGGCTTCAGTGTTGTTATAAATTCTGGATAGAATTTATCAGAGAAGCCATCTGGTCTTGTGTTGGGGGATTAGATTACTAATTTATTCTTCTTACACATTTTTTTTTTTTTTTTTTGGATTTTACTACTGCTTTTGATTCAGTTTGGTAAATTGTTTATTTTTAGGAATTCATTTATTTTCATTGGATTATGAAAATTTTAGTCTCTCAAGATCCTTTGCATTTTGGGGATATCAGTTGTAATGTCTCCTTTATAATTTCTGATTTTATGTACTTGAGTCTTCTCTAATTTTTCTTAGCTCAGGTTAGTCAGTTTTATCTTTCATAAAAGCCAACTCAGTAGTTTTATTGATCTTGTGCTTTTTCACAATCTTGTAATCAATGGAATATAATTCTAAATCAAGAAATTCCTAATAATCCTACTGGACAAGATTTGATTAAATGAGCACATCACACTCTTAAAATGTGCCTTTTAAAACAAAAACAAACAAACAAAAAAGGAATCTAGCCTCCCTCATATTAATAATGCTTTAAATATTGTTTTATTTACAGTTAATGCACTCAACATGCAATATAAAAAGTTAGTATTCATAATTGGCCATCTGCTTTAGATAGACATTTTATCCCCAAACAGCCATTATGAAAGACTTATGTAAATTGTGTGGTTCCACCAGACCCAGGATGACAAGACCCTATGACTCTGATCACATGTGAAAAGGATAGACTTTTATGATTACACCATGTCCTGTTTGGATTCCAGCTTGGTGTGTGAGACCTGCCAGTCATGAGCTGGCAGGACCTGATCCTCAAGTCCCATTTGATCCTGGATGAGAAGAGTCTCACCAAACAAGCAGATAATGACCACTCTCCTCAAAAGAGAAAGAAATATTAAAAGGGAACAAATAAGATACAACATAAAAGGATCCCAAGATACTAGACTGCCAGTGACTTGGGGGAATATAAAATGATTAACAGCCTCAGCTCAACAGCTGTTGGCTCAAATGGAATTAGAATGCACTCCAGAAAATTTGGTTACTTTTTGTTTGCTAAACTTACACAAAACTCTATAAATGTTTTGATCCTTATGATAATGTTATTCTGCTGTTTTACTCCAGTTGTGGAAAATCCAGTACAATCAGACCCCTTAATTTTTAGAACCCACTATTTTTAGAAATATCAGTATGCTCCCATTTCTCAAAATAGCATAAATCAGTTTCCACTCAAAGATGGTGCTGCCCTGCCTTCTCCCACCAACATTCCCCTTCCCCTCAGGTCAGTCAGAACTGCATGTGCCAAACCTATTTGTGCCCAAACCCATTCAGGCCAAACCTGTTCATGCCCAAATTTAAATCAACCAATAAGACAATCATCCTGGTGACCCCATAACCTCCAGACCCTAATAACCCTATCAGTATGTGACAAACAACCTCCAGACCCCCACAGCCCAATCAGTATGTGATGACTATCCCTAACCACAGATATAAGCTGAAGCTTGCATGGCACGCATTCTCCCCCTTCTGTTTGCCTGCTGCCATCCCCAGCTCTCCTGGCCGCCATTGTGCTGCTCCCCAATAAATCTCTTGTTTGGATCTCGGTCTCTTGGTGTGGTCACCCACCTTTCAGTGGCACTGTGACTCAAATTGAGGAACCCCTGCCTCTAGGTGAGACCCCCATTCCCATTAAGAGGCAAACATTCACCAAAGACTTTGGAGAGCCCAACCTGCACCCATTTTCTTGGTTGCCATCTTCGGATCCATCCCTGGCCTTCCAATTGGTAAGTTTTCCCTTCCCCGGTCTCCTAAACTCATTGGGTCACATTAACAGGGATCTGGCCATTGATAGTCCAACAGCCCCTGTGGTGGCCCGATGGGGATGAAAACACCCCACGTATATCTTCAATGATCACAGTGGCCCTCTTGGAGTCCTCCTCACCCTTCGAGTCTCGGTCAGCGTGAGAGAATGAAACCCCCTCCCCTCTATGATTGTGGGTCTCTCTCTTTCCCTTTTGACATCCGGTCTGTGGAGGCTGTGCTTATGCTTTTTTTTTTCCACAGGAACTTCAACACCTCTGTGGATCCCTGATAATCTTGTGAAGATTAAACCAGCCCCAGCACAGATGGAGGTTTTAGCACCAGCCTACCTGAAAAGGACACTCCAGACCCAAGAGAAATAACTGACTTTTGACTTTGGTAACCTGTCTTTCACCCCCTCACTGCAACAGGCTCAGTCAACACAGACGTCTATGTAAAAGATCTGTTAACAGGTCAATGGAGAGGACCCAATATCCTATTAACATCAGGGAGAGGGTACACATCTGTGTTTCCGCAGGAAGCCCCCACACCTTTGTGGATACTGGATTGACTCATAAGACATTATGAGCCCCGCGCGGCACAGACGGAGACCTCGCCAGCAGCGGCCATGCCCACAGAGGACACCTCAAAGATGAAAATGGGATGAACAGCTGAGTTCCAGTTTCTCTCATCTGTCTCTTACTTGCACTCAAAGCGGGCTCAGAAAGAATCATCACTGCCCTCTGGAGTCACCTACAGAATCTCCTCGCTCATGCATGGCATCTGGTTGTCAGCCAAGAATCACCTGCTACCCTGGAGAGGCTGTTCTTTGCCATCATCACTCTGCTTGCCTGTGGAGTAACTACAACTTCTGCTGACCAGTTCTACTGGACTTATTTCCCAGATCCGCCCCTCCTTAGAATAACTGATTGGGGACAATCAGACATTAAGGTATCTACCAATGTTCCTGAATTACTTGGGGGAATTTCTGATGTTATGGTTTTGCATAAGACCTCATATAATATCAACTTTTCAGGCCTTATTGAGGACATGCCTATTTGCTTTACCAGAAATACTAAATTTACTCCCCCTGGTTGTTTACCCACTAGCCTTGAAACACTTTATAGTGATTCTCCTTCTCAATCCAGGGACAAGGAAAGAGATCTTTGGAGATTAGACATGACCCTTTTAGGGGGTAAACTAGATAGGGAAATTTATGAAAATAAAAGTTTACCCAATAATATAGACTCTTGCTCAATGATATTACAATCTAGAAGGAACTTATATTGAAATAAAATGAAAGAGTATCCCTTATTAGATTGAATGTGAATTTGGATATTGCAGGAGCCCTTTTTGGGGAGATGGCTTGATTTGCGGTTGACTATGAGCCGTGGAGATTTGGGCATTGTCGCCTTCCGTAGTCTCACGGGACTTGTCCCAGGATCTCGAGTGACTTGGCCAAAATTGCTGATCGGGTCAGCGCCATTTTGGTGGTGTGTGTGGCGTGTGTTAGTCGTTGTTAGAACCAGAGAGAAAAGTTATCAGAATAAAAAGCTGTTTGTCTCCAGTTTGCCTCTGAACTTCTTCCCGCGGCTCCGTTGCTCCAAGCGCTTCAGGCGGCAACAGGATATCCCACCAAAGCTCATGTTCTAAACCCCATGTCATCACAAACTGAAATTTTTGATTGGTCAATTGCCTCTCCTACTACTGATTGGAGAAATTATATTATATCTAATTCTAACAAGTTTTATATGACCAAAGGTGTGCTTATTGATGGCTCAATACACAGATGGTTTTCTTCTGGATGGGTTATTCCCATTTATAAAAGTGAATTGCCTAATGGCAAAAGAATGCAATTTCCTAGCCTGTATAGGTTGGTTGCAGCTATTAATACAGTCACCTTGAACAGACCTACAGCTGGACCTATTCATTATAGGGTTAGAGCTTGTGTAAATGCCCCCCCATGCTATATTAACTGGAAACCATAAAATTATGAAGATAAGAATGATCAATGATGTATATTCTGTTGACTGCCAAAAATGTATGCTAACTAATTGTTTGCAAAGTATTATATACCCCAAAATTATACAACTTTTGTAATAGTTCATCAGCCTTCCTATGTAATGCTTCCTGCCAAATTAAATGAAAAGTGGTATGATGATCAAGGGATCCAGATATTATAAGAGTTAAATAAATTAATTAGGCCTAAAAGATTTGTTGCAGCCCTTATTTTAGGAATATCTGCTCTTATAGGAATATTAGGTTCTACTGCTATTTCTTTCTTCGACTGCTCTAATTAAGGAAATTCATACAGGTAATCATGTAAATGCTCTATCTCCAAATATTTCTATGGCCATGGCTATACAAGAAAATATAGATAGAAAGTTAGAAACTAGGATAAATGCTTTAGAGGAAGCTATCCTTTATGTGGGCAATCAAATTGAAAATATTAAGACTCGCATGACAACTAGATGTCATGCTAACTATAAATGGATTTGCATTACTCCATTAGGTTACAATGAATCTGAGCATGATTGGACCAAGGTTAAGTCCCATTTGTTGGAAATTTGGAATAACTCAGATGTGGCTCCAGATATTCACTACCTGCAAATGCAGGTAAGTGAGATTAGCCATGCTCATCTGGCTACTGATTCCACTGTGGTTTTGCTATTTATTTAATAATATAAAGCTAAGAGCACGTGGTGGTCCTACTTGATAAATCTTGGTTTTGCTATCCTTTTCATAATACTCTTGTGCTTTGTTCTTCCAGTCTTCTTAGACTTTTCTGGAAAGGCCTTAAAAACACATCTACAGAGGTTGCTGCCCTCAAAATAAAAGAAAGGGGGAAATAATGCGGTATTTCTCATCCGGGGATTTGAGCTCAACCTCCAACCCATTAAGTCAGGGCTGTGAGTCTGAGATCTCCCCAACTTGGGATTGAGCTGACCCCCAACCTGTTAACTCAGGGCTGTGTGGGCCTAAGTTCTTCCAAACCAGGAATTGAGCTGGGTAATCTGGGTTCTCCCTTGGTTATGCAAATGAGTTTGAGCCCAAGCTCCCTCCAAGCCTGGGGGTCTGAGCTTTGCTCCTCTTTGCTGATGAGATGCCACTTTTATGTGACCACAAAGAATTAACTTTGTCCTTGCTTTTGTCTGTGCTCTTTATGTAATTCTATTGTATGACCACCAGGTTCTAATACATTTAGTTATCAATATTAAAACCAGTTCAATGACCCTGTGAAATCTAAGCCAGAAACTGGCTAAACTGGCAAGATGAGCCCAGTTGAAGTTTAAAGAAGATACTAGGGCAATATAACTTTATGAGCAGGCATACCTAGAGTTGAGGAATTTTTAACATTAGCTTTAAGATTTTTAGAATACTTTCCCCTGCCTATAGATAATATTAATCAGTAGTATGTACTTAGGATAATATTTGATTTTCCCTTGGAAATTACTGAAATTCCTTATTGTAACTTTCATAGTTAATTACTGGAAATTCTTTATTTCAACCTTTTTATAGTTAATTCCTGAAATTCCTTATTGTAACCTTTTATAGTTAATTACTGGAAATTCTTTATTGTAACCTTTTATAGTTAATTACTGGAAACCTATTGTAACCCCCTATAGTTAATTACTGGAAATCTTTATTGTATAGTTAATTCCTGGAATCTTTTTTGTAATCCTTTATTGTAATCTTCTTTACCGAAATTCTTTTATGTAACCTCCTAAAGAAAAAATGTGAATTATGGTGCTTGCTGGTATGTATAAAAAGACATGCTGAGAAAAGTAAAATCAGAACAGTAGAAGGATTTCTACATCCTGGCTTGTGTGTGGATTATTTCATTTTGTCGACATTCCCCTCCAGCACTGGTCGGGCTGACCTTGACATCCTTCCTGAAGCTGGCCTTCAGCACTTTACTGCTATAAAAAGCCTAGTGCTAGGTGACTCACTGCTCCCCCTGGCCCTCATGGGAGAACTCCCCACCCATTGGGCTCTGGTGATGACCAAACCTTTTGGTTTGAGATCTCATTTGATATTTGGCTCTAGTGGGATGCCTCTCTAGTCAATATATCATCCCCTTTTCTCGCATCAAAGGGGGAACCTCCTCCCTCATGGCCGACTCCTTTCTTAAGTGCCTCTTAGACAACTTAGGCACCCTTGGCCTGACCCCAGATATTAAACCAAAAAATATAATTAAGCTTTCCACACAAAATTGGCCTACTTACCCTTTAGACAACAAAATCACTGGCCTCTTTATGAGTCTTAGACCCCACAATTTTGTGGGATCTACATAATTACTGCCAGCAATCCAAAAAAAAAAAAAAATCAATGGGTAGGGTATTTTTATATCCAAGCTTTCTTCCTCCTCTGCTCAAACCCAGCTCTTTGTATCCCAACCACATTCTACTGGATTTCAAACTGCCCACTCTCTCTGCTAAATTCATAATCTCCTCCCCTTTCTCTTCTTGTGCCTGTGCCTGATTCAATTCTGACTCCCCCTCTGTGGCTTCTCTACTCCTCCCTCCTCTTCAACTCCCTTGCCCATTTCTTTGTTTGTCCCACTTGCCTAATACCAGGGATAAAACGGGCATTCCAAAAGGCAGTAAACTTTTAAAAAAAACTCCAAGAAGTTAAAAAATGTCTTACACATGAGGCTTCTGCTCAAAATAGCAGTTTTCCCCTTCCCCCCTTCCAGACCTCAGCCAGGACTTACATTGAAATGCAAATGGAAGAAACCTGAAAATTCAGGAGAAGACTATAATCTGAGGCCTAAGAAAGGAAGAAGAGGAGAAGAAGAAGAAGAAGAAGAAGAAGAAGAAGAAGAAGAAGAAGAAAAGTAAAGTATCCTTTACCTTAACTCAAAGCTAAATTTACTAATTATCGGCCAGTCATTTTTCTCTAGGACTCTTGCATTTTCTTAGAGTCTGTATTCTTTTGAATTCAGGATTTTAATCCTATGCACCTAGGTTAGTGTTTTTCTGATCAGTTCTATTTTTTATTCAACTATGGAAAAACATCTGTAACATTGCAATGGAGATTGCCTACTAAAAGCGACAATGCCTTTGCTATTGTGTTATGTGTGCACACTTGTTTTACGTGTTGTATGTCTATATGAGTGTATGTCCATATATCATGTAAATGATATAATATTAACAGATAGAAAATGAGCACTCATAAAAATTTTATAAATGGATCCAAAAACCTTTAATTCACATGATTTTAAAAGTTTCCATTTAAATTGGGTAAACAAATGAAAATAAACATGCCTTTAAAATTAAACAACTCACAAGTCTCTCTAGGTGGTCAAAGAACTAAAAACATGTTGATATCTAATATCCCTTGGTTCTAGCACTTATCTTCAACAAGGAAGAAATGGCTAATAGTATTCAATACACTTATCTTATATTTTGGCAAAATGAGTAAAATAGATTTGACATGGAATTACTCATTTGGGAACAATTTTGTTTGTTAAACTTCTGATTAATTTATAAAGTTAAAATGATGTTAAATATACCATCCAGTACTCTTAACTCCTTAAATTCCATTGAGTAACATTATTGGTTGTTTTCATAAATTAGTAACTGAAGAAAAAAATGGTTTAAAGTTGCCTTGTCATCACTGAAAAAGGTTACTAAGAATTTAAAGTTCCAACAGGTATAATTCTATATACTTGAACATTGTGTTCTCATGAAATGGTAAACAGATGTGTGTGATTCTATATACAAAGGTTTATAGAAGATTTCTATATATACAAAGGCTCAAGTTTCAACTGTTCCAATTAAGAGTACTCTAAATAACAAAATATTTTTATTAAGAAGAAATAATTTGTCTACACTCTAATTATTATACGGATTGTTTTAGAATGTGAATAGAAGGGGCTAACAGATGGAAGAAAGAAATTAGAAGATTGTAGATATGGAAACCATATTTAATAGAAAGAAATGAAAATGTTTCAATATAAGAAAGTCTTTATATAATGAAGTAAATAAGAGGATTTATGTAAGTGATGTAAAAGGTCTTTGTAAGTTGGTTAAATAAGTACATAAAAAAATCAAGAAAAGTTATTTAAGGTTTTTTCCCCTAAGGTCAAATGCTAATGTACTGATATAAATCAAGGTTTAATCTATGTGGTAAGAGAACAAGGATTTCTTAAAACATTAATTTATTCATAACATTGTGTTTATGTTTATTAAGTTTAGGGTGCTTTTTTTTTTTTTTTTTTTTGCAAGTAATCTGGAAGGAATTAAGAATTATACAACTGTGATTAAACAACATTATTTTGAAATATTTTGTTATTTCTTTAAGAGCTAAACTTGGTTAATATAAAATCATCAATGTAATTGTGGTGCTATTACTCTTTGTACATTAAATGTGTTCATATCTTTCAGATATACAAGCCTTAAGGTAGAAGCTTTAAAAGAGCATTATATCAAGCTGGTGTTGTCCAAACTAGAGTTGTATGATAATTTTAGGATTATAAAGATAACATTGGAGATTTGTTTGTATCATTTAGAGTTTTACAACTGGACCTGTTATCAATAAGATAAAGTTTTATGTTACTTCTTACACTGGAGTAAAATTTAAATGTATTTTTAAGTGGATGAGAGCCTAATCTATATAAAGGTTAATATTGTAGAACACAAAAGCATTTTGCTACTTTTCCACAAAAGGTTTAAAGATCTCAGCCTTTCTTTAATTTGTTTAAATGTAATATCATCGTATTAGCTAATGTTCATGTGAAATAGAGCAACAATACATGTAAACTCTGTAGAATTCTATTTAATAAGCAAAGACCAACTTCATAACTAGAACACTTGACCTAAGATTTATAAAGAAGCCCATCTTACCTGGACTAAGGCTCTACCTTCCACCTTACTACAAGCCAGAATGACTCCAGGGTAGGCCAAACTTCAATTTGTGTAATGTTATTTGCAAGAGTGATTTTTGTTGTTAAGACTACCAGGATCTCAAACAGGGATTATGGTATATTATTCAATCAAAATCCAAGAGAGTTATTACACAAACTAAATGTGTTTTTACTCTTGTTAATTTTACTTTGTATTTTTCTTATAAACTGTCCAAAGTTTGCCTGTTAATGTTTTGCAAAGGTATTGCTTAAAGAACACAACCTGGTTAATTTAAGCCATCACTGACAGGACAGACAGGATAGTACAGACCTCAGTTAATAAAAGGGATAAACGAGTGTAAGGTTGTGAACATTAAAGTGGAGCCCAGTACTCTTAATTTAAGACTGGTGAGGCTAATTTGCTACATGGTTAAGATTCAAAACTTAAAATTAAATTAGAAGGGCCAATGAAACCAATATTTGACTCTTGCCCTCAGAGTCATTCTGAATCCAGGGAACATGGATCTTCTCTAAAGAGCTTTGCAACTCTGGGCCACATAACCTCCTGATCAGGGAGATTAATGAGACCCATGGAGAACAGAAAGCCAATAAGTGCACTTGTATGAAAATGAGGGTCCTTGGAGAAGAGAGACATCCCTGATGCTTCCAAGGGAAGCCACATGGTCAAGCATGACCTGGACCCATTCTAGTGCAAATGGCACTAGCGGAAAGGCACTAGCAGAAAAAAAGAAGCAGCTCTCAAGTTCCCCCAAGAGTGATTCCCATGGGAACTCAGCTGACTCTTAAAATGGTCAGAAACAAAAGTCAGTGTGACCTGCTTTACCTTAAACACCTAACAAAACAGTTAAAACCAAAACACAGCCATTCCTGGTCAGTTAAAAATGTATATATAATAGTTAAATTTAACTTCAGATATAACACTTTTATTAGCCCCAAAATAAGTAAGATTGGAGGCTACAAAAGAGAGATTCTTAAGAATGAGTGCCTGATAACTATCAAAAGGAACTGCCAGAGTAAGAAATTTTAGTCAGTTTAAGGCCTATACATCTTTCTAACCTCCTATAGAGAAGCTCCCATCCTTGAGACTATCCCCTGAGGGATTGTAATATTAATTCCTTCAGATCCCTTCTTTCACCCTAATCAAGAACCTGCCCCTGCTCCAACCGGTTGCCAAGCTTCTCAGGGATTACCAGCAACTCACCAACTCAGACAGTGTCTACTTTTCACGGAAGGGTCACACCAATTGCTGAGAAAGTTCTCCTGATCATAGAACCACAAGGGAAAAGTACAACAAGAAAACATCGCTGGCCTGTCATCTAGGATTTATAAGCTTAAATGCTCTCTGATTTGTTTTCTTCTGGCTATTGGTCTTTTCTCTGTCAGCCCTCCACACTGGATCGCTTGCCAAAGACTAACATTGTCTCTTAATTTTCTCCTCCTTGTCACTGCCTTAGGACTCACTTGGTGCTTATAGATCAGAGATATGGCAAGACCAGTTCATAAAATTCCTAGAAGCTCTCCAACAAGACATCTGGCTGATCCCTCCCATTTTCAATGCTTCAGAATGGACTGAAGCCATAGATACCCTATGGTTACAAGGTACATTCATTGATTTCAGCCCAGAGGAGATCTACATCTTCAGCGCCTGGGTCTACATGATATCAGTCCTTCTTTCCTATCATTCCTCCTCTTCCTTCCTCCTCTAGATGCCCCCTCACAGCAGTAAGTAGCCAGACAAGATAACAGTGACCCTGTTCCCTTAAAACAACAAAAAAGGAGAAATGTTAGAAATATCAGTATGTTCCCATTTCTCTAAACAGCCTAAATCAGTTTCCACTCAAAGATGGTGCTGCCCTGCCTTCTCCCACCAACATTCCCCTCAGGTCAATCAGAACTGTGTGTGCCAAACCTGTTTGCACCCAAAACTCATTCATGCCCCCATTGTCCTGCTCCCCCATAAATCTCTTGGTTGCATCTCAGTCTTTTGGTGTGGTCACCTGCCTTTCAATTATAATATCTGGACTTGCTTGGATGAAATTTTAACTCATCTGAGGTTTGTATACACTAGGATATTGATATGGGAAATGTATTGGTGTCCTGTCTTCTTCCTGTGTGCTTTCCTGCACATGAAATTTTGGGCATGACTATTTTCTCCAAGGGAGGTGTCCAAAAACCAATATCCTATAAATATTCTTATATAATCCTATAAATATTCTTATATAATTGGGGAAATCCTCAAAATGTTAAGCCTTCTAATGCTTTGATGTTATTTACTCCCACCATTGATATAAATGCAGCTGACACTTGTGCTGAAATTCAAGGCTGTATGCATAAATGTGTTTCTTTGGGATAACCCTCATTTAATTTTATCAAGTTGGAGCACATCATATATGGAAATGGTCATGTCCCTTTACCACTAAGATGGTTCTTTTCTTGTGAAACATATACTTTTAATTACATACCTGCAAGAATATTGCATGGTACCCATTGTTGTCTTAGCAGACTGTGTTCATACCATTACCACAGGAATTAATAGGCCACCATCCTGAACAACATATTCATAAAAGGTCTATTTCCCTTGAAGAAAACTGTGATGATTCAGTAAATCTTCTTTCAGAAGATTGGTGCTTTGATATTGTCCTTATTGGGTATCTCTAAACTAGCTGTTCTGGCTTACAAAACCACTATGAAACTGGCCTATGCCATTGTAAAAAACTATTAATAGTACCTTTATGGCCATTAATATGCTTAATGAAAAACAAAAACAAGATCATCACACCATTCTTGACAATTGGGCTGCAATTGATTATCTGTTATTGTGACATCATAAAGGATGTAAGGAGCTTAATAATATGTGTAATAACAGTAATTCTATTTCAAAGGAGTTAGATTCCCTTAAAGATATCATTAAAAAGGTCCAACAGGATGATTGATGTTTAGACTTGTTTGATTGGCTAACTTCATGGTTACCCAATTCCATGTGGCTCAAACCATTAGTCATAGGTGAATGTTTACTAGTACTGGGATTGTTCTGTTGCACTTGCTATTGCCAATGCCTACTCTATTTTTTGCCCTCACCAGCATTAAGAAGAATGCAGATATTACACATCCAAAAGACCTTAGAATTTAAAAAAAAAAAAAAAAAAAAAAAAAGGTGTGGGGAGCTGTAGGTATTTTGACCGTGGAAATGTACAGGGAAACGTTTATCTGGGGAGCAAAATCCCAGGTGATAAGAGGCACTCTGTTTCCCATGCTTGGAATGCCCAGAAGTTTCTCCTTGAAGCTATTAAGATAACTATAAAGGCACACTATCTAGTTTCTCTAGTGATGTCCTTGGAGAAAAGGGGCTCTGTGGTTATATTAGCTTGGACCTTATCTCAGTTACCTAGCACTTGGGATTAAAGGAAGACTAAATCATAATGTAATAATGAGCTATGTAACTTTCAAGAAAACTAAATGTGGCTGCTGGGAAGAGCAGCCACTTTTTCCTTTTGCCGCTGCAGTATGTATGCATGTCTCCTTTGTTCACTTTTTTGCACAACATAACTTTAAATAAGCTTAATTCTATCTATTTTGATAATATCTTAACATGGAGTAATGTGAAAGAGTCTTAATTTAGGTGTTTGGGTGGCTCTTGGCAAAGCTTAGGTAAAGCGTTCTAGTTCTGAAGTTGATCTTTGTCTCTTTCTTAAGTGACATTTTACAAAGTTTGTATATATTGTTTCTCACGTTTGTGTGAACATTAGTTAACATACTATAACATTACATTTAAAAATGAATCAGAGAAAAGCTGAGAGAACTTTTAACGTTCATTTTTTGTGAATAAGTGGGAAAGTGTTTTTATGTTTTACATTACATTTAAACAGATCAGGGTCTCCCATTATCTTTTTTTTTAATTTTATTTTTATAATTTTTAATATGTACAACTCATAGTGCATATATTTAGTATCTTTTTACATACAACTGTTTGCATACAAAGTATATTCGTACAATTCAGGTCTTCAATCATGCATTAAAGAAAATGGTATCCATCTCATTCAACCACATTTTTTTTGCTTTTCTCCCCCTCCCTCCCCTCTTGCTCCCTCCCTTACCCTCCCTTCCCTTGACCATTCTAGTGATCCTCTAATCCTCCTATGTACCCCCATCCAACAATGCTTTGAAATAGCCTCCTTATATCAGAGAAAACATTTGGTACTTGGATTTTTGAGACTGACTAGCTTCACTTAGCATTATGTCTTCCAACTTCATCCATTTACATGCAAATGTCATTAATTCATTTTCTTTTATTGCTGAGTAAAATTCCATTGTGTGTATATACCACATTTTCTTAATCCACTCATTTACTGAGGGACATCTAGATTGGTTCCACAACCCAGCTATTGTGAATTGCGAAGCTACAAACATTGAGATAGCTGTGTCACTGTAATATGCTGTTTTTAAGTCCTTTGGGAATAGACCCAGGAGTGGGATAACTGGGTCATAGGGTGGTTCCATTCCCAGTTTTCCAAGAAATCTCCATACTGCTTTCCATAACGGTTGCACCATTTTGCAGTCCCACCAGCAATGTATGAGTGTGCCCTTTTCCCCACATCCTCTCCAACATTTATTGTTGCTTGTGTTCTTGATAGCTGCCATTCTGGCTGGAGTGAAGTGAAATATTAGAGTAGTTTTGATTTGCATTTCTCTAATTGCCAGTGATGTTGAACATTTTTTCATGTATTTGTTGATTAATCGTATATCTTCTTCTGAGAGGTGTCTTCTCAATTCCTTAGCCCATTTATTGGTTGGGTTATTTGTTTTTTTAGTGTAAAGTTTTTTGAGTTCTTTATATATTCTAGAGATTAGTGCTTTATCTGATGTGCATGTATTAAATATTTGTTCCCAATTAGTTGGCTCTCTATTTACCTCACTGATTGTTTCTTTTGCTGAAAAGAAGCTTTTTAGTTTAAATCTATCCCATTCATTAATTCTTGGTAATAATTCTTGCACTACAGGATTCTTATTAAGGAACTTGGGGCCTAATCCGACATGTTGGAAATTGGAGCTTACTTTTTCTTCTATTAGGCGTATTGTCTCTGGTCTAATTCCTAGGTCCTTGATCCACTTTGACTTGAGTTCTGTGCATGGTCAAAGATAAGGGTTTAATTTCAATTTGTTGCATATGGATTTCCAGTTTTCCCAGCACCATTTGTTAAAGAGACTATAATTTCTCCACTGTACATTTTTGGAAACTTTTGTCTAATATAAGATAGCTGAAATTACATGTATTAGTCTCTGTGTCCTCAATTCTGTACCATTGGTCCACCAGTCTGTTTTGGTGCCAATACCATGCTGTTTTTGTCACTATTGCTCTATAGTATAATTTAAAGTCCGGTATGGTGATGCCCCCTGCTTCACTTTTCTTGCTCAGGATTGCTTTGGCTATTCTGGGTCTCTTATTTTTCCAGATGAATTTCATGACTGCTATTTCTATTTCTTTGAAGAATGACATTGGGATTTTGATTGGAATTGCATTAAATCTGTATAATGCTTTTGGTAGTATGGACATTTTGACAATATTAATTCTACCTATCCAAGAGCAAGGTAGGTCTTTCCATCTTCTGAGTTCATCTATAATTTATTTCTTTAGTGTTCTATAATTTTCATTACAGAGGTCTTTCACTTCTTTCATTAGGTTGATTCCCAGGTATTTTATTTTTTTTTGATGCTATTATAAATGGGGTATTTCTCATCACTTCCCTTTCAGAGTCTTTGTCGCTGATGTACACAAATGCCTTTGACTTATGTGCATTGATTTTGTATCCTGCAACTTTGCCAAATTCGTTTACTAGTTGTAAAAGTTTTCTGGTAGAGTTTTTAGGGTCTTCTAGGTAGATTATCATGTCATCAGCAAATAGTGCTAATTTGAGCTCTTCTTTTCCTATCTTGATTCCTTTAATTTCGTTCGTCTGTCTAATTGCTCTGGCCAGAGTTTCCAGCACCATGTTAAATAGCAGTGGTGAAAGGGGACATCCCTGTCTTGTTCCAGTTTTGAGAGGGAATGCTTTCAATTTTTCTCCATTTAAGATAATGTTAGCTCGGGGCCTTGCATAAATAGCTTTTATAATGTTAAGATATGTTCCTGATATTCTTAGTTTTTCCAGTGTTTTGAACATAAAGGGGTGTTGTATTTTGTCAAATGCTTTTTCTGCGTCAATTGAGATGATCATATGATTTTTGTCTTTAAGTCTATTGATGTGATGTATTAGGTTTCTTGATTTCCGAATGTTGAACCAGCCTTGCATCCCTGGGATAAACCCCACTTGATTGTGGTGCACTATATTTTTGATATGTTTTTGTATCCAATTTCCCAGGATTTTGTTGAGGATTTTTGCATTTATGTTCATTAAAGATATGGGCCTGAAGTTTTCTTTTTTGGATGTGTCTTTGCCTGGCTTTGGAATTAATGTGATATTGGCCTCATGGAAAGAGTATGGAAGAGTTTCCTCTTTTTCTATTTCTTGAAATAGTTTGAAGAGCATTGGTATTAGTTCTTCTTTGAAAGTCTTATAGAACTCGGCTGTAAACCCATCAGGTCCTAGACTTTTCCTTGTAGGTAGCTTTTTGATGACATCTTCTATTTCTTCGCTTGTAATTATTCTGTTTAGATTGTGTATAGCCTCCACATCCAGTTTAGGCAAATCATATGACTCTAGAAATCTGTCAATGCATTCAGTATTTTCTACTTTATTAGAGTACACGTTTTCAAAGTAATTTCTAATTATATTCTGTATATCTGAGGTGTTTGTTGCGATATTCCCTTTTTCATCACGAATGTTAGTAATTTGAGTTTTTTCTCTTCTTCTTTTCATTAGCATCGCTAAGGGTCTGTCAATTTTGTTTATTTTTTCAAAGAACCAACTTTTAGTCTTGTCAATTCTTTGAATGGTTTCCTTAGTCTCAATTTCATTAATTTCTGCTCTGATTTTAATTATTTCCTGTCTTCTACTGCTCTTGGTGTTGGTCTGTTCTTCTTTTTCTAATGCTTTGAGGTGTGATGTTAAGTCATTTATTTGTTGGTTTTTTTTCCTCTTAAGGAATGAACTCAGTGCAATAAATTTTTCTCTTACTACTGCCTTCATAGTGTCCCAGAGATTTCTATATGATGTATCTGTGTTCTCATTTACCTCTAGGAATTTTTTGATCTCCTCTTTGATGTCTTCTTCAACCCCTTGTTCATTCAGTAGCATGTTGTTTAGCTTCCAGTTGATGGAGTAGTTTCTCTTATTCCTTGTTTTGTCGTTGATTTCCAATTTCATCCCTTTATGGTCCGATAGCATGCAGGGTAGTATCTCTATTTTTTTTATATTTGCTGAGAGTTGCCTTGTGACATAATATATGGTCTATTTTGGAGAAGGAGCCATGTGCTGCTGAGAAAAATGTGTATTCGTTTACTGAGGGATGAAATATTCTATATATGTCCGTTAGGTCTAAATTGTTAATTGTTTTAAGGAGGCTTAAAGTTTCTTTGTTTAGCTTTTGTTTGGATGATCTATCCATTGGTGAGAGAGGTGTGTTGAAGTCCCCTAGAATAACTGTGTTGTGGTCTATTTTACTCTTGAACTTGAGAAGAGTTTGTTTGATGAATGTAGGTGCTCCATTATTTGGGGCATACAGATTTATGATTGTTATATCCTGTTGATGGATGGTTCCCTTAAGTAATAAGAAATATCCATCTTTGTCCCTCTTGATTAGTTTTGGTTTGAAGTCTACCTTATTTGATATGAGAATGGCAACCCCTGCTTGCTTCCGCCGGCCATGTGAGTGATAAGACTTTTCCGAGCCTTTCACTTTCAGTCTGTTGATGTCTTTTTCTATGAGGTGTGTTTCTTGGAGACAGCAAATTGTTGGGTCATTTCTTTTAATCCATTCTGATAATCCGTGTCTTTTGATTGGCGAGTTTAGGACATTAACATTCAGGGTTATTATTGAGATGTGATTTTTATTCCCATCCATTTTTATTTGAATTATGGTCTTTAGCTTGATTTGGTTTCTCTTCTGGTTGGTATTTCGTTTAGTTTAATATCTCCCTTTGGTGATTTTTGTTATCATCTTTCTCTTCTTCTTCATGAAAAATGTTGCCCAGGATGCTCTGAAGTGCTGGCTTTCGAGTTGTGAAATCTTTTAACTTTTGCTTGTTGTGGAAGGTTTTTATTTCATCTTCGAATCTAAAGCTTAATTTTGCTGGATATAAGGTTCTTTGTTGACATCCCTTTTCTTTCAGAGCTTGAAACATGCTATTCCAGGATCTTCTTGCTTTTAAGGTCTGGGTTGAAAAATCTGAACATAGTCTGATTGGTTTCCCCCTATATGTAATTTGCTTTCTTTCTCTTGTGGCTTTTAGTATTCTCTCCTTGCTCAGTGTATTAGGCATTTTCATTATAATGTGCCTTGGTGTGGATCTGTTGAGATTTTGTTTGTTTGGTGTTCGGTATGCCTCTTGAACTTGGTTTTCCCATTCATTCCTCAAGTTTGGAAAATTTTCTGTAATTATTTCGTTGAATAGATTACTCATTCCTTTGGCTTGAAACTCTGCCCCTTCCTCTATGCCGATCACTCTTAAGTTTGGTCTTTTCATGCTGTCCCATAATTCTTGGATGTTATGTTCTTGATTTCTAACAAGTTTTGCTGTATGTTCTAAGTTCTTCTCTAGGACATATATTTTGTCTTCATTGTCTGAGGTTCTTTCTTCCAAGTGGTCTATTCTGTTGGAGATGTTTTCAATTGAGCTTTTATTTTGGTTTATTGCTTCTTTCATTTCTGGAATTTCTGTTTGGATTCTCTTTAGAGCCTCTATTTCCCTATTGAAGTAATCTTTTACTTCCTGTATTTGTTTTTGGAGTTCTTTGTCAAAATGATCTTTTGCCTCCTGTACCTGCTCCCTCATCTCATTTTTGAGTTCATTCTTAAGTTCCATAAACATTTGGCATATGTCATTTCTAAAATCCATCTCTAGCATTTGACCAACTGTGCTTGCCATGACATCTACTGATGAGGTATCTTGGTTTGTTTGTGTCATTTTCTTCCCTTGTTTTTTCATGTTGCTTGTGTGTCTATTCTTCCTGCACTGTGGGACCTTGACTCTTTCAATTTTACCTTAAAGCCTTATGTTGTTCCTGTAGTAGAATGTTATCAGATCACCTTATAATTCCTTTACCCTTTTAAAACCTAACACTTTCAAAACCTAACACTTTCTATTCAGAAAATCCAAGTTTGATCACAATGTACAGATTTGGTTAACCCAGATATTATTTCCAATTTACTCTGTATGCTTCTGATGGGGTTTTATAGCTTCAAGTATTGGATACAGAGGTGTTATGTTTAGGAAGAAGGAAGTGTCTTGAATTGTTCTTTCTTGGAAAGTATGAAAAGAGATTTCTATTGAAGTGGTTTAGTGAAAGTGGTTTAGTATCAGTAGACGAGGGAAGAAAGAGAATGGAGTAGACAACTAAGTGGAAAGACCAATTTATATATAAAGTAAGTTGGAAAAGAAAAAAATGATAAAAGAGTAGGAATTGGTGTAAGAGAGAGGAGAGAGAGAATCAAGGAAATATAGAGTAAACCATATATAACACCACTTTGCTACCCAGTTCAATTGCACCAGTTCTAGAAATCCCAAGTTCTGCGTATAACTTGTTTTTACCTCTGTTTAGTATGCACTGGCAGGATGTAAACATGAAAGATGAATGACGAAGAAAAGATACAAGAATGAGAAGGAAGAAAAGAAGGAAAGAAAAAAGGAGCGCAAGTAAACAAACACACTAACAATCAATGTGGAAGGAAAAAAAAAGTAGAACAAAACAAAGCCAAAAAAAGAAAAAGAAAAATAAACAAACAAACAAACAAACAAACAAAAAAACTCTCTGCAATCCAACAAAACAAACAAACCATCAAAAAGAAAAGGAAAAAAAAAAAGTCAAACTCCAAGTCTCAGACAAAACAGGCCCTGGGAAGCCCCCCTCTTTTTTTTCCTTTCCAGTTCAAACCAATTGTTATTGGATCACTTCTAGACAGTCTGTGATCCTGTTAGTGAAATCAAGGCTGCATCTTAGGCCAGTGGCTGTACGGTTCAGTGAGGGAGTGGCCCAGGGGGTTTGTGTGTGTGAGCAGATGAATGGCACCGGGAAGGGGACCCTCCAGAAGACACCCCCTCCCCAAGCCCACCCACAGTTGCAGCTTCTTGTGGCCACTGCGCTGACCTCAGAAACACCTTCTCCTGGTGACCACCCGAGCCTCACCCAATTGTGTGTTGTCTTCAGAGAGCTCGAGGGTCCCTGGATGGCTGCAGCCGTCGCTCTCTGTCTCCTCCCCTTTGTCTGGGTCAGCCACTGTACCTTTCAAAGTTGGCGGTGCTCTCCTTCCAGTCAACAGCAGCTCTGCAGACTCCCGTATCCTCGCCGATCGATTTCAAAGCCGTTGGGTGGATGTCTCCCTGCCGAAGTGGCACCGGGAAGCCACAACTGTGACTGTGGTGCAGACAGCGCTGCTTCGGACTGTGGCCCGTTCCACTCTGCCCCTGCTTGCTGTTCGCTGATCTCTGAACCGCTCTCTCCGTGGCCCTACTACTGAGGGTCGCGTCCGACGGAGTGTGGATTTGAACTGGTGTTGTCGACCTGCGGTCTCCCGTGGTTCCCCAGCACCAATTCCGCCGGCTGTTATTGCTGGGTTTTATCGCCGGTTTCACGCTGGTGTGCCGTGAGTTTGGCTGGGGTTGCAGTAGTAGCGCGGTCTCCCCACATTGACTTTGTTTCGCACGGCCTGCGCACCACCCAGGCGGTTTTGCAGGAGCCTCGCGGCTCCAGCCACTATAGACAGCTTGTCTCTTTCTCTCTCTGGTAGTGGTAATCAAACCATCCAGGAGATCAGTATTTTCAGCCTATATATATATGATGAAAGGCAATTTATCTGCTTTGTTGGATTCTTTCCACGGAGCTGCCCTGAAGTGCGGCTTCCTCTAATTCGCCATCCATCTTTGAATTTTCTAACCCATACTTTTGTATATGGTCAGTCTTAGTTTCTACAAAATGTTTAAAGCACCTTATTCATTGCTTTAAAGGATTTTTTCTTTGGCTAGAATACGTAGGTTTAAATTGTTAACTAGGTTTGTCTGGTACCTTGTTTTCCATGGGCAACCTAAGCTTAATAGTTAAGAATAAGTAAGTTAGATATAATTCAATTAGGATTAATCTTTACAAATATGTCTTTTAGGTTAGGAAAATTAAGTTTTAAAATCATTTGGGTTTGTACATCTTTTGATATCATTTAAACAGTTTCTAAAATAAGGAGGCTATTTTTCAGCCTGTAATCACTGAACTCTTTTCATAGTAGTCACTAATCTCTTGTAATCTCTAGTAAGATTTCCACCAATAAAACCTGGGCCTCCCGTCCTATCTATTGGCACTTTTTTTGACCTGTTTTCAACCTATCCTGGAAGAAATGGACTATGGACAATCTATTCTGGCCTGGCACAAGTGGGCTGTGGATAAGACATGTATCTTGGACCCAGAGAAATGGAGTCAGTAAATCATGGAATCAATTAATAAATAATTCATAAATAATTAAGTAGAGACAAAAATATTTCCAGAAATTTTATAAATATATTTATATATTATTTATATATTTATTTATTTTATAATATATATGTGTGTATATGTATATGTGAATATATATATAATTTCTGGCAATAGTTTTATAATTGTAACTAGGGGAAATGATCAGAGAGCTGAATTCTACTTGTAGTGTAAAAAAATACAGTCTAGAGGACTTTTTTCTTACCATTTTATTTGAAGGTAGAAATAATAACAACCTTTTTGTATGCTATTTGAATACTTGCAATACAGAAAGAGAGATGTTAAAAAATGTAAAATGATAGAAACATGTTATTAAGTAGGTAAGATAGAATGAGTGCATGGGTGAAGAAAAATAAATTTGCAATCACAGACAGTTCTCCCAAAGTTGAAGGAAAAATATCAGAGTACATGAGTTCAGTTTTGGGGAGTCCATATGCATGGTGTTGGGAATTTGTGGAAGCTATTTTCTGATTGTTTTCAGTATCTTAATGAAGTACACAGAAAGGCATGCTCAGCTGAACAACCAAGATTGCTATATTTAGCAAAACTATCTTTCAGCACTAAAATTGAAATAAAAACTTTCCATAATAAGCAAAATCTAAAAGAATTCAAAATCACCACTCTTGCACTACAAAACATATTCAATGAAATATTTCATGCAGAATAAATTAAAAAACAAACATCAGAGCCCAGATCGGGACATATCACACACTGGAATTATACTCAATTAAAGGAGATTGAATTGAATCTGAGTAAAGCATTAGAAGTAAATCGAACTGGAAAAAAATAAAAAAGTAACTCTCTATGATAGAACTGAATTTAAATAATCTAAAATCTCTAATAAAAAAAATATATACATGGAGCTGGGTGCAGTGGTGGTGCATGCCTGTAATCTAAGTGGTTGCATGGAGGAGCTGAGGCAGGAGGATTGTTAGTTCAAAGCTAGCCTCAGTAAAAATAAGGTGTTAATCAGTGCAGTGAGACCCTGTCTCTAAATAAACTACAAAATAGGGTTGGGTGTGTGACTTAGTCATAGAGTTCTCCAAGTTCAATTCCCAGTACCCACCTCAGCATATATACATATATATATGCAGAAAGGATAAAAAACATATCTTGCTTAGAAAAGAATCATTTTACAGGGGATGTCATTCAGAAGCTAAAGGTGAAAGGATGAAAGAAGATATACCAAACAAACCAGAATCAAGCAGGGATAGCTACTCTCTTATATTAGACAAAGTATACTTCAAGTCAGAATTAATCAGAAGAAAGAAAAAAAGTCACTTCATTCTGGTTAAGGGAATCATCCAACAAATATAATATTTACAAATATTTATGCTCCAAACAATAGTGAACCTAAATAAAATCTATCTCAATATAAAGAATCAAATATTCCACAATAAAATAATACTGGATGATTTCAAAACACCTCTATCACCATTTGATTGATCATCCAAAATAAAACAAATAAACTTTGGAATTAAGAAGTACTATTAATCAAATGGATATAACAGATATCTATAGAATAATTCATTCATTGAAAAAAATCACTCTATTCTTAGCAGAACATGGTACATTCTTTAAAATAGATCATATTTTAGGACACATTGCAAACCTTAGCAAATACATACATATATATAATATATATATATATATACATATAATTCTTTTCATCCTATTAGAGCACATGGAAAGGAATAGAAGCCAGGGGCAGGATAAAAAGCAGAAATAGTTCTAACACCTGGACATTAAATAATACAATTTTGAATGAGAAAGAAGAAATTAGAGGAGAAACAAAAATTTTGGAAACAAATGAGAATAGATAAGACATATCAAAATATCTGAGATAGTAATAAGGCAGTTATAATAGGAAAGCTTAGCATTTAGTTTCTGTATTTAAAATAGAAAGATATAAAATAAATATTTTAACATTATCCCTAAAGTCCCTATAAGTAGAATAAACTAATTTTAAAAATCAGAAGAAGACAAAATTAATGGCATCAGAGCAAAAATTTTAAAAATTGAGAATTAAAAAACCTACAATGGATCAATAAAACAAAGTTGGGTCTTTAAAAACATAAAGCAACTTGATAAACCCATATCCATACATGCCAAAAGAAAGAGAGAGGACCCAAATCAAAAAATTTGAGACAGAAAAGGAGATAGCACCACAGATATCTGAAATACTCAGGATAATTAGAAAGTATTTTGAAAATGTATACTTGAATAAACTAGAAAATCTTGGAGATATTGACAGATTTGTAGATACATGTGAGCTACCAAATTGAACCTTGAGGATAGAGGTAAACATACCATTATCAAACACTGAAATTGAAGCAGCAATTAAAAGCTTTCCAACAAAGAAAATGTCAGGTCTGGAATAACTCTCAGGTGAGTTCTACCAGAACTTTAAATAAGATCTGACACCAATCCACCTCAAATTATTCCATGCAATAGAAAGCGATTGAACACTGTCAAATTTATTCTCTGAAGACAGTATTATCCTGATAAAAAACCAAAGACACATCATAAACGGAAAACCAAAAAGCAATATTTCTAATGAATATAGATGCAAAAAATTCTTAATAAAATACTGGCAAACACCTTTTAAAAACACTTCTAGGAAATAGTATACCATGATCAAATGGGTTTCATCCCAGGGGTGCAATATTCGTCAATATACAAAAATCAACAAATGTAATTTACCACATAGAGTTAAGGACAAGATTACATGATCATCTCAATAGAACCAGAAAAAGCATCAACAAAGACCAGCATGCATTCATGTTTAAAACACCACAGAAATGAGAGACAGAAGGATCTGACCTGAAAATTTGAGAGGCTATATATAACAAACCCAAAGCTAACATCATAATGAAGTAAAATTGAAAGTGTTTCCTCCAAAATCAAGAACAAAACCAGTATGTGCACTTTTACAACTCCTATTCAACATAGTCCTTGAAAGTATCACCAGAGCAAGAAGATGAGAAATAAATTAAAGAAATAAAAAAAAGGAAAATATGTCAAATTATCTCTGTTGGCCAATGACATGATGCCATATTTTGAAGACCTGGAAGTCTTTACCAGAAGACTATTAGATATTATAAGGAATGTTAACAAACAAAAGAACATGGATTCAACATAAAAAAAAATCACTTTACTCCAACAATAGATCTGCAGAGAAAGGAATAAGAAATTATCCCATTTATAATAACCTCCAAAATAAAATATAAAATACTTGGGAATAAATCTAACCAAGGTGTTCAAAGACCAACATGATAAAAAATAGACCACTGAAGAAAGAACTTGAAAGATATCTTAGAAGATAGAAAGACCATAATGTTCTTGGAGGATAGGCAAATATAGTCAAAATGGGCATACTACCAAAAGCAATACACAGATTTAATGTAATCCCCATCAAAATAAAAATGACGTTTTTCACAGAACTATGAAAATTGTCCTAATCAATTTGGAAGAATAACAGACCAGAATAGCCAAACGGTGATACTTTTGAAGACTGGTACTGGAGGCATAACAATACTATATCGCGAATTAAAGTATAGAGCTATAGTAAAAAAAAAAGAAAAGATGAGATAAAAATCATGGTATTTGAATTAAAATAGGCATGAAGACTAATGGAATGGAATACAAGATACAGAAACAAATCTACATGGATACAGACATCTAGTAATTGACAAAGTTTCTCAAAACATATGTATAACAAAAGTACTTTCAAAGAATGGTGCTGGAAAACTGGATATCTGAATGTGAAAAAGTGAAACTAGATCCTTTTCTCTCACTCTACACAAAAACTAAAAGTGGATCAACAACCTAGAAATTAGACTAGAAACTCTGCTACCCCAAGAAGAAAAATTTAACTCATCACTCCAACATGTTGACACAGGTACAGACTTCCTGAACAAGACTCCTGTAGTGCTACTAATAAAACCAAGAATAAATATGTGGTATGAGTCAAATTAAATATTCTGTGCACCAAAGGAAAGAAGAGTATCAAAGAAAAACTACAGGATGATACATTTTTTGCACATGCTCCTCAGAGAATTAATATCCAGAATATATAAATAATTTTAAAAAACTTAACTTCCTCACAAAAACAAATAATAAACAGGCAAAAGAGCTGAACAGAAACTTCCAAAATACATATGGACAATAAATATCTGAAAAAATGTTCAACATCACGAGCAATTAGGGAAACACAAATTAAAATTACATTGAGATTTTACCTCACTCCAGTCAGAATGGCAATCATCAGGAATACCAATATAGAGGCTGGTGAGTATGTGGGGGATGGGGGAGGTACACTCATTGATGGAACTGAAAATTAAGTACAACCACTGTGTAAAGCAATACAGAGATTCCTCAAAAAATAGGCATTGAACCACCATATGACTCAGCTATCTCACTCTTCAGTATTTATTGAAAAGAAGTAAAATCAGCACAGTATAGTAATATGTTCTTATCAATGTTTATAGCAGCATGATTCACAATAACCAAGTTAGAGAATTTTCCCAAGTGCCTGCCAACAGATATGAGTGGGTCAGAAAAATGTGGTATATATATACTCAATGTAGTTTTACTCCCTCATAAAGATGAAGGACATTAGCTGGAAAATGGATGGAACTGGAGAACATCAGGTTATGTGAAATAAAACAGATTCATAAAGTCAATGGTTGAATGTTTTCTCTCATACACAGGAGCTTGACCAAAATAATGGGGTTGGGGGAGATGTGGGGAAATCTTGTGAAAGTATAATGGAGACCATTGGAGTAGAGGATGGAGTTTGAGTGGATGGAAGAGAAATGAAATGGAATTGACCAAAATGGAATGGAATTGACAAAATTATGATATGTACATACATAAAAATATACCATAGTGAATTCCATCTTCATATTTAAATATACACATTCAAGACATCATAAATTAAGTAGAAGAAGACTAGTAGGATAAAAAAAAGGAATGGGAAAGAGAGAAAGATAAAGAAAAGGAAGTGCTGGGAACTGAAGTGGAGCGAATTTTATTTCCTGTGTATGTGATTATGTCAAAATGAACTCTAATCTTATGTATAAATATAATTCACTAATAAAAATATAAAAAGAGAGATGCATAGATAATGGGGGAAAATCTTTGTCATTTACTCATCTGACAGAATACTAATGTCCAGAATATGTAAAAACTTAAAATATTAACACCAAAAGAATAAATAATCTGATCAATGAATGGACAAAAAAATATTAACAGATCCTTCTCAAAAGAAGCAACATAAATGGTCAATGGTTATATAAAAATATGTTCAATAGTATTTAAAACATTTCATTTAAAAATAATTATAGACTCCCAGGACTTTGCAAAACTAGCACAGATATATTCTGTATATCCTTTACCCTGTTTTTCCCACTGGTTAGTTTGTTATATAACTAGAGTATAACTATGTAAATTGAGTATAATTCTCTGCCATTGTAAGAATATGTGAATTCATGTCAGTTCTGCCACAATCAAAATACAAACATCACCATTAACATCTTTCTCTTTCTACATCTTTGTTTTCAGAAATCCTCCATCCTCCAACATTCTTTCTTTTTCAATATTTATTTATTTACTTTAGTTGTACACAATGCAATGCATTTATGTTTACGTGGTGCTGAGGATCGAACCTGGGCTGCACATGTGAGAGGCGAGTGTTCTGCTGCTGAGCCACAACCCCAGCCCCTCCAACATTCTTAATCCTTGAAAATCACTGATATGTTCTCAAGATGTATAATGTCATTTCGAAAGTGTTACACAAGAACTGGGGTTGTGTCTCTGTGGTAGAGCTCTTGCACAAGGTTCTGGATTCCATCCCGAGCACCACAAAGAACAAAAAGGAAAGAAAAGAAAATATAAATAGAAAAACAAAGTGTTACACAAATTGATTAATAATGCACATTTAACTGTTGAGATCGACCTTTTAAAAGGTAAATTTACTATGGAAATGAGTCATATTTATAGAAATGTTATGATAGCAGATCATCCCATAAACACCCATGCCAAGTTTCCCTACTGTTAACAACTTATTTTATTTTGATGAACTTGTCAAGATGAATTAGCCACATTTTGCACATTATTACCAACTAAAACCCATCATGTCATCATATTTTTGCACAATATCCATTTTCTGTTCTAGGTTCCCATTTCAACTAATTATCATGTTCTCTTAAGCCCCACTTGTCCCTAAGTATTTTTCAAGTTTTTCTCAATTTCGATGACCTTGAGAGTTTCAAGAAATAATAGTCAAATATTTTATAAAATGCATGTCAGTCAAGATTCATCAAATGTATTTAGATAATTAGAATGTGTTTTTATGTTACAGAAAGTCACCATAATTGAGTGTCATTTTATAACATCATACGTGAAATGTGTTAAAATGTTCTAGTAACATAACTTACCATTCTTCACGTAATACCAATTAATTGAAGTAGAGATTGTCATATTTCTCCAAAAGTTGGACTTTAATTTCTATGTTTATTTTTAAACTGTAATCTTTGGAAGGAAGTTGCTAGATGCAATCAACCCACTGGGTACAGTATTACAATGCACTTCCATAAAGGTAGAGTATTTACAAAAAATATTTGGGATTATAACAAACAATAGATTTGTCCATTCTATCTCATGTTTTAGTTCAATACTATATCAATTTGAGCTCATGAATATTTATTTTATACTTTAGGTATAGTGTAATAATACTCCATGAATTTTGTTGCTAAAGCCATTGAGAACTCTTTCAATGGGCTTTTGCACATTTTTGATATTTTTTTAATAATTATGGATGGCAGGGTTTTTAAAAATATTTCTATATTTTGACACTACAGGGTTTGTAAGTTATTTTGTGTATTGGCAATTCTCTAAAATCAGCAATTCTGTTCTTACTCTAGAATTAGCAATTTCTCCAAGAGCCCTGGTTTCTTTTTCTGGAGAATATACCCTTAAGATAACTGTGAATTTATTCTAATGTATTTCATTGTAATCCTGTACTGTGTGGTTAATTGTCAACTTTATTCCATATGTGCTTCTCTATAATCTATTCTAAAAGTATTAGAAACAAATGAGGTGTTTGTGTTCATTGCTACTAGTGTGTTGCTTTAGACATTGTCTTCCAGAAAAGCAATGTGTTTTCATACACACACACACACACACACACACACACATACACACACACACACACACACACACACACACACCTTCAGCTAATTGTGAAATACAGTGATGTGTTTTATTGTAATCCTGTACTACGTGGTTTATTATCAACTTTCTTCCATATGTGCTTTCTGTAATCTGTCCTGTAAGTAAGAAATATAGTTGCCATCATTTGCCATCCATTTACATCAATCCCCAGTATACATGTATAGTGGATTCAGCATTGTTAACCTAGACTACCTTGAGAATCAAAAGCATAGACTACAAAATTATCATATTGTGCATATGTGCAGTCTTACAATCTCAACTTATTTTCAAAATTAATTGATTTAGAACTTCTTCCTAATTGATTAGTGAGGTAATTTATAAAATTGTAACACATTTAGATTTTTTGTCATAACCTTTATTTCATCTTGGGATCACCTGATATTTCAAATTATTTTTAAAAGTTTCAAATGTTAAGTTTCAGTCTTGTGATAGAAATTTCTTAGTTTTTGAACATACATAGATTTGTGTATCTATCATTACAGTATCATATAGAATAGTCTTATTTCCTAAAATAAATCCCTTGTGCTTCAACTACTTAGCCCTTTTTCACATCCCTCAAACCCAAGGATCACTGATATGTCTATCATTTAACCTATTTTTTTTCTATTCTTGAATATGATCTGTATTCAATTAATCATAAAGTATGCATGTTCTTCAGATTGGCTTTTTTTCACTTAGTAACATATGTTGAAAATTCACCATATTTGAATAACATGATACCTCATTTTTTATTATCAGGTAATACTGCATTGCATAGAGGTATTGCAGTTTTCTAATTTAATCACTTACTAAAGAAGCTCTTATTTCCTTTCAGATTTTGATGATTATGAATATAGATATTATCAATATTGTGTATAGGTTTTATGTGCACATAATTTTTAGATCACTATGTAAATGCTTCAGAGCATTATGATGATATGATGAGACTGTTTATCTTTATAAGAAACTGGAAAAATATTGTATTTTGTGGCTGTACCATTTTACATTTTTATGAGCAATAAAAGAGAGTTCTTGGTATCCCAAAGACTTTCTAGAAATTGATTCTTTTACATTTTAAATTTTAGCAATTTTAATAGGTGTGTGGTGGTATCTGACTGCTGATTTAATTTGCATTTCCTGAAAATTGTTTAGTAAATATTTATGTTGTTGACTATATGACTTTTTAATGTATTAGTGCATTATAGTTTGCTTCACTTGCTTTATGATTTCATACAGATGATATTCTAAAATAAATAAATATACTCTAAATAAGTATATTCTAAAATAAATAAAATTAAAGTCTTCTTTGTTCAATCAATTCTCAGTTTTGTTATTGGCTCCACAAATGAGAGGGATAATGGATGTAGGTTGTAGTATAAGATAATAATATTTACAGTAATACAAATATCTTCTAACTTGCTCCCCAAATTTTCCAGTTATACTCATTAGCTAGTTCCAAACTCACTTCCACATTTTTAGCCATTTGTTATTAATGAGGTATCCTAGACATTAGTAAATCCATTGTCGTTCTGGGACTCCATCTTGACCTGAAACCAAAACTAAAAAACTTCTAAGAAAAAGAAACAAGATACCGTGTTCCTGTAACCCCCTCTCAAGTTCCCTAAATATAAAATACTGTTGTTATCCAACCACCTGCACCCATGTTCAATTCCAGTTTGCTCTTGTTCCTTGTTCAAAAGATATATAAGCTTCCATTCAAGTGACATTGGCTGTTTGTGTCACCCAACTGAGCAGCATTTCAGGCCATTCCTGTCAATAAACTTTGCTTACTGAGTGGGAGACCCTGTCTCAAAATATTTCTTTGAGCATTTAGTCCTAATATTTTGGTGCCATAACTCGAATCAGGTGTGTCTCACCATCAACCCTGCTCTCCCTTCAGGGATCCAAGCTGTCTTGGTGAATCTCCAGAGTAAAATGCTCAGATCTCTTAAGGAATTGTCTTTCATCAGAGCACTTCAGCTATTCATCCAACACTGGCCAATTGGTCTCTGGATGGTTTGTCTCCTGGTGAGTCTCCTCTCTGAAGTCTAGTTCTCCTCTCAGTTCGAAACCCCGGTGACAGGTCTAGACCTCTACCATGGCTATGCCAGTGGAACTGGGTTCCACAGTGGTCAGTCTGAAACTCCCAATGATAGTGATGACCCTCTCTGGGTAGATTCCTCTCCTAATCTCTGCTGGAATTCAAAGATTCCATGGACACTTGGCTCTTCTCCCCCTAGTACTCAGACTCACCATGGAAATAAGTCTATACAGTATCTCCCTTGACTCCCCTTTGGGATGTTTGCTGACTCACTTCAAGCCTCTCCATTTAGCTGCAGACCTGAAGGCAAAAATCTTATTTTTCTCTGAAACCAAGCATGGGCCCAGTATGATTTAGACAATGGCTCCAAATTGCTGCCTAATAGCACTTTCAACTCTAACATTTTTGGAGACTTATATAACTTCTGTGAGTGCTCTGGGAAATGGAGGAAGATACCCCAAAGACAGGCCTTTTCCTTTCTTAGCTCCAAACCTTCCCTCTGCTCATCCTGCTCACATGTGCAACTGTTTCCGGCTACTAAACCCTCCAAATCATTCCCAACCATCTGATTGTTAGGCCTTCCCAGCCTTTGACCTAGCAAATGAATCCCTTTTCTACAGATCCTGGGGTCCCATAGCCTTCCCAGAGGCTTCCCTCTCACCTTCAGGTTTTCTTCCCCAATGCTCCAGTGCTTATCAACCTCAAGACCCCAGGGTTATCAGGTTACTTCATATGGTCACTTGCCTCCTTGAGGGAATGTCAAAAAATTATCACACTAAACTGGGAAAAGACAAAGGAAATTACCCAGGAACCTGAGAAAGACCCTGCCCTATTTTTGGCCCAACTTACTGAGGCTGTGACAAAATATACAAATTTTAATGTCAATAGTTCTGGTAACAATCTCTATATATTTTAAATATATCAGTAGGTCTGCACCTGATACCAATAAAAATCTTAAGCAATTAGAGAAACATGTTAAGACTTCCCAGAAGCAATTTCTAGATACTCCTTTCAAGATTTTTAAGAATAGGGAAAATGAGGTAAAACAGGAGAAGAAAAAAAACCTATTAAAATTAAACATAAGTGCCTAGCCTCAACCATAGATAAGCCAAAAATAGCCACTGCATCTTATGGCCCCACCAGACCTTCTAATACATCTCCTAGGCTCTGTTTCTGAGTGGGTGGTCTGGACATTGGGAAAAACATTCTCTAACCCAAGGTCCCCACCAAGCCCTGTCCCAAGTGTTTGCAATGGGGAAACTGGAAGGTGGGCTGTCCCCAGTGAAAAAGCACCCCTCCCTCAATGCTGCTAGCTTCCCAAGTCTCCTAATACATTTGAGGAACCTTAAGTTACAGGGATAGTGAACAGCCAAACAGCAGAGAAATGTTCCCCTTCTAAAGAGAATTTAAGAGCACAACTATCTGGTAAATGTCCTCCAACAGCCAGTGTTAAGGTGTGTGACATAACAGCCTCATTTCTCAAAAGTAATGGGAGTTAATATTTCATAATTTTCTACATCCAAACTTGGCCTGATTACCAACTAGGGAAAATTGGGTAAAAACCCTAGGCAGCAATTCCCCTGGCCAAGGCCAAAGCTAGCTTTGGAATAAAATGGGAAAGTTCCATTGTGTTAATTTAACTTTTCCCTGGTGGCAACACAGAAGAATGAATTCAAGTTCTCTCTCCACCCACCTCCCCACTCTCTCTTTCTCTTCTCTTTCTCCCTTTCTCATTCTCTCATGCTGCCTTACCAAGATAATTAACAGTCATGTCATTTTTTAAAAACAAGATGATTAAGTGTTAAAAAATTTGAATTTCATGTATGTTCTACATACAAGGGTAAAAAAAAAAAAACTCAGAGGATTAAAAAAAAATACTGTTGTTTTATTTAGATCCAAGAATTCTTCAGCATTCTAAATCAGACTTTAGGCCCCCAAAAGGCAAACACTCTTGGACTCCTAATTCTGGTGATCATGCCAGCCATGAGGGGCAAGAAGTATCTGAGTCAGCTTCCAGTGGCTCCCACTCTTCCACCTGCCCTGTATCCTTCCCTATCCAAGCTAAAAAGGAAATTTATATGTACATTTTTGTTTGTTTGTTTTAAGTGTTTCCTCCTGTCAGTCTGGTTTTGGCGATCCTTTCTTGTCTATATGTTACTGGCCCTTTAGGATGTGGGCCATATTACATTGATTTTCTCGGTAGTCTCTTAAAATTCTAGGCTGAATAGGCCACCTATAGATATAAACCTATTTTTAAAAATTTGTTTCACTGTCACTATCTGGCCTTTAAATATTTTTCCAAATAACTATACAACCTTACAGTTAAAGTTGGTCTGTCAGGGGTAAAATATATGAAAAAGATTCTATATATACAGGTATTTATTCAGTTATGTGATAAGGAGACTAAATAGGCACTAAGTTGAAGGTACCAAAGACACTGCCTCTGATGTGCAAGGATAGAAGGAGACCAGAAGAAAAGATATAAAACTAAAATAAATAAAAAGTTATAGATGTGAAAATATATTTTAGTACATAAAATTAAAAGATAAATTTTTTTAACAAAAAAAGTATTTTGTCAGGAAAGTAATATTCTTGTGCTGAAGACCAAGATGAGAGGACAAAACTAAGGATGTGAGGGAGTTGTAAATGTCTCAGTAAGTCACAGAAGTTTACAGAAGATAAAACTCAAAAAGTTTTTGTTTGTGATTAAATTGGCTTTAGTTATCACAGTGTTATTTAAACTTTAATGTATTGATATAAAACAAAGTCTAAAACATTAGTTTGTTCTTATCTATCAAAATAAATTTCTTATATCTGTATTAGTTTTCAAACTGAATCTTGAAGGAATTAGAATTTATACCTGTTTTAAAGTCTTAAATGATTACATTGTAACTGGTTAAACAAACAGCTATTATTTTGGTTATAACAATATAGTTGACAGTTAAAAAAGTGTGACTAGGTATATGCATGCATCTGAGTAGTATATCTGTCTAAGCTTTGTCTAAGTATTATGTAAAATTTTATAAAATGAAAGTTTATGTAAGTTTACCAGCAAGATAACCAATAAGTACTCTTTCTTGTACATGGCCTTATATCTTTTTACTTTGACTAAGTCATTTTCTGATTATTAGCACTGTTTTCTAAATGTATAAAAGACTTAAGCATATCCCTTGAATTTTGCTAACCTATGCAGACCTATAATAATTGTTAGCATAAACTCTGAATTCTAAATTGTACTTTAATAGTTAAACTTAGGTAGATGTAAAGCTTAGAAGTGCACTTTGCCACACTGTTATTCTCCAAACTAAAATTATCTGTATCAAGAGTCTCACATTTGTGTAAAACTAACAAATTGGGTTGATATTTATTCATGTCATTTAGTGTTTTAGAGCTGGAAAAAATAAACTGTTGTCAATAAGTTATATATAAAATTTTGTGTTACACTTCACTCTAAAATTGAGATTTAAATGCATTTTTAAAACATAATGGGAGAGGAAGGAGCCATGGGGATCCAAGATGGCGGATTAGAGGAAGCCGAACTTCAGAGCAGCTCCATGGAAAGAATCCAACAAAGCAGATAAATTGCCTTTCACTAGCGTCAAACCAGCGATAAAAACCAGCGATAACAGATGGCGGAATTGGTGCTGGGGGACCACGAGAGACCACGGGTTGACAACACCAGTTCGAATCCACATTCGGCAGGACGTGACCCTCAGCAGTAGGGCCCCGGAGAGAGCGGCACAGAGACAGGCAAACAGCAAGCAGGGGCACAATCGGAGCGGTCCACAGTCCGAAGCAGCGCTGTCTGCGCTGCAGTTACAGTTGTGGCTCCCGATACCACCTCGGCAAAGAGACATCCACCCAACAGCTTTGAAATTGATTGGCAAGGACACGGAATCTGCAGAGCTGCTGTTGACTGGGAGGAGAGCACTGCCATCTTTGAAAGGTTCAGTGGCTGACCCACACAAAGGGGAGGAGACAGAGAGTGACCGCTGCAGCCATCCAGGGACCCTCCAGCTCTCTGAAGACAATGCACACTTGGGTGAGGCTCAGGTGGCCAGCAGGGGAGGGCGTGTCTAAGGCCAGTGCAGCGGCCACAAGAAGCTGCAACTGTGGGTGGGCGTGGGGAGGGGGTGCCTTCTGGAGGGTCCCCTTTCTGGTGCCATTCATCTACTGACACACAAACCCCCCTGGGCCACTCCTTCACTGAGCCGTTCAGCCACTGGCTTAAGGTGCAGCCTTGATTCCACTAACAGGATCACAGACTGTCTAGACGTGATCCAATAACAATTGGTTAGAACTGGAAAGGAAAAAAGAGGGGGGCTCCCCAGGGCCCGTTTTGTTTAAGACTTGGGGTTAGACTTTTTTTTTCTTTTTTCTTTTTTGTTGGTTTGCTTGTTTTGTTTGATTTCAGGGAAGGTTTTTTGTTTGTTTGTTTGTTTATTTTTCTATTTCTTTTTTTGGCTTTGTTTTGTTCTGCTTTTTTTTTTCTTTTTTTTTCTTCCACATTGATTGTCAGTGTGTTTGTTTGCTTCCGCTCCTTTTTTCTTTCCTTCTTTCCTTCCTTCTCACTCTTGCATCTTTTCTTCCTCCTTCATCTTTCATGTTTACACCCTGCCAGTGCATACTAAACAGAGGGAAAAACAAGTTATATGCAGAATTTGGGATTTCTAGAACCAGCATAATTGAACTGCGTAGCAAAGCGGTGTTATATATAGTTTACTCTCTATTTTCTTGATTCTCTCTCTCCTCTCACTTACACCAATTCCTACTCTTTTATCATTTTTTTTCTTTTCCAACTTACTTTATATATAAATTGGTCTTTCCACTTAATTGTCTACTCCATTCTCTTTCTTCCCTCGTCTACTGATACTAAACCACTTTCACTAAACCACTTCAATAGAAATCTCTTTTCATACTTTCCAAGAAAGAACAATTCAAGACACTTCCTTCTTCCTAAACATAACACCTCTGTATCCAATACTTGAAGCTATAAAACCCCATCAGAAGCGTACAGAGTAAATTGGAAATAATATCTGGGTTAACCAAATCTGTACATTGTGATCAAACTTGGATTTTCTGAATAGAAAGTGTTAGGTTTTGAAAGTGTTAGGTTTTAAAAGGGTAAAGGAATTATAAGGTGATCTGATAACATTCTACTACAGGAACAACATAAGGCTTTAAGGTAAAATTGAAAGAGTCAAGGTCCCACAGTGCAGGAAGAATAGACACACAAGCAACATGAAAAAACAAGGGAAGAAAATGACACAAACAAACCAAGATACCTCATCAGTAGATGTCATGGCAAGCACAGTTGGTCAAATGCTAGAGATGGATTTTAGAAATGACATATGCCAAATGTTTATGGAACTTAAGAATGAACTCAAAAATGAGATGAGGGAGCAGGTACAGGAGGCAAAAGATCATTTTGACAAAGAACTCCAAAAACAAATACAGGAAGTAAAAGATTACTTCAATAGGGAAATAGAGGCTCTAAAGAGAATCCAAACAGAAATTCCAGAAATGAAAGAAGCAATAAACCAAAATAAAAGCTCAATTGAAAACATCTCCAACAGAATAGACCACTTGGAAGAAAGAACCTCAGACAATGAAGACAAAATATATGTCCTAGAGAAGAACTTAGAACATACAGCAAAACTTGTTAGAAATCAAGAACATAACATCCAAGAATTATGGGACAGCATGAAAAGACCAAACTTAAGAGTGATCGGCATAGAGGAAGGGGCAGAGTTTCAAGCCAAAGGAATGAGTAATCTATTCAACGAAATAATTACAGAAAATTTTCCAAACTTGAGGAATGAATGGGAAAACCAAGTTCAAGAGGCATACCGAACACCAAACAAACAAAATCTCAACAGATCCACACCAAGGCACATTATAATGAAAATGCCTAATACACTGAGCAAGGAGAGAATACTAAAAGCCACAAGAGAAAGAAAGCAAATTACATATAGGGGGAAACCAATCAGACTATGTTCAGATTTTTCAACCCAGACCTTAAAAGCAAGAAGATCCTGGAATAGCATATTTCAAGCTCTGAAAGAAAAGGGATGTCAACAAAGAACCTTATATCCAGCAAAATTAAGCTTTAGATTCGAAGATGAAATAAAAACCTTCCACAACAAGCAAAAGTTAAAAGATTTCACAACTCGAAAGCCAGCACTTCAGAGCATCCTGGGCAACATTTTTCATGAAGAAGAAGAGAAAGATGATAACAAAAATCACCAAAGGGAGATATTAAACTAAACGAAATACCAACCAGAAGAGAAACCAAATCAAGCTAAAGACCATAATTCAAATAAAAATGGATGGGAATAAAAATCACATCTCAATAATAACCCTGAATGTTAATGTCCTAAACTCGCCAATCAAAAGACACGGATTATCAGAATGGATTAAAAGAAATGACCCAACAATTTGCTGTCTCCAAGAAACACACCTCATAGAAAAAGACATCAACAGACTGAAAGTGAAAGGCTCGGAAAAGTCTTATCACTCACATGGCCGGCGGAAGCAAGCAGGGGTTGCCATTCTCATATCAAATAAGGTAGACTTCAAACCAAAACTAATCAAGAGGGACAAAGATGGATATTTCTTATTACTTAAGGGAACCATCCATCAACAGGATATAACAATCATAAATCTGTATGCCCCAAATAATGGAGCACCTACATTCATCAAACAAACTCTTCTCAAGTTCAAGAGTAAAATAGACCACAACACAGTTATTCTAGGGGACTTCAACACACCTCTCTCACCAATGGATAGATCATCCAAACAAAAGCTAAACAAAGAAACTTTAAGCCTCCTTAAAACAATTAACAATTTAGACCTAACGGACATATATAGAATATTTCATCCCTCAGTAAACGAATACACATTTTTCTCAGCAGCACATGGCTCCTTCTCCAAAATAGACCATATATTATGTCACAAGGCAACTCTCAGCAAATATAAAAAAAATAGAGATACTACCCTGCATGCTATCGGACCATAAAGGGATGAAATTGGAAATCAACGACAAAACAAGGAATAAGAGAAACTACTCCATCAACTGGAAGCTAAACAACATGCTACTGAATGAACAAGGGGTTGAAGAAGACATCAAAGAGGAGATCAAAAAATTCCTAGAGGTAAATGAGAACACAGATACATCATATAGAAATCTCTGGGACACTATGAAGGCAGTAGTAAGAGAAAAATTTATTGCACTGAGTTCATTCCTTAAGAGGAAAAAAAACCAACAAATAAATGACTTAACATCACACCTCAAAGCATTAGAAAAAGAAGAACAGACCAACACCAAGAGCAGTAGAAGACAGGAAATAATTAAAATCAGAGCAGAAATTAATGAAATTGAGACTAAGGAAACCATTCAAAGAATTGACAAGACTAAAAGTTGGTTCTTTGAAAAAATAAACAAAATTGACAGACCCTTAGCGATGCTAATGAAAAGAAGAAGAGAAAAAACTCAAATTACTAACATTCGTGATGAAAAAGGGAATATCGCAACAAACACCTCAGATATACAGAATATAATTAGAAATTACTTTGAAAACGTGTACTCTAATAAAGTAGAAAATACTGAATGCATTGACAGATTTCTAGAGTCATATGATTTGCCTAAACTGGATGTGGAGGCTATACATAATTTAAACAGATCAATTACAAGTGAAGAAATAGAAGATGTCATCAAAAAGCTACCAACAAGGAAAAGTCTAGGACCTGATGGGTTTACAGCCGAGTTCTATAAGACTTTCAAAGAAGAACTAAAACCAATGTTGTTCAAACTATTTCAAGAAATAAAAAAAGAGGGAGCTCTTCCAGACTCTTTCTATGAGGCCAATATTACATTAATTCCAAAGCCAGGCAAAGACATATCCAAAAAACAAAACTTCAGGCCCATATCTTTAATGAACATAGATGCAAAAATCCTCAACAAAATCCTGGGAAATTGGATACAAAAACATATCAAAAATATAGTGCACCACAATCAAGTGGGGTTTATCCCAGGGATGCAAGGCTGGTTCAACATTCGGAAATCAAGAAACATAATACATCACATCAATAGACTTAAAGACAAAAATCATATGATCATCTCAATTGACGCAGAAAAAGCATTTGACAAAATACAACACCCCTTTATGTTCAAAACACTGGAAAAACTAAGAATATCAGGAACATATCTTAACATTATAAAAGCTATTTATGCAAGGCCCCGAGCTAACATTATCTTAAATGGAGAAAAATTGAAAGCATTCCCTCTCAAAACTGGAACAAGACAGGGATGTCCCCTTTCACCACTGCTATTTAACATAGTACTGGAAACTCTGGCCAGAGCAATTAGACAGACGAACGAAATTAAAGGGATCAAGATAGGAAAAGAAGAGCTCAAATTAGCACTATTTGCTGATGACATGATAATCTACCTAGAAGACCCAAAAAACTCTACCAGAAAACTTTTACAACTAGTAAACGAATTTGGCAAAGTTGCAGGATACAAAATTAATACACATAAGTCAAAGGCATTTATGTACATCAGTGACAAAGACTCTGAAAGGGAAATGATGAAAAATACCCCATTTATAATAGCATCAAAAAAATAAAATACCTGGGAATCAACCTAATGAAAGAAGTGAAAGACCTCTGTAATGAAAATTATAGAACACTAAAGAAATAAATTATAGATGAACTCAGAAGATGGAAAGACCTACCTTGCTCTTGGATAGGTAGAATTAATATTGTCAAAATGTCCATACTACCAAAAGCATTATACAGATTTAATGCAATTCCAATCAAAATCCCAATGTCATTCTTCAAAGAAATAGAAATAGCAGTCATGAAATTCATCTGGAAAAATAAGAGACCCAGAATAGCCAAAGCAATCCTGAGCAAGAAAAGTGAAGCAGGGGGCATCACCATACCGGACTTTAAATTATACTATAGAGCAATAGTAACAAAAACAGCATGGTATTGGCACCAAAACAGACTGGTGGACCAATGGTACAGAATTGAGGATACAGAGACTAATACATATAATTTTATCTATCTTATATTAGACAAAGGTGCCAAAAATGTACAGTGGAGAAATGATAGCCTCTTTAACAAATGGTGCTGGGAAAACTGGAAATCCATATGCAACAAAATGAAATTAAACCTTTATCTCTCACCATGCACAAAACTCAATTCAAAGTGGATCAAGGACCTAGGAATTAGACCAGAGACAATACACCTAATAGAAGAAAAAGTAAGCTCCAATTTCCAACATGTTGGATTTGGCCCCAAGTTCCTTAATAAGAATCCTGTAGAGCAAGAATTACTACCAAGAATTAATGAATGGGATAGATTTAAACTAAAAAGCTTCTTTTCAGCAAAAGAAACAATCAGTGAGGTGAATAGAGAGCCAACTAATTGGGAACAAATATTTAATACATGCACATCAGATAGAGCACTAATCTCTAGAATATATAAAGAACTCAAAAAAACTTTACACTAAAAAAACAAATAAACCAATCAATAAATGGGCTAAGGAATTGATAAGACACCTCTCAGAAGAAGATACACGATTAATCAACAAATACATGAAAAAATGTTCAACATCACTGGCAAATAGAGAAATGCAAATCAAAACTACTCTAAGATTTCACTTCACTCCAGTCAGAATGGCAGCTATCAAGAACACAAGCAACAATAAATGTTGGAGAGGATGTGGGGAAAAGGGCACACTCATACATTGCTGGTGGGACTGCAAAATGGTGCAACCGTTATGGAAAGCAGTATGGAGATTTCTTGGAAAACTGGGAATGGAATCATCCTATGACCCAGCCATCCCACTCCTGGGTCTATTCCCAAAGGACTTAAAAACAGCATATTACAGTGACACAGCTATCTCAATGTTTGTAGCTGCGCAATTCACAATAGCTAGGTTGTGGCACCAACCTAGATGTCCCTCAGTAAATGAGTGGATTAAGAAAATGTGGTTTATACGCGCAATGGAATTTTACTCAGCAATAAAAGAAAACAAATTAATGGCATTTGCAGATAAATGGATGAAGTTGGAAGACATAATGCTAAGTGAAGTTAGTCAGTCTCAAAAATGCAAGTACCAAATGTTCTCTCTTATATAAGGAGGCTATTTCAAAGTATTGTTGGATGGGGGTACATAGGAGGATTAGAGGAACACTAGAATGGTCAAGGGAAGGGAGGGTAAGAGAGGGAGTAAGAGGGGAGGGAGGGGGAAAAAAGAAAAAAAATGTGGTTGAATGAGACGGATATCATTTTCCTTAATGTGTGATTGAAGACCTGGATTGTACGAATATACTTTGTATACAAACAGTTGTTTGTTAAAAGATACTAAATATATGCACTATGAGTTGTACATATTAAAAATTTAAAAATAAAATTAAAAAAATGAAATTTCAAAGATGTCTTTATTTTTACCAATTTAAATTGATAACATTTTATTTGTTATATTAACTGAAAGCTGTTTGGATACATTTATTTTTTATGTATGATCACTCATTTATCTTTAAGCCAATTCTGATACCATGTAAATAATATACAGATACAGCACATATATAGTCACAATATACAGTACACACATTGCAGAAATGTACATAAAACAGAAAACAAAGATTTGGTGGCTTTTTGCCAGGTATTAGATCACCACAATTAGGACACAAAAGGTATTACACAGTGTATATCATACATAACCCTTTTGAAATTAAAACAGATCTTGTCACATATTTTTAAATTGTAACTCAAATATAGGAGGGTTTGTGTAATCACAGATACTAGGAGTAGAGTCTGCAAACAATGATGGACACTGAAATCAACGTTTCAAGTGATCAGTTTGTTCTCCATGGGGGTCATTCTCTCCTATGATCACCATTCCTTAAAAAGCTTTATGTAGACAAAACAAGACTTCTAAGAAAAAAAAAATCATTTATGTTCACAGGACCAGAAAAATAAAATAAAATAAAAAGACAAAGGGGTTTCTTCAAAACACAACAGCCATAATTCCTCTAATAAAAGTGTACATGAAATATCTTTTTGAGACCAGAGTGCACCTTTGGGTCAGAGTCAGTCATCTCCCTTTTTCTCCCCCCTTCTGTAGCATTTAGGTAGAATGAGAACAGAATCCCAGAGCAAAAAATGTTTTATAGCAGTTTGTATTTTCAAGTGACAGCTTTTTTCCTTTGATCTCAAACCAGTTTGAGCAATGGCTCATGCAAATCTAACTGTAAGATGGTGCTACAGCTTATGTTTTTTCTCAGGGACCATGGTTTAACATCCTCTAACTAGTATTTGGGTCAGACTTAAGCACATAAAAATATTTTTCACAGGGTTTGAAGGTCAAATAATCCCAGTGTAGGAAGGCTTGTGCCAGATGGAGAATAACTCACCTGAAAGAAAATAGGTAAGAAGACATCCACAGACATCCCTCCATTGTTTAAACCAGATCAGGACATCCTTCAATTTAATCCCCTGTGGACTTCAAAGTCATTGATGACCACCACTAGAGGCCTGTCTCAGACTTTTGAGCCAGTCTGAGTGGTCTCTCTCACCAACATGCCACTCAAATTACCTTCAAAGTGTTTTTCTCCTATGATCCTCAACAACATATTTAGGCTTTTTGGCCATGCTCACCAATGCAAAGTACTCAAAAGTTCCTTTATCTTCTGTGATCCTCAAATATGAGTGACTACATATTGAGGGCTGACTAGGATTCGGGTTGGTTGTAATTAGTTGGTCTTACCAACACAAGACATAAAATCCCTTTTCTTTGTGTCATTTCCCTCTTAAAAAGCAAAACCCTGGTTTTTCTGTATTGTTTACAGCCATTTATGGAGGTACTGCAAATGAGTTGCACATCCTGGAGAAGTATACTTATACTAAAGGAGAGACATGTTCCTGAGCATCACATGCCTTGAACAAGCATACAGCCTTCTCTGATATTTGTTTTTGTAGTATCAGTTCACACAAAAATTGATATTCCTTTTGATTATTATAAATATTTTGATAGATAGGCTTGGGCCAATGGGCCACCTCCCCCATGGAAATTTCCATGAGAAGCAACCTGGTTTCATTTTCCCTGGGCAGGAGCCAATCAGCTTAAAGGTCGCTCTGTTCCCCAGGCAGGGGCCAATAGGGTTAAAGGTCACCCTGTTCCCTGGGCAAAGAACCAATAGCGTTAAAGGTCACTCTGGTACACACCCCACCATAAATCCCTACTTAAAGCTCCTGCCTTCCCGGAGCTCAGACACAACAGCTCATCCCTTCTGAGAGGAGGCAGCCACTGCAACAGCTCCAGACCCACCATCTCCAGCCAAACAGCAGCTGCCCCAGCTCCAGAGACCACAGCCAGTGTGACCAGGCACCCACCTTCCATTCAGAGCTTGCACACTCCCTTCTCCATGACTCCTCTCTCCCACCAGAACTTGCCCACTACCCTCTCCATGACTCCTCTCTCCCCGTACTTCTATATCTGGCCAGCCATAAAGGCTGGTGAATAAATCTTTTGGCTGCACAGTTGTCTCCAGTGTAATTTTTGCCCTTCATATTTGATCTTAAATTACTTGTTTTCTTTTTTCCATATTCAAAGAGAAACTGGCAGCGTTGGAAATTCAATGAATGGGACCCTCCTTGTGAGTGGGAGTACATCAGGTTGAAGGATAAAAAGATACTCAAGGACTTGAAATTTCCCAATAATATTATCTAAGGATCCTAGTAAAATATTGAAGCTGAGAGGAGCATAAGAAACCTGGCCTCCATGGGTTCTGTGGCTCACTTGAGAGCTAGCTCAACAGAGACTGTTTAGCTCACACTATGGGGATTAGTGGGTCAGTTCTTTCCCAAAGGCCTCAGATCAGAGTAAGAATTTGTCTCAGGACCCAAGATACAATGCATGATGGTAAAAGAAAGAAGAAATGTTTGCATCTATAGAGCTGGTTAAAGTTCCATGAAGATAAATTGAAGCAGAGCTTTATCAACATTCCTCTGAAAGGGATGAAGATTATTGATCAAGCCTACCCCAGTAAGCCTCTCACATATGTCTGGAGAACAGTATTCATGTTATCTTCTTTTAACTGGCTGACAGATTTCCAGTGTTTCTTTAGACAGTGATAGATTTTCTAAAAAGATTATAGAACTCTGGGAGAAAAAACAACAGTTCCATTGGTTTATTTCACTCACTCTTCTGAAAAGGTTCCACTTTGGGTGCCAAAGGTGCAACGAGTTTCTCTACTTTTTCTGGCAGGTGGGGGTTTACATAAACTGGAGATTCCTGCATCTGACCAACATATTGCAACATTTAAGGACAGACTATGCCCTCCATTGTAGCAGATCCCAGCAGATCACAACTTATTTCTTCTTTTTGGGTTCTTGTCTCACAAATTTGAAGAATGAAACCCAGAGGCAAGTATAAGTTAGTGTAAGAGTAGGATTTATTCAAGTGTGAATAGAAACAGAACTTCTACGGGGAAAGAGGGGGCTCAATAGGATTTGCTGCTTGAGTATACTAGCCTAGGGGCTGATATACCATGTTGGCTAACATTATTTGTCAAAAATCTCCTAATTAATGTTCAAAAAAGTACTAGTGCAACTGTTTAAAATTTATATTAATCAGGTTCTGTAAAAGTACTAACTATATTAATTAATCTTTAAGTCTGGATTTCCATCCAGGTCTGATCACTTCCATTGCTTTTCACCACTTGTTCCAATCTCCATTTACTCAGGAGTCTGCAGATGGTACTTGCTTGGGGTTCTGGGCTACCATTCTGTGTGGAATAGGCATTGACACTGGGCCCTGGCCAGACTGCTGTAGGATGACATGTCAGCATGCTCTGACTCTCCACACCTCAGGCCTGGTCCAGCATGATGACTCTCTGTGGCTGCAGCATGTGCTAGCTACCTGTGCTCCAGTTCACCCATGCTACTCCTCTAATGCTCCAGGACAGTGACTTGGCTTCATTAGGTTGCAACTCTCATAAATAAAACAATTATTCTCTAAATATTAACTTAGAAGCTTTTGGGCAACACTTCATGTTGAAACCATGACCCTATGAATAAAGAAGCAGACCCACCAGGCACCCAATCTACTGGCACATTAATCTTGGCTATTCAAGCTTTATGAACTCAGGGAAATATTTTTTGGTTTATAAATAACTCAGGTTATGGTATTCTGTTATAGTAGCCCAAGCAGATTAACATAAAAATAGGTACCAAGAAGTGGTACAGCTACTGTAATGAATACCTTAAAATGTGGAATTAGGGGTATGAGAAGATGTCAAATTAAATAAACATGCATTTTACGGTTGCTCTGTGGCATGAGATTCAAGCATGAAAAGTAGTGTCTCCCATCAATGTGGGTTACTGAGGGAATTCACTGAAATTCAGCATTCAACAATAAAATAATTATAAAGTCAGAGAAATTCAGGAGCTTTGAACATAGAACAAGAAATAAAACATTAAATGTGTGACAGTTTTGTTGGTGTAATCATGCATGTTCACCACAGAATAGAGGGTAACACAGGAATAAAGTTAGAAAAATACTGCAAGTAAATTTTTCATGGGAGAGCCTGTAAAGAGTATGTGGGTCTTAACTGACACAGAGACAGTACAGCAAAGTGATGATTTAAAAGTGCTCTGTGTCTCTTGTCTGGCAAACAGAGAGTTGATGCAGGATTCATTTTTATGTGGCTGTCCAGTAACTTTTCTTAGTGGATGTCAGGCCAGACCAGATGTACCCTAGACACAGAGAATGAAAGACACAGAGACAAAGTTTTTCTAAAGCAGGAAGTTAGTGGACTTCATCCAAGATGAAGTGAAGCCCCAGGCTGACTGGATCCTTCTCTTATGAGGAGGAATGAACAATGGTGTGGTGTTACTCAGAACTAGAGATAAGATGAACAAAGGTGCATGTTCTCAATAACACAGAACCAGAGATTTGATTAAAAGTAACCATGATTGCTGAATTGCTTGATTATTATTGCATTAAGAAGTTCTCTGTGCCAGCAGGCAGGAACTCTAGATAAAATTAAAAGGGAACACAACATTTTTGCAAACAACTGCTGGGAATGATCTGTCATTCCTTATCTCTCCTGAAGCAATCTTGGTCAGCCCTTAAACAGAACATCATGTTTTCAGGGCATTCTAATTTCAAAGGTTAGCAGTTTTCTGCTTCTTCAACCACAGTCTCCCAATGCATTCTCTAAGTGGGCCAAGGGCATTTACTTCCTCCATAAGGCACCCTCAGTCAGCATTATACACAACATCCTGTTTTCAGGATATTCTGATTCCAAAGGTCAGAAATTTTCTGCCTCTCTGGCCAAGGCATGCTCAGAAACCTCTAAAAGGCCTCAAGGTTTCCACAAGTGGAAGCCTAGGGATTTTTTAAAAATGTTGCCAGCCTGTCTCATGTTTTTAAAGAAAGAAGAACAAACTAATTTCAAAAACAGTGGAAGGAAATAAATAACAAAGATAAGATCTGAAAACAATGAAACAGCAAAGTTTTAAAAATAAAAGGATCAATGAAATAAAGAGTTGGTTCTTGAAACCATAAAAATATTGAAAAAACTTTAGCCAAATAACTAAAAGAAAGAGAATAGAGGCAACTCAATAAAATTAGAGGTTGAAATGATGTCATAACAGACATCACTGAAATGCACATAACCATTAGATATATTTGCAAAAATTGAAATTTTGTGGACAAATATGACATATAACACTTGAAAAAAAGAGTATCTAGAAAATCAAAACAGAAGAATAACAAAAAATAAGTGAAGCTGTAATAAAATGTATCAAAACAAATAAAAGTCCAGGGCCAGAAGAATGAACCACGAAACTTAACCAAATCTTTAAAGAAAAATTCACACCAATGTCCCTCAAAATATTCTTTGAATTACATGTATGGAATACTTCCAAACTAATACTATAAGGACAGTAACATATTGATGTCTGTGGAGGCTCTAGGAGTGGCGGTGTTCTTGGAAGCACTGGAACTGGCTTGACCATGAGAACATCCTGGTCTTACATGTTCTGAGGAACACCTCAGGATGACCTGCATGCCTCCGAGGTCGCCCTGCCCTGTAGAATCTCAACTTCCTCATTCTTGTAAGGAGCCTGTCGAATGGCACGGTATCAAATGACTTTTCACCTTATTGGGCCGAGTGCATCTGCTCATCCCTTGATTGGCATATTCTTCCTATATAAGCTCTGTACTTCCTCAATAAAATTAGATATGCATCACAGAACCTGGTCTCCAGTGTCTGCATGTCCCCAGTCGACTGAAACTGCCTCCTCACCCCGCTGAGGGACCTGCAACCAAAACAGATATCAAAACTGGAAAAGAACACATCAAGGAAATAAAATTATAGACCAATATCTCTGATGACTATTCATGCATAAATGCCTAACAAAAGGCATGCAATCCAAAATTAGTAACACATTAAAAAGATCATACATCATTACATGTTGATTTCATCCCAAGGAAGAAAGAAAATGATACAAAAATTTTAATCAGTAAAACATAATATATTACAAAAAATAGAATCAAGGATGGAAAAATGGCATAATTTTCTAAAGAGGTGCAAAAAAATTGTTGGACAAAATTCAACACTCCTTCGTGAATATATAGAAGAAAATTATCTCAACATCATAAAGTATGCATATGCCAAATCTCATATGATATAAGCCAGTAACATACTGAATGTGGGAAAACTAAAATAATTTAATTTAAAATCAGAAGCAAGACAAGTATGTCCACTATCATAATCCCTATTCAATACATTACTTGAAATTTTTAGACAGACCAATTAGGCAATAGAAAGAAATAATAGGACAACAAATAAAAATGAAAGAACTCAAATTACATCTACATTCAAGTGATATATTGCCACATTTAGAATATCCTAAAAGCTTCAGAAAAAGATGTGTAGAGTTGATCAAAAATTCAAACAGGATACACAGTCAGCTATGCAAAACTCAATATTCTTTTAGTTCATTGAACAGTCTAATAATTATTAGTCTTTGGAATTTAATATACTTGCATATCTGTGTGACATTTGGTGGGTATTATGAATTTGAGGGGAAGATTTGTTTGCCTGTTTTTCTCATGATTTCAGAGGTCTTTGATTTGAGCATCAGCTGAAAGCTTTCACTTTGTTCTTTTCTATACAAATATTTTTGTGTGTAGTTATCTTTTTTGTTCTACCCACATTTGGAGATACTGTATACACATAGTATTAAGCATGAGGGTGAAGTCAATTTGCTATTCCTTTCCTGTGTATTCACATGCTCTCTGGATGCCTAGTGGAAAATTCTCCTGGTAGCAGAATTATTTTTTCTGATAAACCTCACAAACTGTTGGACCAACTTTAAGATGTTCTTTCTTTGATAGTCTTTGATCTATCTGATATGTTTTTATTTTCCCAAATGGATCTGATGGAGAGTCTTGATGCACCTCTTTGGCTTGCTGCTGGTTTGACTAAGTTTTCTTCCTCTGTTAGGAAATGTCATGAAGGATAAAGAATATACTCTTGTGAGAGGGCATGTTTCTTTTCTGTATGTGAGTATGTCAAGGTTATGTCACTTTAAGCAATACCTCCCAGATTGGGGGGTCCTTCTATTGTCTCATGCAACAATTGATGATAGTTTGGCAGTGAGGTCCAGCTAACTATAACATTCAGAAATGCTACATGTTCCCCATTGGTGTACTTTACAATGTATGGTGGTTACTACAGAAGGAAGACAGACTGGCAAAAGTTAATTATCTCCTATGGTATTTCATAGGGGACCTTTTGGCTATTAAAAATGTCTTTCTCTCCATATGGCAGCATGAGCATGGGGAATCTAATGCATACATACTTATAAGATATACATATATCTTACCCTTGCTGAGTTCAACTTCCCAAGTTGAGAGCAGTGCGTTCTGCATTCTCAGTGCTGGTGCCTGATGAAGAAGTGAGCCCTTAATGGTTTTCCTCTAAGGTAACCCTAACTTACCCACATTTGTGGATCCCCTGTTTCATAGAGGAGCTTCCATCACTGCAAGTGTCATGTCAGGCTTCTCTAAGGTGGTGTCCATTATATCTTCCCAAGCATCATAGTTATGAAGCACCCCTGTTTACAATCATGTTTAATTTCCTATTTAAAGAATAAAGATGCACAAATCCTTAGTCTTGCTGGTCCTTCTGGCAATAAATTGTGAAATTTTTGGAGATGATTATTTTAGAGCCATAAGCTTACTTTGTAGGAGAGAAAACCTATCATATGGTGAGGGTCAATACTGTCAGGTGTCTTCCCAAATAGTTTTGTAGCTTCAGAATTCAGGAGTGCTACTGTTACCACAGCTCATACACAGGGTGGCCATCCTTTTGCTATTATGTCTAATTATTTACTTAACTATCCCTCAGTTTGTTGAGTGAGGTCTCAATGTGGGTTAGGACTCCTAATGCCGTTTCTTCTTTTGGTAGTCACACTTATACTTACAGTAATAATGTCTGTTTAATTCCACTATCTTCCCCATCCCCACCTCCCAACCCTCCACTTCATTCACTTCCCTCTACCTAACCTAAGGTAACACTATTTTTCCCTAGTATTCCCTACCTTATTGTGAATTAGCATCCCCATATTAGAGAAAACATTTGGCCTTTGGTTTTGTGGGATTGGCTTATTTTGCTTAGCATGATATTCTCCAACTCCAACCATTTACTGGCAAATCCCATAATTTCACCCTCCTTTAAGGCTGAGTAATAAATCTATTGAGTATATATACCATATTTTCTTTATCCATAAATATATTGAGGAACACCTAGGTCAATTCCATAGTTAAGCTATTGTGAATTAAGCTGCTATAAACATTGATGTGGCTGTGTCACTATGCTGATTTTAAGTCCTTTGGGTATTACCAAGGAGTGGGATAGCTGGGTCAAATGGTAGTTCCATTCCTAGTTTTCTGAAGAATCTCCATACTGCTTTCCATAGTGGTTGCACCTATTTGAAGTGCCACCAGCAATGTATGAGTGTACCTTTTTCCTCACATCCTCACCAACGTTTATTGTTGCCTTTATTCTTGATAATTGCCATTCTGACTGGTGTGAAATGAAATCTTAGAGTAGTTTTGATTTGTATTTCTCTATTTGCTAAGAGGTGTTGAACGCTTTTTTATATATTTGTTGATCAATTATATATATTCTTCTGTGAAGTGTCCATTCAGTTCTTTAGCTCATTTATTGATTTGGTTATTTGTATTTTGGGTATTAAGTTTTTTGAGTTGTGTATATATCCTAGAGATTAATGCTTTATCGGAGGTACAGGTAGTAAAAATTTTCTCTAAATCTGTAGGCTCTCTCCTCACATTATTAATTGTTTCCCTTGCAGAAAAGAAGCATTTTATTTTTAATCCATCCCATTTATGGATTCTTGATTTTACTACTTGAGCTTTAGAAGTCTTGTTAAGGAAGTCAGATACTAGGCCAACATGGTGCAGATTTGGGCCTATTTTTCTTCTATTAGTCACAAGGTCTCTGTTCTAGTGCCTAAGTCATTGATCCACTTTTAGTTGATTTTTATGCTGGGTGAGAGATATGGGTTTAATTTTATTTTGCTAATATGGATTTCCAGTTTTGCCAGCACCATTTGTTGAATAGTCTATCTTCTCTTGAGTGAATGTTTTTGGCACCCTTGTCTATTATGAGATAACCATATTTATGTGGGTTTGTGTCTGTGTCCTCTATTCTGTACTATTTATCTACAAGTCTATTTTGGTGCCAATACCACGCTGTTTTTGTTACTATAGCTCTGTAGTATAGTTTAAGGTCAGGTATTGTGATGTCTCCTGCTTCACTTTTCTTATTAAGGAGTGCTTTAGCTATTCTGAATCTCTGATTTTTTCAAATAAATTTCATGATTGACTTTTCTATTTCTATGATGAATGTCATTGGGATTTTAATAGGAATTGCATTAAATCTGTATAGCGCTTTTGGTAGTAGCCATTTTGACAATATTAATTCTACCTATCCAGGAGCATGAGGGATCATTCCATCTTCTGAGATTTTTTAAAAAATTTCTTTCTTTAGTGTTCTGTAGTTTTCATTGTAGAAGTCTTTCACCTCTTTTGTTAGATTGATTCCCAGCTTTTTTGTTTTTATTTTATTTTTTTAGGCTATTGTGAATAGAGCAGTTTTCCTGATTTTTCTTTCAGTAGATTTATTGCTGATGTATAGAAATGTGTTTGATTTATGGGTGTTGATTTTAATCCTGCTACTTTGCTGAATTCATTTATTAGTTCTAGAAGTTTTCTGGTGGAATTTTTTAGGATCTTCTAGATATAATATCATGTCATCAGCAAATAGTGATAATCTGAGTTCTTCTTTACCTATTTGTATCCCTAAAATTTCTTTCTTTTGTCTAATTGCTCTAGCTAGAGTTTCAAGGACAATGTTGAATATAAGTGGTGAAAGAGGACATCCTTGTCTTGTTCCAGATTTTAGAGGGAATGCTTTCAATTTTTCTCCATTCAGAATTATGCTGGCCTTGGGTTTAGCATATATAGCTTTTACAATGTTAAGTATGTTCCTACTATACCTAGTTTTTCTAGTGTTTTGAACATGAAGGTGTGCTATATTTTGCCAAATGCTTTTTCTGAATCTATTGAGATGATCATAAGATTCTTGTTTATAAGTCTATTAATATAATGAATTATGTTTATTGATTTCCATATGTTGAACAAACCCTGCATCCCTAGGATGAATCCCACTTGATCATGATGCACTATCTTTTTAATATGTTTTTGTATGCAATTTGCAAGAATTGAGAATTTTTTCATCTATATTCATCAAGGATATTGGGCTGAAGTTTTGTCTGGTTTTGTTATCATGGTGATATTAGCTTCATAGAATGAGTTTGGAAGGGTTACCTCCTTTTCTATTTCATGGAATACTTTGAGGAATGTTGGTGTTAATTTTTCTTCGAAAGTCTTGTAGAACTCCACTGAGAAGCCATCTGGTCCTGGGATTTTCATGGTTGGTAGGCTTTTGACGGTGTTTTCTATTTCATTACTTGAAATTGATCTGTTTAAATCATGTATGACCTCCTCATTCAATTGGGTAGGTGATATGTCTCTAGAAATTTGTTGATGTCTTTGATATATTCTATTTTATTAGAGTATAAATTTTCAAAATAGTTTGCAATTATCTTATGTGTTTCAGATGTGTTCATTGTGATGTCTCCTTCTTCATCTTGTATTTTATTATTTGAGTTTTCTCTCTCTTTCTCTTTGTTAGCATGGTAAGGGGCTTATCAATTTTATTTATTTTTTCAAAGAACCAACTTTTTTGTTTTCTTATTTTTTCAATTGTTTCATTGTTTCAATTTCATTAATTTCAGCACTAATTTTAATTATTTCCTGTCTTCTACTGCTTTTTGTGTTAATGTGTTTTTCTTTTTCTATGGCTTTGAGATGTAGTGTTAGATCATTTTTTGTTAACTTTTTATTCTTTTAACAAATGAACTCAATGCAATAAACTTTCCTCTTAGTACTGCCTTCATAGTGTCCCAAAGATTTTGATATGTTGTTTCAGTGTTCTCGTTTACCTAAGAATTTTTTTTTATTTCACCCTTGATTTCTTCTACTATCCATTCATCATTCAATTGAGTATTACTTAGTCTCCATTAATTAGAGTTGCTTCTATCTTATCATTAATTTCTAATTTCATTTCATTGTGGACTGATAGAATGCAGGGTATTATCTTTTTTTTTTTTTTTTTGTATTCACTTAGTTGTGTTGTGGCATAAGATATGGACTATTTTAGAGAATAATCCATGTGCTGCTGAGAAGAAAGTATATTTGCTCCTTGATGGATTATTGATTGTATTATTTAATTCTATAGTTTCTTTATTTAGTGTTTGTTTGGAAGATCTGTCCAGTAGTAAGAGAGGTGTGTTAAAGTCACTCAGTATTATTGTATTGTGGTTTGTATGACTCTTAAAATTGAGAAGGGTTTGTTTGATGTACATAGATGCTTCATTGTTTGGGGCATAATTATTTATAATTGTTATATCCTACTTATATATACTTCCCTGAAGAAGTATGAAATGTCCTTCTTTCTCTCTTCTGATTAACTTTGATTGAAGTCTACTTTATCTGAGATGAGTATGGAAACCCCTGCTTGTTTACATAACACATGAGTGATAATTTTTTGCCCATCTTTTTACCTTCAGCATATGGATGTATTTATCCATGAGGTGAGTCTCTTGAAGACAGCATATTGTTGCGTCTTGCTTTTTAATCCAATTTGCTAGTCTATGTCTTTTGATTGATGAATTTAAGCTGTTAATATTCAAGGTCATTATTGAGATAAGATCTGTATTCCCTCTCATTTTGATTTATTTCTGGTTTTTGCTTCATCTTAGTTTCTCATTTGGTTTTATGTCTCTTTAGTGTAGATTCTCCCTTTGCTGGTTTTTACTTTTTTTTTTCACTTCATCTTCATGAAATATTATGTTGAGAATGCTCTGTATAGTAGGCTTTTTATTTGTGAATTCTTTTAAGTTTTTTTTATCATGGAATATTTTAATTTTGCCTTCATATCTGAAACTTAATTTTGCTGGACATAAAATTCTTGGTTGGCATCAATTTTCTTTCAGAGCTTGAAATATATGATTCCATGACCTCCTAACTTTGAGGGATGGGGTTGAGAAATCAGTTGAGACCTGAATTGGTTTCCCCCTATACATAATTTGATTTTTTTTTCCTCTCACAGCCTTTAAGATTTAATCTTTATTCTCTGTGTTGGTCATTCTCATTACAATGTCTTGGTGTGGGTCTGCTGTAATTTTGTACACTTGGGGTCCTTTAAGCCTCTTGTATTTGATTTTCCATTCCATTCTTTAGGTTTGGGAAATTTTCTGCTATAATATCATTGAAAAGATTGTGCATTTCTTTGGTTTGTATCTCTGCTCCTTCATCTTTTCTGATAATTCTTAAATTTGGTCTTTTCATGTTATCCCATAATTCTTGAATGTTCTGTTCATTTTTTTATGATCTTCTCCACATGTTCAACTCCACTTCCAAGATTATGTAGTTTGTCTTCATTGTCTGAGGTTCTGTCTTTCAAGTGGTCTAGTCTGTTAGTGCTTTCTATTGAATTTAAAACTTGGTTTACCTATTCCTTTATTTCAAGAATTTCTGGGTGTTTTTTTTTTGTTTGTTTGTTTGTTTGTTTGTTTGTTTGTTTTAGGATCTGTATTTCTTTATTGAAGTGGTCTTTCACTTTCTGTATTTTTTGTTTGATTACACTCCCTATACTTTCCTTTACTTCACATATCAACTTAAGTATATACAATCTGAACTTCTTGGACATTTCTTCCACTGTATTATCATCAGTATTTTCTGTTGTTGAAGCATCTTGGTGTGTTTGGGGCATTTTATTCTCCTGGTGGTTTTTTTTTTTTTTTTTTTGTTCATTTGTTTGTTTTTGTTGATGTAGTTAGTGTGTTTTCCCATCAAAAAGTATGGATCTAAGGCATAAGTTCTACACTGTAGACCTATAGTCTCTCTGAATGTTTCCAGCACTTCATCTTTACTGGCGAGACCAATATCAATAGCACCCACTGTGCACAATACATTGTCTTAAACCTAATATCTCCCACTAAGGCATCTACTGCTTTCTCGCATTAACGCAAAATGATGAGTTCAATAACTATCTATAGTACAAACAGAATATTTGTTAAAAAAAACATACAATTTGAAATGGTGGATGAGAGAACAGAGGTAATGTAATATACAATATTCATGAAAAAAAGAAGAGAGAAGCTAAAGGTAAAAATTCAAAGGAAGAGTGGAAAAAGAGCTCAAAGAGATTGGCTGTTGTTTTGAGAAAAGTTGGAAAGAAAATAGATAAGAGAGGGGAAGAATATGAACAAAGAGCAAAATTTAAAAACATAATAATCAAATAAAAATGCAAAATACCATTCATATATCATTGTCCTTCAGATGCTGATGCATTAAAAACATCTTGTTCCAAATATGGTAGAGATTAGTGAATCAAAATATAAAGTAAAATAAATCTTGCTGGAAAGTTGAACTGTCTGCACCAGTGATTAACACTTTCTCAGCCCTATCTCTGATGTTTCTTGGCATCACCAGACCCAGATCAACCCTCAGAAACCCAGTCTCTATCCCACCAATCTGGGCTTCAGATACTTCAGTCTTAGCCACACTACAGTCTTAAGATCTCAATGCTGCTCCTACTTGCTGAGAGACCACCAAGGATACCCTCATGCAAAGGAGCAACCCTGAGATGCAGCAGCAAGAAAAGGACCCCCAGCACTCTCAGCAGGAAGACCCCAGTTTCCTCCAAACCTGTAGGTTCTCCCACACTGGGCCTGAAGATTCCTGCTGGAGTCCCCAGACAGAGTCTCTCGTCTTGTGGTAGTAAATCTGCTAGCACCCAGGCCCCAGGTCCTGGTTGATGTCCCAAAATGAGTGCAGATATGTACTACCAAAACTGGAGTCTCACCTGAAGCAGTCCTCTAGGAATTGTAGCAGTGGCAGTGGTGGTGGTGGTTGGCAGTAGTCAGCAGTTCAGCAGTAGCTGGTGGTTGCAACTGCAGCTGTGGGGACAGTTTCACTAGGCGATCTCTGGGGGTCAGCAGCAGTGTCAGCTTCAGTTAAATCCAGGGCAGCAGTTTCTTCTATGGCAGCTGCACATAGAAAGAAGACCTCCAGGTGACTTCAGGCTTTCAGAAGTGGAATCTGAAGCAGCAGCTATGGCGGCGGTAGTGTTGCAAGTGGAAATTGGCTGACAGGATCATTCAGTGGCAGTAATCATGGAGGTAGTTGGAATTTGTGTCTGATGTAACCTAGGCCGTGTTCAGAGAAGAGACCTCTGGGCATGGCAGTGGCTTCTGTGGCAATGGATTCTGTGATGGGCTGTTATTTAAAAAAAAAATGTAATTTGTTTTAATTAGTTATACATGACAGTAGAATGCATTTATGCACTTTGATATATCATACATAGATGGGATGTAATTTATCATTTTTATGAGTGTACATGTTGCAGAATCATATTGGTCATGCAGTTACATATATACATAAAGTAATAATGTCTGTTTTTTTATTCTTTCTTATCCCCATATTGCCTCCCCTCCACTCCCTTCACTTCCCTCTACCTAATCCAAGGTAACACTGTTCTTCTCTAGTGCCCACCACCTTATTTTGAATTAACATCCACATTATAGAGAAAACAATCAGCCTTTGATTTTTGGGGATTGCCTTATTATACTTACCATGATATTCTCAAACTCTATACATTTACTAGTAAAAGCCATAATTTCATTCTTCTTTAAAGCTGAGTAATATTTCATAGAGTATATATACCACATTTTCTTTATCCATTCATCTATTGAATGATACCTAGGTTGGTTCCATAGTTAAACTATTGTGAATTGAGCTGCGATAAACATTGACATGGCTGCATTACTGTAGTATGCTGATTTTAAATCCTTTTGGTATAAACCAAGGAGTGGGATAGCTGGGTCAAATGGTGGTTCCATTTAAATTTTTCTGAGGAATCTCTGTACTGTTTTCCATAGTGGTTGCACCAATTTGATGTCCCATTAACAATGTATGAGTGCAACTTTTTCCCTGGATCCTCACCAACATTTTTTGTTGCCTGTATTCTTGATGATTGCCATTCTGACAGGACTGAAATGAAGTCTTAGAGTAGTTTTGATTTGCATTTCTCTATTTGCTGGAGATGTTGAACAGTTTTCAAATGTTTGTTTACTGATTGTATTTCTTCTTCTGTGAAGTGTCTGTTCTGTTACTTAGCTCATTTATTGATTGAGTTATTTGGGTTTTTTGGTGTTAAATTTTTTGAGTTCTTTATATATCCTAGAGATTAATGCTTTATTGGAGGTGCATGTGGTAAAGATTTTCTCCCAACCTGTGGACTCTCTGCTCACATTATTTATTGTTTCCTTTGCTGAGAAGAAGCTTTTTAATCTGAATCCATCCCATTTATTGATTCTTCATTTTTCTTCTTGTGCTTTAGGGATCTTGTTAAAGATTTCAGATCCTAGGCCAACATGGTGCAGATTTGGGCCTATTTTTCTTCTATTAGCCACAGGGTCTCTGTGTTAGTGCCTAAGTATTTGATCAACTTTGAATTGATTTTTGTGCATGGTGAGAGACAGAAGTTTAATTTCATTTTGCTACATATGGATTTCCAGTATTGCCAGCACCATTTGTTGAATAGGCTATCTTTTCTCTAGTGAAGGTTTTGGCACCCTTGTCTAGTATAATATAACCATATTTATGTGGGCTTGTCTCTGTGTCCTCTATTCTGTACCATGGGTCTAAAAGTCTATTTTGGTGTCAATTCCATGCCATTTTTGTTACTATAGTTCTGTAGTATAGTTTAAGTGTGGTATTGTGATGCCTCCTGCTTTTTTCTTGCTAAATATTGCTTTAGCTATTCTGGGTCTCTTATTTTTTCAAGTAAATTTTGTGATTGCTTTTTCATTTCTATAAAGAATGTCATTGGGATTTTAATAGGACTTGTGTTAAATCTGTATAGTGTTCTTGGTAGTATGGCCATTTTGGCAATACTAATTCCGCCTATACAGGAGCTAGGGAGATCTTTTCATCTTCTGAGGTTTTCTTCAATTTTATTGTAGTATTCATTGTAAAGGTCTTTCACCTCTTTTGTTGAATTGATTCCCAGGTGTATTTTTTTAAGGCTACTGTGTATGGGGTAGTTTTTCTAATTTCTCTTTTAGTGGATTCATCAATAGTGGGAAATCAATATTAACAGCAAGAAATGCAAACAATATACAATCTTAAACCAAATAGCTATTATTTGAACAATTACAGATTTGTCACATACATGGATAGTTTGAACTCTTCTTTTCCTATTCCTATCCTTTTAATTTCTTTCATTTGTCTGAATTATCTGGCTAAGGTTTCAAGGACTGAGGTGAGTAAAAGTGTTGAAAGAGGGCACCTTTGTTTTGATCCAGTTTTTAGAGGTAATACTTTTAATTTTTCTCAATTTAGAATAATGTTAGCCTTGGGTCTAGCATATATAGCTTTTACAATGCTGAGGTATGTTCCTATTACCCCTAGTTTTTGTAGTTTTGAATGTGAATGGAAGCTGAATGTTGTCAAATGCTTTTATCTGCATCTATTGAGAAAATCAGGTGATTCTTTCCTTTAGGTCTATTGATGTGATGAATTACATTCATTTACATTCATTTATTCTATATGATAAACCAACCTTGCATCCCTGGGATGAACCCCACTTTATCATGTTGCACTATCTTTTTCATATGATTTTGTGTGTGATTTGCCAGCATTTTATTAAGATTTTTTTCATCTATGTTCATCAGGGATGTTGGTCTGATGTTCTCTTTCCTTGATGTGTCCTTGTCTGGTTTTGTTATCAGGGTGATACTGGCTTCATTGAATGAGTTTGGAAGGGATAACTCCTGTTTAACCACTTCTTTGCCACCATGACTAAAAGCACCCAACCAGAACAACTGTGCAGGAGGAAATGCTTATTTTGGTTAAAAATGTTTCATAGGTCTCAACCCATTGACAGCAGACTGAATTTCTCAGGGCTCCAGGTGAGGCTGAACATCATTGCAGAAGAGTGTGGCAGGGGAAAGTGGCTTGCATGATGATCAGGAAACAAAGAGAGTTCTCCACACACCAGATGCAAAATGTATACCCCATAGCAATGACTGCATTGAACCACTTCCTCCAGCTACACCCCACCTGCCACCAGCTAACAATCAGTTAATCCCACCAGGGATTAATCTGCTGATTAAGTTAAAGCTATAACCCAATAAGTTCTCTTCCAAATCTTCTTGCATTTTCTCACAAGTGCGTTTTGGGGACACCACATCTAAACCACTAAACTTTTTTTTTTTTTTTTACAATTTTATGAAATTATTTGAGGAGGACTGGTTTAATTTATTCTTTGAAGGTCTGGTAAAACTCTGCTGAAAATTCATCTGGTCCTGGGCTTTTCTTTGTTGGTAAAGTTTTAATGCCATCTTTAATTTCATTGCTTGAAATTTATCTGTTTAAATTTTCTATGTCTTTCTGTTCCTATTTGGGTAGGTCATGCATCTCTAGAAATTTGTAAGCTGGGAACAGTGGCACACACTTCTAATCCCAGCAGTTGGGAGGTTGAGGCAGGAGAATTGTGAGTTCAAAGCCAGCCTCAGCAATGGTGAGGCACTCAGTGAAATCCTGTCTCTAATTAAAAAAAAAAAAAAAGGATACACATATAGATTTATGGTAATAATCTAAACCTGTCTTCCAGATATGGAGACATTAGCAAAGAGCAGTTCCCCTCACCCTTTCCTCTTCTCCCTCTTTACCATTCCAGAAACTAAATTCAGGACTACCCCTTGCTCCAAGAGGTGGATTAACAAGGGTCATTCTCAGAAGACAGTTCTTCCTAAAAACTAACCAAAGGATATTTATATAGGAATTATTTTGCTACTTTTAACAAACTTTGGGCATTAGGACTTATTCTTTAACCCAACAAGATTAACTAAAATGCACATATAACAATGGCTAGACAATCTGAACTAATCTAAGGGGCCCAGATTGCTTCTCTTTGAATACCTTCTCCTTCCCTGACCCCCTACCCAGTAAATCTTTAACCTACCCTCCAAGATATCAAGTTCAACAATTCCATTCCCCTAAAGGGCAACAATTCTTATGTAGTAACAAAACATGCTTAAAATGGCGTTACTTTAGCTCTCTACTTTTACCACGTGTTGTGCACTTTTAAACATCTAGAAACACTAGATGTTTCCAACAAGGACTTTAAGTTTTCGACTATACACAGAGAAGCACTGAATAAACTGCAACACTTATTTAACAAAGGCTATACTTTGAAGCAAAACTCCCCTCTTTTATAAAGGCTAGAATTTGAAAGTGTCTTCCAAACAGTAACATTCTGGCCTAGAACCCTTCATCTTCTAGTCTTATCAACCCACCCACGGGTCAGTGTATGCATCTGTAATGCTTAGAGATGACTTTAACAATCTCACTTGCTAAGTGGTTTTATGAACAGTCTTTCCTATGAATTTAACACAACATGTATTCAATGTGTTAGTTTACTAACTACTTTTGTCATACACTGGCAACCTCTTTAACATCTAGATATACTAGATGTAAATTAGGACTCATTTGTCCTTTATATACACTATTTACACAGAATAGTAAAAACAAAACTCACACATACAAGGGACAATGGTCAATTTTGCTTCACAGAAAATACACTGGTATAAAGTCCTTTATGTTTTCTTTTCTTTCTTCCTCCCTGAACCAGCACAGATATAATATGTACTGCTCAGAATTGTTTTGATCATTCCATTTCCAAAAGACAGTTATTTCCCCATAAATTTTAACAAAAAATATATCTACAAAATGTTTTATTTTACTACCTCTACTTTTAACATACTTTGTGCACTTCTAAACATCTAGAAAGACTAAATGCTTCAAATAAGAACTTAAGTTTGTCCACTATGTACATAGTAGTGTTAAATAAACTACACACATGTAACAATGGTTATATCTGAAAGTGTCTTCTAAGTAGGATCATTATGGCCTACAATCCTTCATTTCTTCCAATTCTTTCTCCTACGTCACATGTGTCACACCTCTGAGTGTCACATGATATGATGTTACAATTTCACTTCCAAAAGTCCTTTTCAGAAGACTGCCTTTCTATGAATTTTAACACAAAGTGTACAAAATATGTGAGTTTACTAACTCTACTTTTGTCATACATTGGCAACCTCTTTAATATCTAGAGACTAGATATTATAAAAATAGGACTCCTTTGTTCAGTATATATACAATATATACAGCACAGCAAAATTAAATAAAATGCACGTTACAGGGCAATAGGTAAGCTGAAATTTTCTAGCACACTCTAACAAAACACCTTTTACAACTTCTTCCCTCCCGCCTTCCTCAACCCATTGAACAAGTACAGACAGTATTCTGTTAAGAGGTGGTTTAACAATTTCAAACACAGTATTTCTCATCAGTTTTTAAAAGCTACTTACAAAACTGGTAAATTGTGTTTATTGTGCACAAAGTTCATACTTCATTTCACAACATCTAAGCTTTCTAGATGTCCTGAGGTGACAGTGAATCATAAAAAGTAGTGCTAGTGAGTTAACCAATTTGTAAATATCTTTTTGTTATAATTGATAGAAAAGATGCATCTTGGATATGGAATTGCTTTATCTCCTGGCACTGTGTTCATTAGGCTGGCAGCAGAAGGGCACAGGGAAAGATGGGAGCAAGTGCTCAAAGATTTACAGTTTGATGTGAGCCACTGGTATGTGTGCATCTTCTGGCTGTACTATATGAATACTTTAATTCACTGGGAACATGCATTCCTGCTAATATTTTAGTAGTAGAAATCTGGTAATGAAACAAGCTTGGCGTATTCTGTTGCTGTCTCATTTTAAATTGAGCATTAAGGGAATGCATTATTTTAGTTGTAACTCTGCCAATATGTCTATCTAGAGGCCTGTTGCCATTTCTGTCTACAGTGAAATTTTTGTCCCCAAGAAATGATAACAAATTGAGTTCATGTAGTGTATTCTTGGTTATCAAAAAATACTCATGTAGCTGTGGGATTTTGAATTGGTGAATATTCATGATGTGTGGAAAAGCATGATAGACACTACGATCTCAATCACACAAAATGGAATATTGTGTATATACACACACAACCTAGAGGGACACGTCCAACTAAGCTGCTTGTGACTGGATGACTTTGTTCTTTGCTTGTGTTTTTATTTTTCCTGTAATGCACAATTAACTTTTAAAAAATAAAAACTATTAAAAAGAAAGAGAATACAAAAAAAGGAATGGGGATGTACCCCAGTGGTCAAGTGCCCCTGAGTTCAATCTCTGGTACAAAAAAAAAAATTTATAGATGTCATGATGATTTTCTATTTTATTGGCATGTATGTAGACTTTCAAAGTAATCTCTGATTATTGTCTGTATTTCAGTAGGTTTTTGTGTGTGTGTGTGTGTGGTGATATTTCCTTTTCATCATCAAAATTATTTGAGTTTTCTGTCTTTCTTAATTACCCTAGCTAAGTGTTTACTGGATTTGTTTATATTTTCAAATAACCAACTTTCTGTTTTGTCTACTGCTATGTCCTTCATGGCTGTTTATTCAGGTCTCTGAACCACATAGTGAAGGGATTCTGAAAAGACAATCAGACACACAAATAGAGAAAAAGCCAGACCTGGTGGTTCAGCCAACCCCTGATGGGGGAAGGCTGATCATGAGCAAGACTAGCACATTTGTTATAGAGGTTTAAACATCAAAAGATTTTTATTGTGAGAAAGTTTCTTTAAAGCAAATAGAATCAACTTCATGAGTATGAATAACAAAATTAAGACTATCAGCTAGTGCCCATAATTTCTACCATCTGGCAGTTGGCATTTAAACCCAAGGTGAATAACTGATAAATTCTGTGACTGGCACAGAGTCTCCCTTTGAAGAGGGCATCACCATAGCAACTGGAAAATTTCAAATCAAAACCTTTGCACTGAGGGTTCACAAGAGAGGTATTGTCTCTGTCAGACCATAATTTATTTGTTTTTCCTGACATCTCCCTCTTTTTTATTCTTTAAGTGCAAGTGATGGGCTATTATTTGAAGTATCAGATGTCTTTCTGGAGGGAGCCCCATCCTATTATTATACCACAAGAGAATCATTAGCAAACACATAATGTAAAAATCTCCAATATTGAATGTTTTTACATATTTCAAAGATTAAAACCATTTAAGTCATTAAGTATTTTTTCAGCAAGCCATCTGGGATCCACAAGATCATTACTGCTTTCTTGAATATCTTAAATGTGATAATGTAACTTCATTAGGTATAGACTGTCATTATTTCTCTGCCAAATGCCCATTATATATTTTTTTTTATTTTACCCACTTGGAGGTACTGTATTTTTCTGTTGTAACATAAACAAATTTATAGACAACATGGCATTGGAGCTGCTGTCTGAATCTGAGGCCAGGAAGCTCATTTCCTATATTTATGACCATAGCTTCCAAAGCATTTAATTTTACCTCAATTTTTCCATCAATATTTACTGGATTCTCTAGGGTTTTGGAAATATTATGAGCCCAAGTTACTAATGAAATAAGCATTTTTAATGCTTTGGGGCAATGCTATGGCAGATATCATGGAAGAGAACAAAACAGACATCAATACTGACTATTCTAAGTACACTATGTCCAATAGCATGCTGGGGTCTATTCAGATGGGAATGTATGTGTTGTAAGTCTTGAACTCCAACATCAGAATACCAGGGCTGTGAAATGTTAGGAACAAGTAAAACAAAAGAGGGCTGCACTAATACAAGCTCTCCCTGTCTTTTATTATACCTAGTAATGCAGTTTGTCAGATTACATCTTTAACAAGTTACATGATATTTTTTCCATTTCCTTTACTTTCAGTTTTCTATAAATCAAAACATAAGGAGATTGGACATAGGCCCACAGGCCATAGCAGGAAGCTGCTTACAGCTCCTATCCATAAAGTCAGCTATTGGACTGCCTGTATAATTAGTGAAGGCTAAGGCAACTATTAAAACCACAGTTTTTTTGCATGCCACCACCACTGAAAGTGAGAACAGTACTAACAAATCCTCCAGGAGTCATGGAATCCTGACATTTTTGGGAGGCCAATCCAATATATATTCACTACTGCCAGGGACTTTTATGTCACAATGGCAAAATATTGGCACATTCTATCCATTTTGGGAAGGCACCCAATTCTGTTGTAGTATGATTGGGGCAATAAAGTATTGGTGGATGTCCTATTAAAAAAAACGGTTTTGTCATTGGGGAGTCCCATTTTTGTAACAGTCCAAACATACTATTTTAAGTCCCAGGGGCCAGTGATATTCACTACTCTGTCTCCCCCATATGCTCTGTTTTCCTCTGGAGACACTTTTAAACATCAAGCATGTTTATGGTGGAATCAACATATAGGTAACTTCCCACTATATCCAGTATAATTAAATTCAATTGAATGAACAGGTATAATATGTTCATCTGAAAAACCTCCCATCATTTGAGTGTCATTAATAAGTCCTGAAATGGATTCTCCAGTCATTACAGCTAGGTGTACTAAATGTGGATTTGGGAAACATGTCCAATAAGTTTCCCCATGAACCCTACTTACCTGATAGTTCAATTAAGCCATCATACCCACAAACATGGTGGTTGGAGACTTAGGCCTCGCTGTTGTTTGATTGTCTGCTAAGAGTTATGTGCCAGGTTCTTCAGTTGTTTGAACTACAGCTCAAGATCCTCCATGGTGGTGATGAACAGCATGCTCAGATACCCAGGTAGGATGAACTATACCTTCTGGTAAGACAGAAACATGGCCTCTTCCCCACATTATTACCAAATCTCATCCATTCCATGGTCCTGTTTGTCTCTCCACCAGACTAGGCCTGACAAACCTACTGAAGTGGGATACATGTGTTGCTTAGCAACACTGCAAATTTCAGCATTGTGATTTAAATTTTAAAAAAATTAAAACTTATTCAGAGAATTTTTTGGATTTCTATCTATCCCCCCCCCCCCCCCTATTTTTTTGGAAGTGTAACTTAAGGTACAAGTGAGTCCATTCTTGTTTGGTGATCAATATAATATTGATCACAAAACTCTTGAAAAGAAGAACTGATGAAAACTGGAGAATTATTAGTTTTAATTTGTAGAGGATGTCCCAGCATGTAGAAGTAGCTAAACAGTGGGAAACGACCTGATGAATATATTTCCTTAGCCAGGAAAATTAACAAAAGTTACCTGTCAAGCATGTAAGGATTGCCAAAGCCAAAGTTGTTGTTGAATTGAAAGGGGAACCACAATAAAAGAAGGCTCAGCTTTCACCAAATGTATGAGTTGACTATTGTTTTTGATAATAAGCTGAGCAATAAAATTGTGGGTCAGTATAAATACTGAAAGTCAGCCTTGTATCTTTTTTGTCCTATAGGTGATGGCCTTATTTTCTCAAATTAACTCAGGTTTTTATATTAGAATTCACTTTTGTAATGCATAAACAGACAACAATTAAGAGGTTTGTAAGAAAATACAAAATGAAATTAAGGAGAGTAAAAACATTTAGCTTGCATAATAGCTATGAACCAAGAAGCATATTGTTTTGTAATCTCAAATGTTTACTTAGCTATATGATGATACTTCCTGTTTATTTTAAGATTACAGTAATCTTTAGAACAAAAATCCATCTTTTGGACTTAATTTTTAATAAACTTGAGTGGTTATTGTAGCACAGAATAACATGAGAGGCAAGTATTAACCCAGGTGAGGTGGCCTCTTGACAAATCTTAGGTAAATTGTTTTATTTATTTCTGAAACTGATTATTACTAGTTTTTATATATCCCTTCTTCAGTCAATATGAATCAGTTAACATAGTTTGACATTACATCTGAAACATGAATCAAATAAGTTAAGACAGATTTTAAACTATTCTCGTGGGAGAGTGGCAAAATGTCTTTACATCCTATATTGTTAACCTTTAAATAAACCAGGCTCTCCTTATTGTCTTTTATAAAGGTACGTATGTTCCCATTTCAGTGTAAAGAGCAACAGAAAATGTTATAATTTATGACAGATTTATTTTTAATATTTTAAATATTAAATGACATAAATAAAATTTTAACTAAGTTTATTATATTTATATCAGTATAAAGAGACAACCATCACAGAGAACTTTAGTTTGGAGAACACCAGCTTTGTAAAACGTTCTCTTATCTTATACTTTAAATGATTTTGTAACATTTTTAGGTGGAGCTCCACAGGTAGAAGGCAATGTTACAGATGTTCATTAAATCCTCTGTTAGATTTAACTCATTAGAAATTAAAATAGAGCCAATCAGACTTTTATATTATGACATAAATATCGGGCATGACTGTACTGTTGGAAATGCCAGGGGTAAGGATTAGCAGTCATGAAGGATTCTGAAAACAAACATTCAGGTAGCCAGCCATTATTCATCTTTAACGGCTATCAGATCCACCCCAAACACAACCACACCTAGAAAACTGGTTTCTGAACAAAGAGTATGAAATCCTCTTTTGTTAGGTAAAATAAAACTGATTAGAAAAATATATTATTTTAGGCATGCAAGATCAAATGTGAATTCACTATAAAATCCTGGGCTCAAAAATGTAGAGTTTTAAAAAGCAGAAGTTCTTTAAAAAGTTTACATGGCCACAGTACTTTAGTATAAGTCCATGTAAAACACCTTGATTAGTTTGGAGTTTACTTTTAACTTGGATTAGAGTCAACTGAGATATTTAAAAAGTGAGGGAGCTGAGAAAATCCTCAGAAAAAAAGGTTTTTAAGAAAAGGAAAACTTGTATATTTGGAATCTTTCCATTGTTTTTCTCCCAGTGGTGTAGTGATGGAGTGGTTTAAGTCTCAAAGCCTGTGAAGATTTCCAGTTGTCAAAGGGTTAACATCCTTTGAGCTCTAGGCATACCAGAGCAAGCAAAAACAGAACACTATTCTGGGGACAAAATCTTAAGATATGGTCAGACTTGCCACAAGTTCCTCTTGAGACGGAGACTTGCTTCATGTGTTTTCCATGGTTACAAATATTTTGAGAATGTTCTTGTTGATTTGTTCCCCTTCAATTGTGCTTAAGCATTGGGCTTAGATCTAAGACAGATATTAAAGAAGTGGCTTATGAACATTGCATTATTTTAATGTTGGTTTTGGTATCTTGTTTATGTTAACCCCAAAGAACTTCCTAAACTATAAGAATAACACAAGGGATATATAATGGGTGGGCTGCTTAAAATAAAGATTCTTAGCTTCCCACAGCTCTGGGTCCCCTGTGTCCCATTTCTCATCTCACTCAGTTTTTAGACACAAAGCTTCAACAAGTGGAGTAGTGGGCAGGATACGAAGGCATTCATTCTAGATTCAGTGGAGGAGACCTCAATTGGATCCCGTGAGTAATTTAAATAGCAGGGTAATGGGACAAGCAACTTTGGGCATAATTCTTTATCTTCTTCCCTATGCTGCTACATCATCTCTTAAAAGTTCTAGGGATAAAGGTTGAAAATATAAGCTTGAAGAATGTCTAAAGGTTGTTGTGGAGTTTGATCCATGGTTCCCTGAGGAAGTGACTCTGGATATAGAAACTTGGACTAGAGTTAAAAAGAATGTTGAAAAGGTTTATAAACGAGGAGAAAAAATACCTCTGGATTTTGGGCCTTTATGTGCCCTAATTAAAGCTGCTTTATCATCTTTACAGAAGTCACTCAGTCATGAAGAAATACATGATACAATTCAAGAACAGATAAATCAATCTTTACATGAGTATGATTTAATTGCAGAAGATAGTGATAAGGCTATTCAGGAGGAAGAAAAGTTACTTTCTTCTCACTCCCAAGTAGAGAAAGTATCAGAGAAAATACAAAAAAAATTGAATATTGTCCTACTCCTTATAATGTTCAAGAAATAGTATGGCTCACTTCCCTGATTCAAAGGAATTATAAAGAAAAGGATTTGGCTAGTTTTAGTAGTGAAACAGAATTAGGATCTGAATCAGATGAGGATTTGGTTGAATTAGAGTCCCAACAATTGAGATCATTTGTTCAAAATGTAAAAAAAGCAATCACATGATAAATTAAAACATTTACAAGTGAAAATGTTTTAATTTAAAGTGAAACCTTGAAGACATAGGAGTCTTCAAACACTGATGTCCAAAATGCAATTAGCTGAATAATCAGAAAGTAGTAAAGATAAAAATGCCAAATATGCTTTCCCAATTATTCCCTGAAGTTGATCAACAGCGACAGCTTTTTGAGCTTTTTTCTTGCTATGAGGGGTTGGGTATGAATGACTTGACTCACTTGAAAAAGGCTGTCACCTTATATGGGATTCAGACTCCTTATGTAAAATAATTACATTTAAAAGTAACAGCTAATTATAACAACTGGGCTCCATATGATTGTAAGTTAATTTGTAGATCTCTCTTAAAGTCTGCAGAATATTTACAATTTACAATGTATTATAGTGAAATGTGTTATAGTGAAAAAGCAAGGGAAAATGCTCAAAGTCATAATATGGTTTTGTGTCCCATCACATATCAGATGCTTATGGGTACTGGATCCTTTCAAAGTACTGATGCACAATCTATAGTTCCTCTTGAGATTCAGGCACAGTTACATGAAATAGCCTTAGAAGCATGGGATAGAATTCAACATACAAAAGAACCAAAAGGTAGCTTTACAAAAATTTTACAGTGGACTAATGAACCTTATACTGAATTTATTGCCCATTTGAATATAGTAATACCTAGAAGAGTTGAAGAAGAAGCAGCTTGGAGTCAATTGGAAAAGGTCCTAACATTTTAAAATGCCAATGAAGATTACAAAAAAATTATTCAACCTACTAGACATACTTATTCTGTATTTAAGTATATTCAGTCTTATAGAGATGTTACATCAGAATCTAAGAAAATGCAATTATTTGTTGAAGCATTGGCAGCCTCTTTGAAAAAGAATAATGGCTTCATGGTCCAATGTTTTGGATATGGAAGTGAGAGCTATGTAAAAAGGGAATGTCCAAAGGATGAAATGATGAAGAGGAATGTTCCTTGTAAACCCCCAGGTCTTTGTCCTAAGTTTAAAAGAGGGGTCCACTGCGGAAGACTGGTTTCCACTGTGAAGAAAGGGTGAGTCCTGTCTGTGCTAGTAAAGAGAGTCAGTGACTATGGCGGAAGAAATCAACACGAGTCAGGCTGCTGAAATCCTCTCTTTTACTTTCACTTTTTAGCAAGTATATATGCCTATTTTTTGGCAGTACATTTTTTTTTTTTTTTTTGAGGTTACATTACAGCCGTAAGACCCAGGGGAACAGTAACATTTTGCTGATTACATCTTAGACATTTTATCTTTTACTTAACATCTCAAGGATTTGTACAAATATACTGTTTTTGAACTCCCTACAATCTTTTTACATTTATCTGCAATAGCCTGAGTTAAATCTATCTTCTTAAGAATTCCTTGCAGCTATTCCTCTGCACACCTGCACAACTGCCTGGATTTCAAAGCACTATTTATCATAGTCTTATTTACAACCTAGGGGTAGAAAAAGGGAGGCATAGCCAGATGCTAGTTCTGAAGAACTTTACCCTAATGAACTACTTCTATGTAACTATTTTAAACTATTCTGAAAACAAAAGAAGTCTTTTTCAATCACAAAGAGGCTCTAACGGCCTTTTATTGGTTCATAATTATTTTAACAAAAGAGGTTAAAACAGTAGGTATTTACTAAGTTGTTTTTCTATTAGGAACTAATTACATAGTAACTACAAAAGAATGTCATGTTTCTAGCTTTAGATTCCACAAAGTTACCAGTTTCATTCTATTGAAATAGCGACACCTGGTGGCCCTACATATTAATGGAAAACAGCATGATAAAGACAGGGGACAGTGAGAACACACAGACAGGATTAACTCTACAGGCGCCATACATGAGTGGTATCAATTCCATGAAGGGGTGACTGTTGCCACACATCCTTCCACGAGAGGAACTTTTGTCCGAAAGAACTTCATCTCTCTCCATCACTTGGAAGATGCCACAGTCCACTGAGCAGAAGAATGTTGCTCTCAAATCCATACTGATGGTAATGTCATCCCTCAAGGAAATGCCAAGAGGGGAGTCCATCATCTCCCCAACAACAAACAAAAATGAGAGAGGCAAAATTCTCAAACCATTCAGAAACTATTTACTCATTATCCCTAGCCACAACAGGAAGTGCAGCCCTCGACCTCCTTGCAACAGAAAATGAGATTTTTTTTTTTTTTCACCTGGAACTTTAGCTAAAATTAAAACAGGAGTATTTGGCCCTTTACCTACTGGCACATTTGGACTAATCTTGGATCATTCTAGTTTGAGTTTAAATGGAATTAACATTATTCCAGGAGTAATAGATTCTGATTACATTGGGGAAATTCAAGTAATGTTTTCAGTCCCTGTACCTTATGAAATACATAAAGGGGATCATATTGCTCATATTTTAATTTTTCCATATGTTTACATATCAAATTCTCCTAATGAAAGAATTGGGGGATTTGGGAGTACTATCTCTCAAGTTAATTGGGTTTCTCATCTTATAGAAAGTAAAAGACTCCAACTAAAGTTAAAATTTAATGGTAAAGATATTTTAGGGTTAGTTGGTTCTGGATCAGATATTACAATAATTAAAAGAGATCAATGGCCAAATGATTGGTTTACATTTCAGAGTGTTTTCTAATATTACAGGTGTAGGATCCTCACATAGAGGAGAAATTGTACAATCAACACAAATCCTTAAAGTTGAGGGATCTGAAGAACAGATAGCTCCCATTCAATCATGTTTTAGAAATTCCTATATCGATTTTTGGACATGATTTATTACAACAATGGAATGCTCATATCATTATCCCACTATATTTTTCCTAGTAGTCACTGTTGAAATTAAGCTACATAAATTGTATGGAAAGATGCCACCCCTATATGGGTAGAACACTGACCCTCTCAAAAGAAAAATTACTAGAAGCTGAACAAATCATACAAATGGAATTGGAAAAAGAAGACTTAGAACCATCTCAATCTCCTTGGAATTCTGATATTTGTTATAAAAAGAAATCATGGAAATGGAGATTACTGACAGACTTACACAAGGTTAATGCATCCAGGCATTCTATGGGAGCACTGCAACCTGGCCTACCTAATCCTGCTATGATTCCCAAAAACTAGTTTTTAATAGTTATTGACCTTTAGTACTGCTCTTTTACTATTCCATTACACCTGAAGATAGAAAAATGTTTGCCTTTTCTTTGCTTTATGTTATGGGTCCACATAATAGATATCAATGGACACTCTTGCCTCAGGGAATGATGAATTCTCCAACTATGTGCCAATATTATGTTGCTCAAGCTCTTAAAATGTTTCAGAAAGACTGCCCTGATGTTCTTGTAATGCATTATGTGGATGATATCTTATCTGATGTCAAGGACAAAGCAAGATTAAATCAGTTATTTGAACTTTTACCCAATAAACTATTAACTCATGGATTAGTTATTGCCCCAGAAAAAAATTCAAAAACAGGATCTATTCCAATATTTAGGATATTTAGTAGAAATAATCACTATAAAACTTCATCTTATGACAATAAAAAAGGATAATTTAAAAACTCTTAAGGATTTTCAAAAACTTCTAGGGCACATCAATTGGATTAGAACTTCTCTAGGCATAGCTATTTATGAATTACATCATTAATTTCCTACTCTAGAGGGTGATTCTGACTGAAATAGTCCATGTACATTGAATGATAAAGCAAACAAGAACTTAAATTTGTAGAAGAAAGAATTAAAAGTCAATTTCTTTTTAGAATAAATATTTTAAAATCTTCTTAAATTGTAATTTTGACCATTCCTTTTTATCCCGCTGCTGTAATTGCTCAAGAGGAAAAACCCATAGAATGGGTATATGCCAAACATAAATTTAATAAAACTCTAATGACATATTTACAACAAATTATGACTTTAATACAAAACACTAGAAATAGACTAATTCAAATTGCTAGACAAGATCCTGTTACTATTTGTATATCACTCAGCAAGGAACAATTTTAATTTTCTTTAGAAAGAGATATAACTACTCAAGTTGCAATACTGGAGAAATAAAATTTTCTATTTCAAGAGAAAAGTTTGGGGAATGTTTGAAAAGAACATCATCGGTTATTAGCGATATTGTATGTCCTATAATTCTTGTTGTTGTTGGTACTATCTTTGTGGATGCAACAAAAAATCATAAGGCAGATTTTGACTTCCTCATCTTATAAAACCTTTGAAACACCTTATGATTCTGCTCAAAAAAGTGAGATATTTGTTATTATACAAGTATTACAGATTTTCAAGAACCTATTAGTATTGTATCAGATTAATCTTAGTTCACCTGGTAACTAACATAACTATTGCTTTAATATCTATTTATTATAATGTATTAAGACAATTATTTTTTCAGTTGCAAAAATTGTTAAGGTTTGGATCATCTAAAATATTTATTACTCATATTAGAGCACATAGTCAACTTTTTGGAATTCCCTGTATTATTAAAATTGATAATGCTCCTGTGTATACTTCTCATACATTTCAACTTCCTGGACCCTTAGTGTATGGAAATGCACAGCAGATATGCTAGTTTCTTTTACACCTTCTGAAGAAGAATATAAATTATTACACAATAATGCAGGAGATTTACATCAAAATTAGAAAATTCCATATTCTCAAGCCAAACAAATAATTGCTAAGTGTCCCAAATGTAGACCATTACATTTAAAACCTATCCTCCCAGGAGCAAATCCATGAGGAATGAAGCCTAATACTATATGGCAGATGGATGTAACCCATTGGCCTTCTCTAAAACAATATGCTTACCTTAATGTATATGTGGATACCTATTCTGGCTTTATTTAGGCTTCTCTACATAATGGAGAAACTGTTCAACATGTACTCTTACATTTAACAGAATGTTTTGCTATTATGGGAAATCCCTGTATTATTAAAACTTATAATGCTTCTGTGTATACTTCTTATAAATTTCAAACTGTTTTAAAGACCTACAATTGTGGCATATTCCTTGCAATGAAGTCGAGCAAAAACATCCTCATTGTAAAAGATAAGAGGAACGGGAGCAAAAGCACCTCCCTTATAAGGATAGATGTTACACAAACACAGCACTGAGATAGCTAATCCTGTCTGTGTATGTTCTCAATGTCTCCTGTCTATGTATATTCTTACTGTTCTGTTTTCTGCTCATATATGTGGCTGCTAGGTGTCACTACATTAATTATTAAGAATGAGACTGGTTTTGGAAATTATTACCTTATGAAATCTGAGTTAGAAGCATAAAAACATTTTTCTAAAGTTGTACTAATATAGCAAGTTTCTAGTTAAGAAACAGCTTTTGTAAATTCCCGCTGTTTGACCTCTTTTCATGATAATTAAATGCACCAAGAAAAGGCTTTAAAGGTCTTTTTGTGATTGATAAGAATTCCTTTAACTTTTGAAGTAGTTTAATACATATATATATATATATATATATATATAAGTTACTTAGGGTAGAAGTCCTTCAGAGCTAACATTTGGCTATGTCTCCCTTCCCTGCCCTTAGGTTCTAAATAATAATATTTTTATATTAATAATATTTTTATATTATTATAATAAATAATATTATTTATATTATATATAATAATATTTTATATTAATAATATTTTTTATATTATTATAATAAATAATATTATTTATATTATATATAATAATAATATTTTTTTTATAATAAGACTATTATAAAAAACAATAGTGCTTTGAAATCCAGGCAGAAAAAAATTAACTTCTATCAGGGAGTTGAAAAGATGTGCGGAGGAATGGATTCAGAGAATCCATGAGAAATGATTTGGACCCAGGCTAGTTACAGATAAAGAGTAACAGTAATGCAGGGCATTCAAATAATGAGTGCACAGGAACTTGAAACATGTTGAGTAAAAGATCAAAAAGTCTGGAATGTAATCAACAGATGTTGCTGCTTCCCTGGGTCTTATGACTGTGATGTAAACACAAAAGTTAATGTATGCTGCCAAAAAAGATGCTATATTACATGCAAAAAAGAAAGTAAAGTAGAAAATTCAGCAGCCTGACTCATGTGCCTGTGTGCTGATTTCTTCCACCACTCGCTGACTCTTTTCATCAGCACCATAGAGAAAACCTCCCCCTCTTTGCTGAAGCTGGACTTCAGCATACAATATTGTACATCTCACTGGTATACCTTATAACCCTCAAGGTCAAGCTATTATTGAAAGAGCTCATCAATCTTTAAAACTTCAAATTTTAAAATTAAAAATGGGAATTCTGTGATCTTATACTTGATGTTATGCATAGGCAAATATTAAAGATGATTCACGCTGTGGTACATTTGGCTTTATTCACAATAAATTTTATGAATTTACCTAAAGGGAAATTATGACTAGGGCAGAAAAACATTTTTCTGCCAAGAAAGTGAAACAACTGGACATATTCATTTGGTATCAATATGATCTTACTAAATTTGTAAACCCAGACAAAGGTTATGCTTATGTCTTTACAAATGATGGAGTTAACTTTTGGATCCCCACCTGGTGAATCTGGCCCACACTCTCAGAACAGACTTCATATCGAACTCCAGTCCCATCAAAATGGCAGTGAGAAGGAGAAATGATGCTCCATGTCCCCCTTTCCTGGCTTTTGAAGACATGCATATTACTAAGCAACCTAGTGGTCGGCCAGAAGATGTTCCTATTCCCATTTGGGGTCAAGTAAAATCTTTATCAGAACGAGCTTCCTGGGTTTTAATGGCAATAGGGTAGCCTTAAGCCCTGAAAATCATTTTTTGGCAATTTTATCCATTCTAGCCTGCACTTCTGTGCCGGTAAGTGCCACTGATTATCATCACTAGTCTTATATTCAACATCTTCCACTTTTTCAAATGGATTCAAGGGATGAAGTAGTTTCTCTTATTTTGATTAATGATACTGTATACACTCTTTTAGAATCATAATCTATTAATAGTTTAGAAGTAAAAAGATATACATTTACAGATAGTAAAGGAACAGGTCCCAGTTGTGAGATGTTTACATATAAAAACCTATCTTACCCATTATTAGAATGGAAAAATTGTCAATCTACAGTAGAAAAAACAATATAATAAGTCAGATATGTTATGGGTTGATTGGGGATACTCAGGAGTGTTTTGAAAAATTGTTCAGAATGGAATGAAGCATGTTTAAGCTCTCCTCAATTTATTGAATGGACAGTACCTAATGATTCTAAAAGGGCATCTAATTCCAAGCTCATGCTGTGGATGGATTATGAACTGTCATCTCCCAAACCCTAATAAAATTAACAAATGAGAACTGGGGTCCTGAGCAGAAGAACTTATGGAAGCTCACTTCAGCATTTTCACCTGTGAAAGTATGGACTGGACAATATTCAGGGACCAGTCAGTCTCAAGCTTCATATAACCTTACTGTTAATTCTACATTTTATATTAGTACTTGAATTAACTTACATTATCCCCTGGCTTTTGTAGAACCTACATACATGGACATTAAGACTGTATCTTGTATAAATTGTTCTTTATATACATGATTAATAATTCTATTAATACTAAGCTGGGCACGGTGGTGCATGCCTGTAATCCCAGCACTTGGGAGGCTGAGGCAGGAGGATTGCAAGTTCAAAGCCAGCCTCAGCAATGGTGAGGCACTTAGCAACTCAATGAGACCCTGTCTCTAATAAAATACAAAAAAAGGCTGGGGATGTGGCCCAGTGGTTGAGTTCCCCTGAAGTCAATCCCCAGTACCAAAAAAAAAAAAGAGTGTATTAATTCTAAAGGCAAGATCTAACATATGGATACCTGTTAACTTAGACCTTGGGAGTCTAATCCTATGATTGGATTCTCCATAAAATTACTGAAAAGACTGGTGTGCCATTTCAAAAAATTTGTTGAATACCTTATTTTAGGATTGCTGCCACTACAGCAGGAGTCTCTGGCATCACCTTGGAGAACTCTATACAAACTAAGAAATATGTACAATGATGGCATAAAGTTAGTCATTATGTATGGGTTCATCATGCTTAATTTGATAAACTTTTTATGATAAAATTGAAGAAATTCAACACACTGTTGTATGGCTTGCAGAACAATAGCTTGATACCCAATTCCAGTTAGTGTTGTGCTCTAATTGAAATTCTATGCAGTTTTGTATTACACCTTATAGATTTAATCAAAGCATGTACAATTGGAGTGAGATTATGTATCATCTACAAGATGTTAAAGGCAACTTGACTTATAATATTGAAGTAATTAACAGAGAAATATTTGATATGTTTGCTAAAGATTTACCTGATACTTCCAATTTAGATCAGCTTGCTGACTATATTGCCCCGCAGTTTAGCAGTCTAGATTCATGGGGATGGTGGAAAAGTTTAATACACAGTATGGGATCTAGTACAGCACCTTTATTAATCATGCTGTTTATTTTACTTTGAGGATACTAGGGAATCAAAAGATTACAAGTCAACCATATAAATGTACAGTTCAAGTTATGATCACCCTATTTACTTCCCAGAAGTTAAAAAAAAAAAAAAAAAAGAGAGAATTATTGGAGTGGTTTAAGTCTCAAAGCCTATGGAAGATCTGCAGCTGTCAAAGGGTTAACATCATCTGAGTTCTAGGCACACCAGAGCAAGCAATAACAGAACACCGTTCTGGGAACACACTCTGCTGACATGGTCAAACTTGCCTCAAGTTCCTCTTGAGACTGAGACTTGCTTCATGTGTTGCCCATGGTTATAATTATTTTGAGAATATTCTTGTTGATTTGTTCTCCTTGAATTGTGCTTAATCACTGGGCTTAGATAAGACAGAGATTAAGGAAGTGGCTTCTAAACATTGTATTATTTTAATGTTATTTTTGGTATCTTGCCTATGTTAACCTCAAAGAACTTCCTGAACTATAAGAATAATACAAGCGATATATAATTGGTGGGATTCTTAATATAAAGATCCTTAGCTTTCCACAGCTCTGGGTCCCCTGTGTCTTGTTTCTCCTCCCGCTCATTCCTCAGCACTGATCTTCAACACTGTATCATTAGGGAGGAAACCAGTTAAGAAAACAGAGTGGAAAAGATAGCCAGCCAAGCAGGAGCAGCTTCAATTTAAATGTGACTTTTTTTTTTTTTTTTAACTTTTGACTTAACCCTTTCTCTGCAAGTCTTTTTTTTTTTTGTAACTTAAAAGTAGCATCCTTTATTTCTTTTGTCTTAACTGCTTCTCTCTAAGTCATTTTTGTAGGCCTCCACAATTTACATTTTAAATGTAAGCTTAGGAGACATAGAGATCTGCCAGAACCTAAGAAGTAAGGAAAACTGCTGTATTGTTTGCTTTAAATGTATTGCTATAATTTGTGTTTTCTCTGGAGAGGCTCCTTTTTCTTTTTTGGTCCTTGAGCCTTAAGCACTACTTTAAGCAGGGCACCAATTTCCCATGTCTCTATATTTACCACTTTCTTTTTAAGGAACGAGGAGCAAGTTTCAATAACTAACTTTAAAAAGTGCCACAACTGTGCCTTCTTTGATTTAACCATACATTTAAGCATAAGCACAGCAACAGAGGAATCTCTTTCTTTGGATTCTAACTGTCCCATGTTTTACACCAAGCTATATGTAAACTCATTCATCTCCTTCCTTTATCTGACACACCTCTTTTTTTAAGAATGTCCCACTCACCTGACAAATTATAAGAATGCACTTGAGAAGCCTCAGCTGCAAAAGCTGCTGCCCTGCCTAAGGTCTCTTCTCTGGACACAGCCTGGGTTTCCTCAGAAACAAATTCCTGTGCTATCTACAAGGTAGCTGCTGCTGAAAGGGAAGTCTCCTGTCAACCAACTGCCAGCTGCACTCCTACCACCATTGCTGATGCATCTGATTCTCATGTGATTGATATAATTTTTCCCATTTTTTTTACCTTCAGCCTTTGGATGTCTGCTTATGAAGTGAGTCTCTTGGAGACATTTTATTGTCAGGTCTTGTTTTTTGTTGCAATCTGTCAATCTATGTCTTTTGATTGATGAGTATTAACTGCTTATACTCAATGTGATTATAGAGAAATAATTTTTATTTCATGTAATTTTGATTTATTTCTGGCTTTTAATTTTGATTATTTTCTGTTTTGATTGATTGATTGTTCTTCTAGTGTAGCTCTTCCCTTAGGTGATTTTAACTTTTTCTTTTTTTTCACTTCTTCATGAAATATTTTATTAACTTTATTTTGTAATGTAGGACTACTAGTTGTGCATTTTAAAAAATACTGCTTTTAGTGGAAGGTTTTTATTTCACTATCAAATCCAAACATTAATTTTGGTAGATATAGTATTCTTGCTTGGCATCCACTTTGTTGCAGAGGTTAGTAAATGTTATTCCAGGTCCTTATAGATTTTAGAGTCTGTATTGAGAAGTCAGATGTGTTCTGGTTTGCTTTTCCTATAAATGTAACATGTTTTACTCGAACAGCCTTTAAAACTTTATCCTTATTCTGTATGTTGGGCATTTTCATAATTATGTGACTTGGTGTAGGTCTGTTGTAATTTTGTATATTTGTGGTCCTGTAAGACTCCTATATTTACTTTTACATTTTATTCTTAAGGTGTTAGAAATTTTATGAAAATATTACATTGAAAAGCTTGTACATTCTTTTGGTTTGTATCTCTAAGCCTTCATCTATGCAAATAAATCTTATTATTGATCTTTTCATGTTTTCTGATATTGCTAGAAAGTTGTTTGTGTTCTCTTTTTTAAAAAATATTTTTAATTTTTAGTTGTAGTTAGACACAATACCTTTTTTTGCTTATTTATTTTTGCATGGTGCTGAGGATCGAACCCAGGGCCATGCCCATGCTAGCACAGCAGTCTACTGCTAATCCACAACCCCAGTCCTGTTTGTGTACTCTTAACATCTATTCTCCCTGCCCAACTTTATTCTCAGGATTATATATTTTGTCTTTGTTGCCTGAAAATATATTCCCAGTGGTCTTGTGTTCTGGGGATGTTTTCTATTGAATTTTTAATTTAGTTTATTGATTTTTTCATTTCAAAACTTTCCAACTGATTCTTCTTCAGGATTTGTGTCTCCTTATTGAAGTGATTTTTCACTTCTTGGATTTTTCTCTCTGAATTCTGTCCTTGTATTGTCTTTCACCTTGCAGATTTGTTTGAATATTAACTTTCTTAATTCCCCCTCTGCCGATTCCACCAATGTGATATATTTGGATTCTGTAATGAGGTATTTTGATTTGTTTGGAATGGTTTCTTCCGTTGCTTTTTCAAGCTGTATGTTTGCCTACCCATTTACCAATAAGAATCTGAGGTGGCAGAACTTCTACTCTATGAATTTATAGCCCTCCTGAATATTTCTATTACCTCACAGTTTAGATGGAGACAAATAATGAAAACAATGAATACAATCAGTATTTAGCACTGAACTAAACACTGTGTTCATATTCTGGCACCTACAATGTTTATTGGCACTATAAACAGAAATGGCACAGTAGGTAATTGCCAACAGTAGAGATGCTATTCTTACAATGGTTTTCTATTTCAAGTAGATGAGAGGGAAAATGTAGAGGAGAAGTGGGATATAATATTTGAGAGGGAGGATGAGAGATGGAAGTAATGAAGTGTTAAAGGAAGAGTGAAAGAGACAAAAATGGAATTTGGCTGTTTGTGAGAAAAAATAAAGGAAGAGAATCAACAGAAATAGAGAAAAATAATATGAAACAAAAACAACATCTTAAAAAGCAGTATAAAACAAAACCAAGCCAACTAGAGTTTTTTAAACTCTAGTCCTCAAAATGTTATGAGCCAGGCTATATGGGCAATGACCAAACAGACTCCATTTTCATCCGAGACTTCATATCATGTAAGAAATGCTTTTCCCACGGGAAAGCCCTGCATCAAGTACCCATCACTAGTTGCTTAGCATAGTGTGTTTGGCAACATGAAGTGGCAATTCTTAAACAATGTAAAATAATTCTCTTTGGTTTCCATTTTTTTTTGGGGGGGGGGACAATGTACCTAGTCAGAGATTCATTTTCTAGATATCAGTAACTATTCTTTAATTTGTACACAAGTAGTATTTTGACCCACTTCCCTTCTGCTTGCTTGCTATGCCAACCTGGAGAGGCCCGTGGGAAATATCAATGTACCCACTGCGTTGTCTCACTAACTGCCCAGATCAGCTTCTGTACCTTCTTGCTTGCAGCTACATCACCCCAGATGTAGGTTTTGCCTTTAAATATCCCAAAATGCTCAGGCTTGAGGCTGATTCTTGCAGAGACCATTATTGGTCCTGAGGGGATGAGTTGCCGGGCAGCTGGGAAAATAAAGATTCTTCAATTTGGACAAAACTGGGACTCGGCACATTTTATGAGTGACCTGCCATACTACAGTTAGAAGCCCCAGCAAGATCTACTTTTTTTTTTTTTTTTCCTTCAGAAGATCACTCAGGACCACCAAGGGAGGTGCAGGGGTGGAGAGATCACCTAGGGGAAGGTCTCTGAGAAGACATTCCTCATCTCCAGATGATCCCTCCACCAACTCCCACTCACCTAAAACTGCCAAGAGTCATCTGTGTTTGCCCAGGGAAACTAAGTCTTGTCTGTGTGGATCTGCATCTAAAATGCCCTAGGGAAATGTGGATGCAGCATTATTTCCCCAAGTCCAGGGCTAGCAGGACATTGCTTAGTCCTCTACTCTGGTTCTCCTTGGTCCTCTGGTCTGAGTCTGATTTTTACTAGGTCCTTTGCTCCAATTCTGATTTTTTTTTTCCCTCAGTCCTATGATCTAAGTCTGTTAAATTTGTCTTTGGTAACTTTTTTTTTTGTCTGTCTTGTTGTTTTTGTCTTGTCCTGTTTGTTGGTTGTTATAGTTTGTCCCCTTTTTGTTTTGTGTTAATTTCTCCCTAAGTTTGTTTTTCATGATTAAAAAATGGTTTAAAAGGTTTTAATTATTCTCACTAAAGCTTACATTACATTAAAATCTAAATGGCTGTCAATAGGAGTAAAAAAAAAAAAAACTATGTCAAAAGTAAAATGTAATGGTTAGAAAAGCATTGCAAAGATTGCCAAGATTGCCTTCACTTAGAAACTGGGTCACATGGCCAACATGGTAGACAATGTCATTTCCTACAGAGGGCAGATTAGAACTAAAGTGTTTTTTTTAATTATTATTTCTAAATTATATAAAAAGGCATAATTTTTCCAGGAAATTTGACTTTTGTCTCTCAGTATTTGCAAGCATGAATAACTCCCAACTATAAAAATGGTCCAAAGAATTTTTCAATGTCAGGCTAAAATTTTGTGGCCATTATCCAACAAACCAGAAAAGCCATTTTAGAATGGGACCACAGTTTGGGGAGACTCTGCTGAGGAGACCAATGGATCTGCCTCTTTGGGAAGTTCCTTCAGGGAAGAAAAAGGCCCTGTCATTTGTCTTTGTTCCCTCAACTCTTTTCACCTTTAATGAATGGGACCACCTCAGGATGAAGGCCAGGAAGGCTTTTACAATTCTGTATTTGTTAAATTCATAATTTTGATCCAACATGCCTAGGTTAATATGTTTTTCTGATTATACTCTGCTTTGTTCTAAGGCCAATTTTCAAGAGGTAACTCTCAATCCAATAGGTTTTTTTTAATAATAACCTGCAAGCCTTTTGTTTGTTTGTTTTGTGTAGGTGTACTAGTGTACTATAGGATACAAAAATTATAAATAATTATGCCCCAAACAATGGAGCATCTATGTACAACAAACAAACCCTTCTCAATTTCAAGAGTCATACAAACCACAATACAATAATACTGAGTGACTTTAACACACATCTCTCACTACTTGACAGATCTTCCAAAAAAAAAAAACTAAATAAATAAACTATAGAATTAAATAATACAATCAATAATCCATCAAGGAACAAATATACTTTCTTCTCAGCAGCACATGGATCATTCTCTAAAACAGACCATCTTATGCCACAATGCAACTCTTAGTGAATACAAAAGAAAAAGAAAAAAAAAAAAAAACAGAGATAATACCCTGCATTCTATCAGACCACAATGAAATGAAATTAGAAATCAATGATAAGATGGTACCAAAATGTACATATGAGCTCATCAATTAAAATTTAAAAATGGATCCAAATACCTTTGGTTCATGTGATTTAAAAGGCTCAATTTAAATTGGGTAAATAAACAAAAGTAAAAATGTCTAAAGATACTAATGCACAGTTTTGTTTCTATGTGCCCAGACAGGTGTTAATAAAATCTTAATGTCAATAAAGTGAATAATATGCATTGTCTCTAAGATTATTCTTCAACAGGAAAAAAAAGTAATGACTAATATTGTTTGTTGGGGACGTTAAGAACACGCCAGTAGATAGAAACTCTCTGGCTGTCGCCCACTTCCTGATACAGGAACTTGGCCTAGCCAAGGGGTGTTCCCCTGACATATGACAGAGGTCAGATTGACACCAGGATAGGCTAATGGCTCTGCCAATTTAATTTGCTCATGCTCCCTATGTGCCCCTATGATCTTTCTGCTGATTGGCCCATGTCTTCTATAAAGGCCATTCACCTTCCTCAATAAACCGAGCTCGTGCCTTGACCGGACTCCTTGGTGTATGACTGATTGTCTTCCATTGTGAGGGCTGAGCGTGGCCACCAGTTGACTGTTACCTTTTCCTGATTCTGCCTCATGGCTGGGGCGTGTTCCCCCAGCCTTCTCTGCCAGCCAGAGAAAGCCAAACTCGGGTTCAGGGGAGCTAGAAACCCCGGCAGTTGTTCAATACACTTATCTGATATCTTGGTTTTTAAAAATTTATAATTCAGATCTGACATGTATGAAATTAATCATTGATGTATTTGTTAGGGACATATGATAGGTTTACAAAGTTAAAATGCTAACCATTGAATATAACATCAAGTACTCTTAACACCTTAAATTCCATAATGTAAAATACTTTCACATTACTGGTGTTTTCATATATAGGTAAATTTAAAATACAAAAAAAAGTTTAAAATTACTTTGCATCATCACTTAAACATGATTACTAAAAGTTAAAATTTGCAACAGGTATAATTCTATATACAAGGAGTCCAAAGGTTTCAACTGCATTCATATTAGAGTACTGTAAATAATATAAAGTATTGCATCTTATTAAAATGAAGTAATTTATCTAAGATCAGAAATTTATAAGGGTTGTTTCAAACATAAACAGAAAGAGGGATCAACAGGTTAAAAATTATTAAAAGGTTCTAAATATAAAAATATGTTTAGTAAGACAAATAAATGTTTCCAAGTAAGAAATTCTTCATGTGGTAAAACATAGTTGTAATACATCTAATAAACAATAAGATGGTCTAATTAAATAATATAAAGGTCTGTAAATAAAAGATAAATATTAAAAGGCTTATATATAAGCAAACTGGATATATAAGAGTAAAACGAACAGTAACAGCTTTTCAAGGATTTTTCCTAAGGTCAAATATTAATGTACTGATATAAACCAAAGTTTAATATATGTGTTAAAATGACAAAAACTTCTTAAAGTATTAATTACATCATGTCTGTTAAGTTTTATTCTCTAGAGCAACTATTATTAGAGAAATTAAGGTTTGTACATCTGTGGTTAAACAGCAACTGTTATTTTAAAGTATTGTACTACATTACAGAGTCTTCATTTTTCTCTAAAGGCTAAACTGGTTTAATATAAAAAACATCAGATTTAAAGAAGAGTTTTATCAAGATGGTGTTCTCCAAACTAAAGTTGTCTGTAATGTTAAATTTAAATTATAAGAATAACAGATTTTATTGGAGATTTATTTACATCATTTGATGTTTTGTAACCAAATCTTACATTACCTTTTATACTGGGATACAAAAACTTAATGGTATTTTAAAAGATAATGATAGCCTGATCTGTTTAAAGTTAATATTGTAAAACATTTTGCCACTTTTACACAGAAAAAGAAAGTTAAAAGCTCTCAGCCTTTCCTTGATTCATATTTTAGATGTAATGTCATATTGTGTTATCTAACATTCATACAGACTCAGAAAAAAATTTTAAGTAAATTTTATAAAATGATATCTAAAAAAGAGAGCCAAAGATCAGCTTCAGAACTAGAACACTTTCCCTAAGATTTGTAAAAGCCCTGCCTTGTCTGAGATAAGGCTCTGCTTCCCACCTGACTACATGTCAAAATGACTCCAAAAGAGGCCAGTCTTCAGTTAATTAAAATTGTATTCAAAAGATTGATTTTATTGTAAAGATTACTATAATCTCAAACAGGGGATATAATGTATAGCTCAGCCAAGTTACAAAATTATGTACAAACTAAATATGTTTTTACTCTTGTTAATTTCACTCTGTATTTTCCTTATAACTGTTCCCTGTTAATGTTTTAGATAGGTACTGCTTCAAGAACACACTACCTAAGCTAATTTGAGATATTAAGCCATTATCTATAGACAGGTAATAATTAAATAATTTTAAAGTTACAAACATTAAAGTTATAACCCAGTATTCTTATTTTAACAGGTAAGACAAGTTGCTAGATAACTAAGACCAAGACTTAAAGATTATACTTAAAAATTTTATCAACTGTTGGAAGTATGAGCAAGAATAAAATGTTGTGATAATCAGTTTTGCTTATGAAAGTTAATTTTATTTACTAAATCATCTTAAAATATTTTCAATTGACAAATACATAGAAAGATAAAGTGATAGTTAATATAAATATTTAAAATAACTCAATAACTTTAGGAACAATATTACTTCCTTTTTGAGTTAAAAAATGTGTGTACTATTTAAATAATAATATAGAACAGAATAATGGAAATTAGATGACATCATAATTATAATATTTGTAGAACCTGCATTCATAACATCAAACAAACAAAATAAACTTTGATAACTGCAATTTAAAAAAAAAGGTTAAGGTTAAAATAAAGGGGCCAAAACCCAATGCCCATCAGCAGATGAATGGATGGGAAATTTTGGTGTATATACACAATGGAACACTACTCAGCACTAAAAGAGAATAAAATCATGGCATTTGCAGGTAAATGGTTGGAGGTGGAGAAAATAATGCTAAGTGATATTAGCCAATCCCAAGAAAAACAAGGATTGAATGATCTCTTTGATATGAAGATACTAACTTGTAAAGGCAAGAGAGTGGTGTAAGAGGAATAAAAAAGCTTTAAATAGAACAAAGAGGGGGGAAGAAGGAGAGGGGGAAAGGGGATAAGAATAATGGTAGACAGAATTATCCATGATTACCCTAAATACATGTATGAAGACACAATTGTAAAAATACTTTATATAAAACCAGCAAATTGAAAAATTGTGCTCTTTATGTGTAATATGAAATGAAATGTACTCTGCAAACATGTATAACAAATTAGAATTAAAAATAAATTAAAAAAAAAAAAAGAAAGTGTCCAAGAAAATCAATATTTGGCTCCTGCCCTCTGAGTCAGCCTGAACCCAGGTAAAAGGGGAAGAGCTTTGCAACTCTGGGCCACATAACCTCCCAATAAGAATGATTAATGAGACCACTATAGAATGGAAATCCATTTAGTGTGCATGCTACAAAAGAGGAGAGTCATTGGAAGGGGGAAACATCCCTGATGCTTCCAACGGAAGCAACATGGTCATCAAGACCTTGACCCATCCTAATGTAGATGGCACTAGTGGAGCTAAAACGCTGCTCACAAGTTCCCCAAGAGTGTCAGCAAAGGAAACTCAGCTTACTCTTAACAATAAATAGGAATGAGATCAGTTTTATCATCTTGATCTTAAACGCCTAGCAAAAACAGTTAAAACCAAAGCACAGCCATTCCTGGGCATTTAAAAAGAAACAATAGTTATTTTAATGTAATTTAAGATGTATGCTTGTCTTATACCCACCCCACCCCCCCCCCCCCCCCCCCCCCCCCCCCCCCCCCCCCCCCCCCCCCCCCCCCCCCCCCCCCCCGGCAAGAATAAGTAAGACTGGAGACAAGAAAAGAGAGATTCTTAGGCAAAAATGCCTGATAACTATCAATAGAAACTGCCAGAGCCAGAAGTTTTTAGTAAGTTTAAGGCCTACAGATCTTCCTAACCTCCTGCACAGGAAGACTTAATCAATGCTTGCTAGCATAATTATCTAGCCCTAAATAACAAAGATAAAGGGATCTCTACTGAACACATAGGTCATGCCAATAAAAAAGATATTCTACAAAAAATCAGATGACATTAAGTAACTTAACTAAATTATGTGTGTTTATTGTAGATAACTCTGACAATGTTAAAGATTTATGTTCCCCAAAAGGGGACATTATTAAGCTTTGTTGGGCCTTGTTATGGGGACAATTTCTCAGCTCTTCCACCTACTGGTAAGCAATTATTCACTTATATCATTTTCATGAAATTTATTGACAGGTTCCAGATGCTACAATTGCTATTTTATATAAATCTTATTTCAATACTCATGTATTTTTGTTTATCTCAGAGAATTGCCCACACCCAGGTAAATTTGCAAGCTGTTCTTCCTGAATTAGATTTTTACCATGGGCCCTCGACTGATCCAATTTCTAAAAAGGGACTCCAAACTGCTTTCCCCATTGCATGTTGCCCCCACTCAGCTTGAAGCAGCAAGATCAGTCATCAACCTTTTTCCTTATACTGGTAAGAGGTCCCTAACATTAGAGGGGAAAATTACACTGAATATAGAAAAACAATTTGGTTAAATCATAAAATGGAGGCCAGTTTAGGTCCAAAAATGTTAATCATTTTTCCCCCTTGTTTCGCAAATCATAACAATGGTAAATTATGATTAATATGGTTTTGGACTACAAAAGGTGGACTCAAACATTAGGAAACATACAAAAACAAGGCTTATGCTTCCATCCCACAGGTTTCCAAATACCTAGCCCCCCAATGATATTCCTGCCTTTCTTTTCATATGTTAAATGCACCACAAGAGTTTTCCAATTTTTATGTAGCTCCAGACTTCATTTGGTTTGCCTTTTTATCAGGAATGACTCCCTTCTTGTCCCTACAGCTTTTAAGCACACCAGAATGGCATAAATTTTGCATAACTGTCCACAGTATTCCCCAAGTGTATTACTATAGTGGAGAAGCTAGACAAAAACATCTGGGGCTCATACACCATCCTAGGAGAATAGCCCCCATCTTAATTTCCCTACTAATGGGCCTAAGGGTTGTGGGATATTCAGATCCTGGGTATAGCATCCCTTTTAAATGGAAATTAAAATTTCAAAGCTCTGAAAAAACAGGTAGATTTTAATCTGAGGGAACTAGAATGATCAGTGAACATACTTGACATCTCTCTTGATTCCCTGGCAGAAATGGTAATACAAAACAGGAAAGATTTAGATTTCTTATTCTTAAAACAAGGAGGCCTATGTATGACATTAGGGGAAACATGTTGCTTCTATACTAATCACTCAGAAGGGTAAGAGACAGTTTATCTCTGATTAGAAAGTGATTAAAGGAAAGGAAAAAAGCATGACACCATGAGAAAAAATTGGTATAAAAATTTGTTCTCTTGGTCCACTTGGCTAACTACTCTTATGTCAGCTGTACCTGGTCTATTACTGTTAGTATTCTTAGGGGTTTTAATTGGAGCCTGCATTTTTAACTGTTTAATAAGATATATAAAACAAAGAATACATTCAGTAAAACTGATGGTCCTCTATACTCACTATAATTAATTGCACTCCAATGATGATTTATTACTTCCATAAAACCAGTGGGGGATGTTATGGGCCAGGCTATATGAGCAATGACAAAACAGACTCCATTTTACCCTGAGACTCCACATCATGTAAGAAATGCTTCTCTGATGGGAAAGCCCCACCTCATGCACCCATCAATTGTTGCTTAGCATAGTGTTTAGAAACACAAAGTGGCAATTCTTAAACAATGTAAAATTCTTCTCTTTAGTTTCCATTTTTCTTTGGTCATATACCTTGTCAGAGATTGATCATATAGATGTTAGTAACCATTCTTTAACTTATACACAACTAGAGGTGTTTTGGCCTCCTTCCTTTCTACGTGCTTGCTGCTATGCCAACCTGGAAATTCCCATGGTGTTGGGTCTTAACACTTTCAGCCCAGCCGAGAGGATGGAAAGCTCTGGCTGCTTGCCACGCCCTGTTATGGACCTCGGCTAAGCAGGGGTCGTGGCTGTGATGTATCCTGAGAACTTAAACTGCCCTACTGATTGGCTGATGCCCACTATAAAGCATTGTCCACCTTACTCAATAAACGAGTTCCTGCACTGACCATTGACCAGCTCCCTGGTATATTCCTGTGTCTTTTGAAGGCAGGAGAGGGAATGCTGGTGGCCTGTACTTTCCCAATCTAGTCTCATCCTTGAGGTAGGCCCCTCTGGCCTCTTTTGCTGGACAAAAGAGGTCCACCCCGGGTACAGGGGTCTAAAGACTTCAACCCTTATAATATCCTGGCAAAATGGTGCCTAAGCGCAGGGCACAAACTTCTCGGCAGATTGGGTAATGGTTCGAGCCAGATAGGGCCTTCCCAGTAGAGGCATCCTCTAGAAAGTGAGGCAAACATACATCTCTCTCTTTCTTGTCTCTCTTCCTTCCTCTCCCTTTTCTGGAACCTGTGTGCAGGTAAACCTGCAATTTTTGTATGTGCCTGGCAGGGAAGAACAAAAAGATGTCTGGGAAAAACGCGCTCACTGATAGGCATGCCAACCTGGGTGCGGGAAAAACTCAGAGCGGGCCCAAACTTAAGAACAAAGAACGGCTGTCCTCCACAGCACCATGTGGGCAGCGGCCATATGGGGTCGCTAGTAATGTGCAGACAGTGGGCTGCCACCGCCACCACATGGCCCCGGGCTTATGTCCTGGGTACCTGCCTGGCTCCATCAACGAGACTCACAGTTCTGCGGCTCAGCGAAAAGAAAAAAGTGTACCGCTTGTGCTTGTGTCTCCGCCCGCCTGGCATGCGGCTTGTGGCTTGCTTCCAAACTGCTGGGGGCAGGGCCTCGCCTAAAATGGCCACCGCCACCTCTGCCTCTGCGTGGTTTGGGATTTGTCTCGGGCTGCCTGGTTGGTGCCCTCTGGAGGGCCCCCAGGCTGGCACCAAGGCGTGCTGTGCACCGCTGGGGGTGGAGCTTGCCTCATGGCGGACAAGCTGCGCACCGCAGGGGCGGGGCCCACATTCTCCCCGCCGGAGTGAAGCTCACGCTGAGCGAGCGAATAAAGGCCAAAGGGAAAAAACAGGGGCGAAAGCACCGCCATGGTCGCGTGGTTGACATCATCTCTTGCGACCACGCATGGCAGGACACACCAGTGACCAGTGCAGCTCTGCAAAACCAGCGCGGCATCCATGCCACGCGCTGGCTCGTGGGGTTCCCTGGGGGTGACCAAGCTTGCAATAGCTGGGGCAACCCACAGGACGGGCCAATTCGCTATGGCCAAAGCGCCAACTTCCTCCTGCCCACGAAGCGCGGTCCTTCTCAACAGCTGCGAGCAACCTGTGTTCTTTGTCTGAGCCCAACAGCTGCAAGCATCCTGTGTCCTTTATCCACAAATAAAAAAACAACAAGCTTAAGCAACTTCTAACCCTATACACCTAGATCAGGGTTATTTTTATGTGTATTTGTGTGTTTACATATGTATGTTGAAATTGACAAATTTAAATTGAGTGTTCATAAAGATTAAATTAAAAGTGGATCCAAATACCTTTAATACACGTGATTTTAAAGTTCGATTTTAATGGGATAAAATAAAGGTACCCTTTTTAAAATAAAATTAAAAATTCACAAGCCTCTCTAATATAAGCTTGCTTTAATTTAAAGTTAACAAATGTTTTTATTCCCTTATACCTTGTCCTGTCTTCTTGTCTGTCTTTTTGGTGTAAGTACAAAAAAAACTATATACTAAGTTTTAATTTTTTGAGCAAATGATCTAAAAAAATGGGTTAAAAATTATACAGCTATAATTAAACAACAACTATTATTTTAAAATATTATAAGGTTATCTCTTTAAGAGCTAAACTTGATTAATATAAAAGCATCAATACAATTATGGTGAAATAATACTCTCAACTTCTTAAATTCCATTAGATGACATTATTGGTTGCTTTCATAAATTGATAAATTAAAAAAGGGATTTTAAGGTTGCTTTGTCATGATAGGGGGTTTACCTAAAATAATACTCTTCTTTGTATACTAAATGTATTCATATCTTTCAGGTGTATAAGCCTTGAGGTAAAAGCTCTAAAAGAATGTTATATGAAGTTGGTGCTCTCCAAACTAAAATTATATGGTAATCTTAGGCTTATAAAGATAATACATTAGGGATTTAAAATGTGTTTTTACTCTTATAAATTTTATTTTATACCTTCCTTGTAAACTGTCTAAAGGTTGCCTGTTAATGTTTTGAAATGATATAGCTTTAATGACACAACCTAGATTAAAAAGGGGTAAATGACAATAAGGTTATAGACATTAAAATAAAGTTCAATGCTCTTAATTTAAGACTAAGTAGCTTGACTACCATCTTATCAAGATAGACATTGAATCTATAAAATTAAAAGTTAAAGGTTATGTTTACATTCGTAATAACTGTACATGTTAAAGATTTATATTCCCAAACAAAGGGCTGAATTGAGGGCATCTTGGACCTTTTGTAATACTAACTGATGACTTTTTTCTAGTGTAACCACATCAGAGGGGGGTTTTCCCCATAGCAGCTCAAAAAGAGGTAATAAATCCTCGGTGGAGATATGAAGCCATGGTCTTAACCAGTTAAACTCTCCTAACAGCTACTGTAACTTTGCCAAGGAATAAGATTTTTGAATGACTAGTGAGGTTTGAGAGGACAAACAGAGTCCAGACTAAGTTTTGTCCCCAATATTTTGAAGGGAGATATAGTTTGGACCTTGTCACTGGATATATGTAATCCTGTATTAGCTAGACCCAGTTGCTGGACACAATACTGGTTGCTTCCCCCATTTTGTTTTATTAATTGGTCCTTTAGGGTTTTATTATGTCTCTCTATGATGGCTTGTCCTTTTGGGTTATATGGGATCCCTGTGGTATGCTTAATATGCCAGGTTTGGAAGAACTTTTGTAATGATTTGCTTACAAAACAGGGTCCATTATTGGTTTTAACCTGTTTTGGCAATCCAAGAATAGCAAAGCATTGTAAAAAGTGACTTTCAGCATGTTTAGCCCTTTCTCCAGAGTGTGCCGTGGCCCAACAAGCATGTGAATAAGTATCTATGTACATAAATATATATTTTAATTTTCCAAATGGCACATAATGGGTTACATCAGTCTGCCAGATAGCATTGGGCCGTAGGCCTCTGGGATTTACCCCGGGGGACTGGAGAGGTGGGACTTGTAAGAAGGGCAAACAAGACTTACATGTTCTTACAATCTTTTTAAAATCTTTTATAGGAACTGAAGAAAATTTATTATGTAGACCTCTCCAATTTAAATGAGTAAGGTCGTGAAGACCTTGGGCTAACTGAAGGCCTTGTTGATATGGGACTGTAACTGTTAATACACCTGTGGTGGCCAAATGGTCAGTGGCCTGATTTCCCTCAGAGAGGGGCCCAGATAAGCCTTGATGTCCCCTAAGATGTTGGAGGAACACAGGTTCATTACGCCCCTTTAGTAGGGATCGAACCTGGATCATCAGAGGGGTGATAGGATTATTATCTATCTTTATATATGAGGCATTTAGAGTAGGTAATAGGTTAATTACATATAAACTATCTGAGAAAAGATTCATAGGCTCTTGGACATGGGTCAAGGCTAATGTAACAGCATATAATTCTTTAAATTGAGCAGAACCAGTAACTGCTTCAAAGTATTGTGTCCTTTGGCCTGAGGATGGGTGAAATATTACAACTGCTGACCCTTCTTTTCCTCCATCTGTGAAGACATTTACTGCCCTGGGGAGTGGCTTGCTGGAAAACAGGATGGGGGGAGTCCACTCCAGTTTGGAAAAAGAAGAGGTCCATTTGGTTGACCCGTAATGACAGTCAACTTTTCCTAGAAATCCTTCTAAAGCATAGGAGACTCTAGGGTTGTTTCTCTGTATCCATTCTAAGTCTGACAAACGGTGAGGAATTGTTAAAATATCTGGGTCTTTTCCATAATGCCTCAATGATGTATCTCTCCCTTTTATTACAAGATCTGCTAATTGATCTAATTGGGAATAAACTCGAGGTGCTCCTCCCACAGAGGAGTGTATCCATTCTAATGGATTTCCCATCTGGGTGAGCACAGCTGTAAAGAGCTTAGCACCTGAGAAAATCCATAAATATAAAGGTTGCTTTGGTTGGTATCGAGCCAATTGGGTTGAATTGAGGGCATATTTGACTTTTTGTAATATTGACAGATGACTTTCTTCTAGTAAAATCACATCAGAGGGAGATTGTCCCCATAGCAACTCAAAGAGAGGTAATAAATCTTCAGTAGAGATATGAAGCCAAGGTCTTAACCCGTTTAGCTCTCCTAATAGCTTTTGTAACTCTGCCAAGGAATAAGATTTTCGAATGAGAAGCTTGGGTTTGAGAGGACAAACCGAGTCTAGGCTAAGTTTTGTCCCCAATATTTTAAAGGGAGGAATAGTCTGTATTTTATCATTGGATATGTGTAATCCTCCTTTTTCTAAGAGCTCTGGAAGGGTTAGGTAAGCTGAGTTTAATTGTTGGACATCAGCAGCTCCCAGGATGATGTCATCCATATAAACACATAAGGTGAGCTGTGATATTTTCATTAATGGTGACAGAAGACATGAAACATAATATTGACAAAAGGCTGGGCTGTTAGCCATACCTTGAGGGAGAACTGTCCATTCATATCGCTCATCTGGTTTATGAAAATTGACTGAGGGGACCGAGAATGTAAATTTTTCATAATCATCTGTATGAAGAGGTATTGAAAAATAACAATCTTTAATATCAATAACAATTAAGGTTAAATCTCTTGAGATCTGGCCAGGGGAGCATTCTGGAGGCCGACCAGGGCCACTGGGGTAGTCTTTTTTAAAATGGCCTTGTCGTCTATATTTAAAATAGGCTCCTTTTCCATTTAAAACTGTTGTTAATATCTCAGTGTGGGCATTAAGGGGAGTGGCCAATATCTGAGACTGGTGAGTTGTCAAACCCATATTTTTGGTGGCAATAATCCATCTCCCCATAGATCTATCTTTTAACCCAGCACAGGCCAGTTTGTGATCTGCGGTCATTCCTTCCCAAACTAACATTTTGGCAAATTGTTCCCTAGGTGGAAGTTTCCTTTGAAGGCTTTATTCCACTCTCTCAATAAATGTGGTCAGATCTTTATTAGCTTTTTGAGTGACTCTAGCTATAGGAGGCTTTGTTAAATTAATTGGAAATGTCATTACAGGTGAAAGCCCACCAGAGGGCACTAGCGCCTCTTGGTATAGCGGTGGCACAGAAGGCTCAGCAGGGGCGGGTGTGGGTTCATAAAATGGCGGATCTCGCTTGTAAGGTGGTGAGCCACGTGGCCGGTGGCCTTTGTTCTCAGGGCATTTGTTAGAGATCTATAAAGGAGGGGCTGTAACTTCTAATTCCCTGGAGCGAGATTTCTCTAAATTTGCGGACAGGGAGGGGCTGTTTAACTCTCCAGACCGGGAAAGATTAGATCTTTTTGTTTTTTGTAAGAGTGAGCATGCTTTTAGGGCGGATAAAGCTGGATAAACTCCTGGAGGCGGGACTTCCCCATATTCAATCTCTCTGTCTCTTAAAATTTGTTTCATTTCATCCCATGTTTCCCAAGAATTAAATTCAGACTTTGGGAGCCAGGGAGCCACCCGTATTAACAAATTCCAAATCACCTCCGCTTGGCTATCAGATATTTGGAGACCCTGTTTTCTCAGAATACATTGCCACGCCTCGAGGGCTGGGTCTTGTGATTTCCTGAACGTTAATGCTTGCCCCATAATAAAGGGTATTTTTGCCAGCAAAAGAGACGCTGCGTCTCTAACCGTATTAAGCCCATCGATAATTTTTTCCCCACCCCACGTTGGGCGCCAACCTGCCGGGGCTGCTGAGTTATGAATGGGGCCGAGTTCTAAGCTATCCCCCTTTCGGGCCCAAAGGGGTTTTTCCTTCTGCCCGCAGAAAGAAAAGTAACTTACCAGGCGAGGATGAGCTTAAGAACAAAAATAGCTGGGTGTCTACCTCTGTCTGGTGAACAGAAAAACCACGCCACACCCAGGGAGTTTTGTATAGCAAGCGAGAATCCAGAAACTCAAACTTTATTGGCAATGTGCTGACCTTAAATAGGCCTAGAACAAGCCAATCAGCCAGCAGGGTGGTTGGGTCTCTCACGCTACGTCATAGCCACACCCCTTGGCTTAGCCCCGGTCCTACTAGGGTGTGTTAAGCAGCCAAAGCCCGTCCCCTTGGCAGACATGAGTCCCAACAGTAGAGTTCTATGAAAGGGGTATCCAGAAGCAGAGCATCTAATGGCAGGACTTGGTTATAACTAGAACCCCAGTGCTTTGTGAAATAATTACTGGTGAAACTTTTATGTCAGCACACCCCCAGAGCCTAGCTGTTTCCCATCTGCACTGGGTTTCTATTTTGCTGGAATTTCCCTTGTGTCCCACTCAAGAAGTGGAGGAGCCCTTCACCCACTTCACCTGCATGGCTCAACTCCATATTCCAGCCACTGGGACTCAGCCCCAAAGCACATATTTACTGTCCCTCTCATTGATCAATTTCCCAGGTTGTCCCAGCTGGTCCTACAAACTGTAAGACTCAAAGATTGAGAGGCACCCAGGATCTCTTAGGTCTGTGTGTCTCAAAATTCCCTGGGTGCAAGATATTCCATGCCTGAATTTCATCTAGTTTTCTAGTCATATTCTGGGTCACATGGCTGGCCTCTGCCAGGTCAGGTTTTCAGACCCAGCTGGAATTATACAGGTCTGGGAGCCTGGGTTTGGACCTACACCCACAGGCATCCTTACCATGGTGGGAAAAGATGGTAGCTGTCCCTGCTCTCCATAGGCCACCAGGAGACATGCAGTGACCCTCTCAAACAAAAACAAAGTGCAGCTCACACACTGGATCAGCTTGACAATGTCCCTAATCACCATCTCCTCCATTTCAAGACATGCCTTTGTGCCACCTGATATGCCTCAAATTGCTATTCCTTTCTCAAAATGGTCTTTCACCTCCTGAAAATATTTTCTTAATCCATTCCTTAATTAATTTCTTAGATCTTCTTTTAGTACTTTAATTATTAAAAAAAAAAAAAAAAAACTTTGAAAAGCCTTTCTCTAGAACTTAATCCACTTCCTTGTCTTTGTGTTTCTCTGTTGAGGGATTGTAACTTTGGGGAGGAGACTTGTTTACCTATTTTCTCATGTATTTAGATGTCCTGGACTTCCAAATCTGTATATATGTATTAACATTTCTCTTTGTAAACATGTCCTTTCACATGTAGTTTTGTATTTTATAACAAGTATTCTCTTTTGCTGTCTCTTAGCTTCATCCTGTAGCCTAAGTGTAATCAACATGTTAGTTTCAACTGGCAATTTTTTAAAGTTGGCAGATGACAAAATGTATAAACATATTGACTTTTACAGAGATGTTGTAACACCAAGCTTTTTTCTGAGGTTTCCTTTGGGAATCTTTCTCTGATTTTGCCGAAAGAGCAGATGTCAAAGATTGGGACCTGATATTATCTTCTACTCACTCTTATTCAGAGCTCAGTCATTGACTAGAGGTCTTTCTCTCCCCTGTTCTTTGTCTTTATGTATTGCTGAAGATCTATGGGGTTGGTTAGTGTGTGGAGGAATGTGCACTCTAACTTAGCTAAATTCTGGCTATACCAGAAACTGTCTCTATCCTGTTAACTCATAGTGTAGCAGTCACTTTCCATCCCCTTTTAGAAAAAGCAGAAGCAATCATCAGCAAATTTTGGTGATTTATATGAGAATGGATGTAGTAGTCCAATGCCTACTATGGCATGTACACCCAACTTTTCTATTAAAAGAGGAATGACAGAGTCACCATTTAACAACAATAATAATAATCTCCCATGAACTAGATATGCCCTTCAAGGACAAGTAAAAACAACATAAATCATGGTGGCAGTAATTACTTAATCTAGATTATCGTTAAAGATAGTAAATTACATTTTATTAAGAGTGAGGTCATTCAGGTAGGAAGGTAAAAGAAAGTTTAAAGTATTCAAAAGGGGAAGAGAAATACAGAAAGTGAGATGTAGCAAGGGATGGCTAAATGGATGATCAAAAAAACTAGCAAATATAATGAGTAAAATAATAATAATGACAAAGGGAGAACAAGCACTCCTGGCTACTAAAGTGGGAAGAGAGGAGATAAGGGTAACAAAAATAACAGTGAAAACAAACAAACAAAAAAAAAATCAAATGAAGACACATAAACAAAACACCCTACCTCATCAACTCTACAAGGTGATATAAAAATTAGCTGAAGAAAGAAAATAATAAAAAAATGAAAGCAAGGAATAAAATAGAAGAAAATTCAAAGTAACAGTATGTAGACATACATATGTATCCATGAGTTAATTATCACAGCTAGATCACACTTGTCCACACATAAATACATTCACTCCAATGTAATATGAAAAAAAGGAGGAAAGAAGGGTTGTGGTTTAGATGTGAGGTATCTGTAAAAAGCTCATGTGTGAGACAATGTAAGAAATTTCAAGGTGAAATGATTGGGTTATTTGAGCCTCAACCTAGTTAATACATTAATCCATGGATATGGTTGAATTGGTTGGTGATTGTAGACAGATAGTTTGTGGATACAGGTAGTCAGTCACTTGGGGCACATATTTGGGGCTTACATTTTGTCCCCCAAATACACTTATACTTATGTTTTGTTTATTATTTGGTGGTTGTAGAAATCTGACTTTTTCTTAATTTCCATATTATGAGCCACTTTTCGTCTCCACGTATTTTTGCCATGATGTTCCTCCTCACCTTTGGCCCAGAGGTACAGAGCAGGCTGGACATCATATTCAGACCTCTGAAATCATGATGGCCAAACAAACTTCCTTCACTAAAATGTTTTTTGTCAGGTATTTTGGTCACAGTGGTGAAAACTAACCGGAACAGAAATGGCTACCAAGAAGTGGAGTCAAGCCATGACTAACCTGACCATTTGGTTCAAAACCCTTTGGTGCAGTTTTGTGGGAGAAATTTGAAAATTTTAGAAATGCAAGCAGGATAAGTCCTAGAATATTGTGATTAGATCACAATGGGTCATATTGTTAGGAGATCCAAAGAAAAGAATGCCTGTAAAATCATGGACACTGAAGATTACACTCCCCAGCATTCAGAGAACCTTAACTCACTTAGGTAGCACTCAGAGTTAAAGGAATACTAGTTAGAATTTAGTCATGGTAATGTGAGCTAAGTTTTGAGTTAATAAATGTGGCTTCAGGGAGGAGTGGCTACTTGCCTTTTTCCCTCTGCACTGTGTGTGTGCATATGTGTCCTTCTTCTGTTCACTTCTTTACAGGTTTCTCTGCAGGTATTCTTAACAAGGGTGCTCAAGATTGGGGCATGAGAAGAGTTCTTTGCCCAATCGGCCTCCCAGTCCATGAGGGTTTGGGACAGCAAAATCAGTCCTGTAGAGACCCTTCAGAATGTTGGAGGTAAAGGGGGAAGGGAGTAGTTTACACCCAGATTGGGCTTTAGTCATGTGGTCTTTCATTGACTGGCACAGATCCCTAATCAGTAAGCTATGGGTAATTCTCTATCTGATGCTCAAGGATGTCATTGGGCTGAACTTTCTTTCCTACTTTGCAAGGCTGAACATACTGTAAGTAACACAGATCTTGCCACCTTGCTGACAGAGGTAGATTTTTCTTGTTCTTGTACCCAGAATCTGGGACATTGCATTCAAGGGCCTGGGAGAATATAGGTGCAATGCTTCATGAGCAGCCAAGAGCTTCTATACTTGTGTTTCAAGCTTGGTTTTTTTGTTACGACTCTCTAGATAAAATCTCTGTCTCTCAACCTGCTCACTCTACTCTCTTTGCCCGTGCATGAGGATCCTTTAAAAATTCTGCTGCCACAGCAACCTTGGAGGCACCTCTCCAACAACAACATGCTGTCTATACCTATTTCAGAGCCTCCTCAGTGCACTCTTTTAACTAATTCATTGTCATTGCCTCTGTGGCCAGCTGTGCAACCACCCTGCCCCCAGCTAGGTCCACTTTTACTGAGTTTTTGCGGCGACCTGCAGAGGAAGGGGAGGTTCATAGTTTAGCTCTCTGTCTCATTGGGTCGAATTTCATTGGTCAGACAGAAGATGAGCAGTTACATCTAGCTGTTTTTGAAGAGTTGAGGCATACTGTTTTATAAAGCAGTGAACAGTAATTTTATTCTGAAAGTAATTGATGTGTTAGGAATGGGATATGACCTGGTTCCTAATAATTGGAAAACAGTAGTTAACATGGTAACTCATACAGCTGCCTTGTTTTCTGTTGCCTTAAAACCTCTTGACCCAGGACAAAGAGGGTGAGGGATTGGTCTCCCCAGCCCCATCAGGATCCCATGATACAAAAGTTTCTAGTGTAGACAAAGCCCTCTGAACCTCATTTACAAATCCTTTCATGCCACTAGAGGGAGCACTGGAACAGGTTTGATTACTACTAATGATATTCAAGTACAAGTTCCTGGGGGTTGAAAACATAGTTCAGTTGGTAGAGTGCTTTCCCCGCATGTGCATGGCCCGGAGTTCAAATACCTGCATTGACATTTAAATGAAAGGGGAAATACAAGGTTTGACTCTACTGTAATTGGAGCATGTTTGTCAATTACTGAAAGTAGACCTAAATTAACTTCTTGTTTAAATGAGCAGTCAATTACAGGTTTCTCAGACACAAATACTAATGTCATGGTAACAAGTACTTTTATGGTATGACTTTATGCATGGCCTCAAGAGGCCACCCTGGTCTGGGGCAAAGAAAACAAACATAAACAAGTGTCCAAAACCTCCCTGTGCTTACCATGCTCTGCCCCTTCTAATCCACAACAAAACATTGCTCATATTCAATCATATGTGGAAACTGTTACAAGATTTGTAAGGTTTTAAACAAAAATAAAAAAGGAAAAAATAACTTTCCATAAAGAATATAAACTGCAACATGATGCTTTAAGAGAATAATCTTATAAAAAAGAGAAAAAGAAAAAAAATGGTTACAACAGTTTTCCTTACTTTTTAACTTCTACTGGATCTCTAACTTTCCTAGCCTTATATTTAAAATGTGAATTACAGCCCCTATACCAGTTACTAGGTTTATAAAAAACCATTTTAGTCAAAAGTAGGGGGGAAAAAGTGTATCTTTTAAGGGGCTAATTTATTGGCTTTAAGCCAGCATTCTTAACTACCTCCTCCCTAATGTTGCAGCACAAAAAGGAAAGAAAAGTAGAAAGATTTCAAATGTACAAGTTTGTAGTCACCTGAAGCGATGGCTGCTTGGAGCAAAGAAGCCGCGGGAAGAAGTTTAGAGATGAACTGGAAAACAAACAGCTCTTTATTCTGATAACTTTTCTCTCTGGCTCTAACTACAACCCAACACACCGTTTACACTTCTCTAAACTCCAAAAATGGCGCACACCTCATCCGCAATCTCACTCAAGTCCCTCGAGATCTCCGGCCAAGTCTCGCAAGATCCCGGGCCAAGTCCCGTGAGACTACGGAAGGCGCCAATGCCCAAACATGTCCAAAGCCCGTAGTCAACCGCAATCTTAGCCATCTCCCCAAACAGGGCTCCTGCATTTCCCCCCTTTTGTTTTAAAAGAGGGGATGCTCTAGGATGTCTATGTGCAACCAACATTCTTACCCGTCATCGGATAATCAAGGCTGTGCCCTTGACTCCTATCTTAGGTTGATATGTCGGCCACATGAGACTGTCCTGTGCAACTGTGCCTGTCTTAGGTTGTCCCCCTCTGGGGATCTTACCCGTCATTGGCTAACTAGCCATCCAATGGAGCCCTTTAGAATCAACTGTGGATGATGACTAACAGTTGTCCAATTGTGAGGAGATGGTGCAGCTTTAAGGCAACAAGCCTTTTGGTGACGAGCCAAATTGTATAGCATATCAGTTTGTTTAAACAAATTAGCTGCCCTAAGTTTCATCAAGTAACACACAGAATTCTCTGAACAAATGTCTGCAAGGCATTGTCCCGTAAAGTCCCAAACAACAAAAGATCAAAATGTCCATTTGTTATAACACGTTGATTTAGGAGGTCCCATGTATGTAGAGCAGAGGCCACACTGTTGGTGAGGTTGTTTGATGCTTGAGCAGCAGGGATGCTTGTGGTGTCCGTGATCCCTGCAGCTGTAGCAGCAGCCATCTTTATTATGTCTAGACAATGCCACTGGCAAATCTTCAGGGCCTGCTACCTAGAAACTCAAGCATCAATTATTAAAGGAAAGGCAGTGTTATTTCAGCACTGAGTGAAGAGTCGAGTTGTCAAACTAAAAAACAGAATTATTAGATTAGAAAATTAAAGTTGATTTCTGCTCACACACATTGTTGTTTGAGCTCACACAAACATAAGTTGGCAAAATATCATATTGAGAACAAAAGAAAGAAAGACTCAGGGTATTTACTGTATTAAAGATAGATTAAAGAAAAGCTAAAGGCACTTTGGAGAAATAATTTGTTAGCTGGAACCCTCAAGTCTCTGTATACACAGCAATTTTTTTACCTGTTGAGATAATTGAAATTAATCAGCTATTAAACAAATGAAGTTAATGACAAATAAACAATCTTATGTCAAAACACCAAAATATTAGGTTATATAGCACTAGTCATATTGTTTGCTAAAGAGAAGTCCCAGGGACACCTATAAATCAAAATTGAAAGTACCTTCATTTATAAAATTATTTACCTAAATTGAATACTCTTAACCTAAAATGAATTAAAGTTATTTGGATCCATATATATATATATATTCTTTTTCATAAGCACTTTGTTATTTGTGACGTCACACTGGACAGACGCACAAACATACAAACATATATTTGTGACGTCACATTAACATGAAATGTAGACAAATGTACAGACATAAAGACATGTATAAAAAGAAAAAAAAATACAATTGTGTGCACACTAAAGAGAGATCTCCTCGTCCCGGCCGGGAGGAATGACTCTTGAGTTGTGAAACATTTTGAAGGACACTTTTGAGGGAATCATTCCATACCTTCATCTTGGTCTTCTTGATTTTGTACCTTTTTTATTGATCTTGATTTCCTCAACAACTACATCTTGATCATTTTGATGTGGTACCTGCTTTATTAATCTAGATGGTATCCATATTGGAAAGGATTCGTGTTTTGGAAAAACACAAACAGATCCTCTCCCACAAATTAATACTGGATCTGGACCCTTCCATGTACCTGAAAGAACATCCTTCCAGTAAATGAAGGGTTTATGTTGTTGGTGTGGATTCCAATGTCTGTCTCCAGCAGAATAACCATTAGAGTCTAAAGTTAAAAAATTTAAGGTAAACAGGGCAACTGCCAATCTGTCCTTAGGACTTTTCCAATTTCCTTCTTTTTGTTTTAATAACATAATTTTCAGTGTGCGGTTTGCTCTTTCAATAACGCCCTGACCCTGAGGATTGTATGGGATGCCTGTTTTATGGGATATGTTGAATTTTGCGCAAAACTGTTTGAAAGATGAGGACGTATATGCGGGGCCATTATCTGTTTTAAGCATTTTGGGGATGCCCAATGCAGCAAAAGCTTGCAAACAATGAGATGTAACATCTTTAACTTTTTCTCCAGAATGTAAGGAAGCAAAAATCATGCCTGAGCATGTATCTATGGTCACATGAATAAATCGCAATTTTCCAAAACTTGGCTCATGAGTAACATCCATCTGCCACAAATGATTGGGCATTAATCTTCTAGGGTTAATGCCAAAAGGAGGATTGGGCAAATGTGTCATACAAGATTTACAATCTTTTACAATTGTTCTGGCTTGCTCTTTTGTGATTTTAAACCTACGTTGCAAGGTGGTGCTGTTGACGTGAAACTGGGAATGAAATAAAGTAGCTTGTTGTAGCACTGAAAGTATAAATATTGTTTTTTTAAGTTCATCAGCCTTTTGATTACCTTCATGGAGGGGGCCAGGCAAATTAGTATGTGCTCTAATACCTACGAATAGAGGTTCTTTTCTTGCCCACGAAAGTTTTTGTATTTGATAAAACAATTTAAAAGCTGGAGTATGAGGTGCTATTGGTCCTGCTAACTCTAATTTTGGGACGGCTTGTACAATATAGTGGCTATCTGAAAAAAGGTTTATGGGCTGGTCTCTAAAATTTTCCAGAGCTCTTACCACAGCTTCCAATTCCACTAGTTGAGCTGATTTGTGTGCAGTTATGTAAGTCATATTTTCTTTTGTAGTGACTACTGCAGCGGTACCATTTGAGGACCCATTTGTAAATACATCAAATGCCTTAGGAATAGGTTGATTTTTTATTACCTGTGGAAATATAATAGGATGATTAATACAAAAAGATAATATAGGAGATTTAGGAAGGTGATTATCAAAATTTGCAGAGGTAGAGCATCTAGCTATAGCCCAGTCATTATCATTGAAGCATAAATATTCAATCTGTGACAATGAATAGGGAGTAATAATAGTAGCAGGGTGAATGCCAAATATTTTAGTAGAAGTTTTAAGTCCTTGAAGAATAAGTTTAGCTACCATGGAGGTATAAGACTCAATTATGCTTTTAGGAGAGACAGGCAAATGTATCCATAATAAAGGCCCTTGTTGCCAAAATACTCCTGTGGGTGTATATTGTGAAGAAATAATAATCAATCAATATCAGCAGTTGAGTTAAATCAAATCTGTCACAATGAACTCCTTCAATGGCTTTTTCTACTAACTTTAAAGCTTTCCTAGCATCTGGAGTCAGTGTTCGCTGTGAGGATGGATCAGGGTCCCCTGGAAGGATATCAAATAAAGGTTTTAATTGGCCAGTAGTGAGGTTTAGTGTAGGGCGAAGCCAATTAATGTCTCCCAGTAGTTTTTGGAAATCATTGAGGGTGGTTAAATGTTTTTTATTTATTAAAATTTTGGGGGTCTAACAAAGGTATCCATGATTTTAAATCCTAAATATAATATGGGAGATCTGGTTTGAACTTTTTCTTCTGCTATATAGAATCCGTAATTTTTAAAATTTTCTACCACGTCACTGAATATATTAAATAAGATTTTTTGATTAGGGTGGGCCAATAAAATATCATCCATGTAATGTAGACACATGAGGTTTGGATATTTATTTTTAATGGGTTGGATAGCCTTGTCCACATATATTTGGCATATGGTGGGGCTATTAGCCATTCCCTGCGGCAAAACCTTCCATTGATATCTCTGATCAGGGCCATTATTGTTAATAGAAGGAACTGAAAAAGCAAACCTGGGGTCATCCAGAGGATGTAGGGGAATAGAAAAGAAGCAATCCTTTATATCAAGAGTAATAAGATGGAAATTTTTTGGAATAGCTACAGGACTAGGAAGTCCAGGTTGATTAGGGCCCATAACTTGCATGGTTTTATTGATTTGTCTTAGATCATGTAACAATCGCCATTTTCCTGACTTTTTCTTGATCACAAATATGGGGGAATTCCAGGGAGAGGTGGAAGGTTCTATATGTCCTGCTTCTAATTGTTCCTGAACTAGTAGGTGGGCCGGTTGTAATTTCTCTTTAGATAGGGGCCACTGAGGGACCCACACTGGCTTATCAGAAAGCCATGGTATTTTCAAAATTATTTTCTCAGTGGCCCCGAAGAAAAATGTCTTTTTCCTATATGATAATGATTTCTTTTAGGGTTAAGCTTACCCTGTACTTTTTGATAATGATTTCTTTTAGGGTTAAGCTTACCCTGTACTTTTTGATAATGATTTCTTTTAGGGTTAAGATTACCCTGTATATTTTCACATTTAACACCTGCAGGTTTGGTTGCAAGGTGTACTCCCATTTGTTGTAAAATATCTCTTCCCCATAAAGTAACTGGTAGGTTAGGTAAAACATAAGGCTGAAATGTTCTTTTATGTCCTTCATCATCCTCCCATTTTAAAATTACTGCACTTTTTTCTGGGAGGTTATTATATCCCAAGCCTCTTATACTGGTTGAAGCTTTTTGCAGAGGCCAGTGTTTGGGCCATTGTCGTAAATTAATGATGGAAGAATCAGCTCCATTTCTATTCCTTGGATTCTTATTTTACACATAGGCCTCCCAGTACAGTCTCGAACCCAGCAAGCCATGGGTATCAAATCAGTGGAACAAAATCTTCTATTGTTCCCTTTTTGAGGCATACTCATTTTAAATGAATTATGTAAATTTGGAAGGAGAAGCAGCTGAGCAATTTTATCTCCTTGATTAACAGAACTTATACTTTGGGGTGAGCTAAGCATTATTTTTATTTCCCCTTTGTAGTCTGAGTTTATTATACCTGGGGTCACTTGCAAACCTACTAAGCTTTGAGGACTTTGCCCGATAATAAGTCCTACAGTCCCTGAGGGAAGAGGTCCCCTGACTCCTGTGGGAATCAGTTGAACCCCCATTTCAGGTGTCAACACTATTCAGGCAGTGGAACAGAGGTCTAATCCTGCATTTCTTCCTGATCCTCTGGTGAGGGAGTGGATGGGTAATAGAGGTTGTGTCGGGGAAGCATCTGAATGGATGCTTGAGGATACTCCTCCTCAAATGCCTCGTACATTTGTGGGCCCTGGGGCACTGGGCCCCGTGCCCCATTTTTTGAATTCCTGAATAAAGGATTTCCATGGATGTCAAATTTTGAATAGCATTTATTGGCCCAATGATTTCCCTTTTTACACCTGGGGCAGCAACCTGGAGCACGGTATGAATTTGGTCTTATTTCTCTTTTGGGATTTTGCCTAGAATAGCCTGATTGATTATGATAATTTTTCCTGGAATATCCTGATTGATTATAGTGTCTAGGTTGAGTCCTTGTGAAATTCTGAGGGGCAGCATTGCTAACAGCTGCTGCAATCATATTCCCTGTGACAAAGACATTATTTATATCTTTACATAGTTGTATATATATGGAAAGATCCTTTTTATTTCTCCATGGCCTGATGGCTTCCTGGCAGTATTTATTAGCGTTTTCATATGCTAATTGAACAACTAATGGCATAACTTGATCAACATCTCCAAAAACTCTACCTGCAGTTCTCAAAAGTCGATCAGCAAATTCAGCATATGGTTCATTAGGTCCTTGAATTACTTTGGACAAGCTACCTTGTAGATCCCCAGGTCCTTGTACAGTTTTCATGCCTTTAAGGCAGCTGCGTTTATCTGAGCATATACTCCTGGGGTATAATATTTTTGAGCCTGTACGTCTGCGAATTGCCCTTCTCCTGTGAGCATTTCTATATTATGGTCTTCAAACCCTGCATCTGCATTTCTTTTAGCTGTTTCTATACAAAGTTCTTGAAATTGCGATCACCAAACCAAGTATTGTCCCCCACTTAGTTTTGCTTTACATAGACGTTTTCAGTCTGAGGGGGTTAAGCTAAAGGTGTTAAGGGACTCCAGTATACTCAACGTGAAAGGAGCTTGGGGTCCATATGTCATTACTGCCTCTTTGAGATTTTTTTATTGTTTTGAAATCTACTGACTGGTGGCCCCTCTGTCCATTTTCATATTCAAATACTGGCAGTTCCCAACGTATCTGTGAGTTACCCTCGAGAGCGCATAAGCACTCAGAAAGACTTTTTATTTATATTTCTAGGGTATGCAAACGCCTAGTGATACCCTTCATATTTTCTGTAATAGATTCCACCCATGGGGGAGTGGAGGACATAGGTTCCTCCACTTGATGGTCCCTTATCTTGGGCTTCCTTAATTTCCTTTTGTTCATTTTCTCAGAATCACTTTTACTTAATTCCTCCTCACTACTACTACTCTCATTGGTCCTAACTGACTCAGTAACATCTTGAGTCCCAGATTCAATTGAGAGCATGTATCCTTGAACTATCTCTAATAAATCTTGAATAGCTTTAGCAGCTTGGATCTTTGTCATTTTTGAGCCCGAACTGATACTATCCTTACTGGTCCTAACTGACTCAGCCGAGGCCAAGCTTTCATGATCACTTTCACTTTTTTCCAAATTCTCCTCACTAATAACTGACTCAGCTATATCAAAGAATCCATCAAGAGCCTTGTACACATGGGTCTTAGTTATTTTCGAACCCATTTTAACCGCTCTGACTAGAGACTCCTGCGAGGTTCCTCAGTTCTTACCTGCCGTGCCAATTCCCTGTCCAGGCCACCACCTGTAGTCGCCTGAAGCGATGTCCGCTTGGAGCAAAGAAGCCGCGGGAAGAAGTTTAGAGACGAACTGGAAACAAATAGCTCTTTATTCTGATAACTTTTCTCTCTGGCTCTAACTACACCCCGACACGCCGTCCACGCTTCTCTAACCTCCAAAAATGGCGCACACCTCATCCGCAATCTCACTCAAGTCCCTTGAGATCTCTGGCCAAGTCTCGCAAGATCCCGGGCCAAGTCCCATGAGACTACGGAAGGCGCCAATGCCCAAACACGTCCAAAGCCCGTAGTCAACCGCAATCTTAGCCTTCTCCCCAAACAGGGCTCCTGCACAAGTTTTTTTTTTTTTTTTTTTTTTTTTTTTTAAGAGTTCTTTTTCTTTTTAAGAATTTTACAGACTTCCAAGTGGCTCTTATCTGAACTAAAGGTACACTCTGACCAGATGAAAAACATAAATATTACTGTGATGTAAGTTTTTAAATATTCTAAGTTGATACATTTTTCTGATTAGTCTTGTTTTATCTAACTATAAAGGTTTTTACATTCTGTCTCTATACAAAGGTCCATTTCTCCAGATTTAACTCTCAAATGCATTCAAAAATTTATTTCAATAAATATTTAGAAAGATATAAACATAGATAAGTTGGAAATAAGTCTGATAAACATCAATAACAAAAAAGCCAGCTAACTGAAACTTTTGATTTCAGTGTCTATCATGGTTGTCGAATTTTATACCTGACAATTCCAATTACACAGACCTGTTTTATGTCTATATATTCTATACTTTCTATTAAATTGACATGTAAACAAATTAGTGCTCATCGATTAAAATTTTAAAAATTAAATGAATCCAAATATTTAATTCAAATCAAATAATTAAATAAATATATAAATGTCTTTGAGGTTATGGCTTATGGGTTTTTCTAGGTGGCCAAACCAAAAAGTCTTAGTTTCAAAAAAAATATGAAAAATATGATATAATATCTATTATTTCTCAAAATTTTCTTCATCAGAGAAAGGATAATTAATGTTACTAATCATGTTTTTCTTATGTTTTAATAATTAAAGTTAGTAAGTTAAATTTAGCACAAATAGGATTAATCTTTATAAGTGTGGTTTCTTTAATAAATAAATAAAAAATTACTGTTGATGCCCAACATTATGTCAATATGTTGTTCATAAAGCCTTATTTCTTTTTCATTAAATGTTTTCTCATTTACTTGTTTATCTTTGTATGGATGATATGTTGCTTGGAGGATAAAAACTCACAGATAAAATTTTACAAAACTTACAGAAGTCCTACTACAATCAGGACTCCCGTGTTGCTACAGAAAAAAAAGAAAATATATATATATATATATATACAGTGCCAACTTCCTATCAGCTACTTGGGACATGAATTACTCCAGAAATATTCAATTCCCCACTCCCCAAGTTTAACCTTTCCTTCTAAATTTTCTTTGGTTCATTTGAATCAGTTTTTAGGACATTTGAATTGGGTACATTCCTATATTTAATTAACTACTGATATGCTCTCTCCTTTTCTCCAGTTGTTAAAGAAACAACAAGACCCTGCCTCCTTCCTTTATTTAACTCCATCTTTAAAAAACAGGCTTTACAAGGAATTAATAAAAAGTTATCAACAGTAATGGTGGATCAACCTTCAATATCTAATGTACCATTGTAATTAATAATTTTTGTAAAAAACACCTTATGCTTTTATAGCAGTAGTTTCCAATTATAATAAAAAATCATATATTAAAATAATTATATTGTCATTTTTCAGGCTGTAATATTTTGTCATTTGCTGATATGTATGCTCAATTAATTACTGATGGTCATACTTAAATTTTATACTTAGCTGCTGGTAAAGCCAGAAACAACCTGCAGGTCCAGGAAGAGGCCCTGGGCCCAGGAAGGTCACTGCCACCCACCTGTGTGACCGCCACTCTTCCCACCCACTCCACAGCCTCTGGTAGGTCCAGGAGCAGCCTGCTACTCCAGAAGAAGGCCCAGGGCTGAGGAAGGTCACTGCTGCTGGCCTGAGTGATCCCATTCTGCCTGCCCATTCTGCAGCCACCAGCAGGTCCATGAACAGTCACCCACATCAGTAACCCCCACTCTGACAGCCCACTCTGCAGTCATGGACAGATTCAGGAGCAGAACCCAGGTAGAGTAAGGGCCCTGCTGTCCATCTGCCCAACCCCCTCTACCACACCTGTACTAGGAGAATACACAGGAGGAAGAGAGCAGGTAGAAGAAAACCAGACTGCCTGCTCTCTCTCCCTGGAGAGAGTCCAACCCCACACCTGCAACTTGGAGAGGCAACACGCACCTGCCCAGAGAGTCACTCTGCACTGGGATTATGTGGCTATACAGCCCAACATCAAGATAATTATAGGCTTGAGGCTGCCACTGCAACAAAACTGATAAAGCACGGCTACTAACATGGGATAACAATAAGGTCCTGATACGACATTACCAAGGTCCAAGTGGAACAGGCTGCACCAGAGGGTGTTCTTCTAAAGGTGCTAATAAGTATCCTGTGGTGAGCTAACAGGGAGTATTACATGGGGATACCTATCTCTTGTTTCTCCTACTAATACCCAAATTCTTATGAATACCCTCTCATTAGTCAAATAATCTAATACCTCTATTTTCTCACATCCTTCCTCAAAAACATCTTAGCCAACACCTAAGTCCCCCCTTCTACCATTAGATACTGTAAACCACCATGCAAACATACTGACTATATAGTCGAAGATAACTGATCTCATCATTTCTGTTTATAGTGACAAAACTGTAAATATAAAAATAAAAGCTCACTGATATATGGATACATGTTAGGTACATTGAATGCTGTGATAGTGATTTTTCCCTAAAAATTGAGGTTTTGGGTAACCTGTGGGAACACTATAAAGATGATAGGGCAGAAGCTATAATACTTCAGGCTTACCCTAAAAGAGAGGAAAACACATAGACATCATGAAAAACAAGGGAGGAAAATGACCAAAACAAACCAAGATATTACATCAATAGAATCCATAGAAAGCATAGCAGGTGAAATTTCAGAGAATGAGTTCCAAATATACATAATTAAAATGATTTGATATATTTTAAATGACCTAAGTGAGCAGATACACGCAAAAATTGATCTCTCCAACAAAGAAATAAGAGATCAAATACAGGCAACCATTGATCACACCAACAAGGAGATAAGAGAACAAATACAGGTAGCAAAAGATTACTTCAATAAAGAGAGAGAGTCTGAGAAAAAAATACTTGAAATAAAATACTTGAAAATAAAAAAGAAAATACTTGAAATGAAAGAAGCAATAAGCCATTTTAAAACCTCAATAGATAGCATCACCAACATATTGGATCACCTGGAAGACAGAACCTCAGACAATGAGGACAAAATATATAATATTGAAAATAAAGTGGACCTCACAGTGAAGATAGTAAGAAACCATGAACAAAATATCCAAGACTTATGGGATACCATCAAAAGACCGAATATAAGATACATTGGAATAGAGAAAGATGCCAAGATTCAACCAAAGGGATGCAAAATCTCTTCAATGAAATAATATCAGAAAATTTTCCAAGCAAGAAGAATGAATTTAAAAAACAAATAAAAAAGGCCGATAAGACACCAAATGTACAAAATTACAACAGATCTACAACAAGGCACATTATAATAAAAATGCCTACCATACAAAATAAGGATAGAATTTTAAAGGCCACAATAGAGAAAAATCAGATTACCTATAAGGAAAAATCAATTCAAATCTCAGCAGATCTTTAACCCAGACCCTCAAAGCCAGGAGATCATAGAAAAACATATACTAGGCTCTAAAAGATAAGGAATGCCAACCAAGAATTTTATTTTTTTTCCATTTTTATTGATTCATATTAGTTATATACAACATTAGGATATATTTCAACATAATTATAAAAGCAAGGAATGTTTTCTTTTGATGCCAATTGTACATCAATATTAAAGAAATGTATACTGACTCTAAAAAAGCTATATTACTTTTTAACATGATAATGCTCATTATTTTTCAAGATTACTCTTAAATATATTCTTAGAAAATGTATTTCCATGAAGGCTTTTGGCTGTGAATGGATGGAACTAGAGACTATGCTAAGTGAAATAAGCCAATCCCCAAAAACCAAAGGCTGAATGTTCTTTCTGATATGAGAATGCTAACACATGGGATGGATTCAAACTAAAAAGCTTCTTCTCAGAAAAAGAAACAATCAGTGAGGTGAATAGAGGACCTACAGAATGGGAGCAAATCTTTACCACTAGCACATCAGATAGAACACTAACCTCAAGGATTTATAAAGCTCTTAAAAGCCTTAAAACAAACAAACAAAAAATAACCCAATTAATAAATGGACCAAGGAACTAAGCAGACATTTCTCAGAAGATGATATACAAACAATCAACAAATATGTGAAAAAAATGTTCAACATCTCTAGCAATTAGAGAAATGCAAATCCAAACAACTCTAAGATTTCATCTTACTCCAGTCAAAATGGCAGCTATCAAAAAAACAAACAACAATAAATGCTGGCGAGGATATGGGGAAAAAGACACACTCTTACATTGCTGGTGGAGCTGCAAATTGGTGAAGCCAATCTGGAAAATAATATGGAGATTCCAAACAAAAATTTATATCCAGAAAAATTAAGCTTTAGATTTGATAATGAAATGAAAAACCTTCCATTATAAACAAAATTGAAAGAAATCACAACAAGAAATCCTGCTCTACAGAACATTCTTGGCAAAATATTTCACGAGGAGGAATTGAAAAACAACAATGAAAATCTACAAAGGGAAGAACTACAGTAAAAGAAAAAAATCAACCAAAGGAGAAACCAAGTCAACATAAAACCAAAAATAAAAATAAATTTTAAAAATGACTGGTAATACAAATCATCTCTCAATAATCACCCTGAATGTTAATGACCTAAACTCACCAATTAAAAGACATAGGCTGATAGATTGGATTTTTAAAAAGACCCAATAATATGCTGCCTTCCACACATGCATCTCATAAGAAAAGACGCCCACAGACTGAAGGTGAAAGGATGGGATAAAATATATCATTCACATGGTCTTCACACGGTCTACATAAGCAAGCAGGGGTTTCCATCCTCATATCAAATAAAGTAGACTTCAAGCCAAAGTTAATCAAAAGAGATAAAGATAACCATTTCATACTGCTTAAGGGAACCATACATCAACAAGAAAAAAATGTTATAAATATATATTCCCCAAACAATGGAGCATCTATGTTAATCAATCAAACACTTCTCAAATTCAGGAGTCAAACAGACCACAACACAATAGTTCTAGGTGAATTTAACATACCTCTTTCAAAACTGGATACATCTTCCAAACAAAAGCTAAACAGAGAAACTATAGAACTGAATAATACAACCAATAACTTAGACTTAATTGACAAATATAGAGTATATTATTCATCAATGAGCCAATACACTTTCTTCTCAGCAGCACATAGATCATTCTCTAAAACAGACCATATATTATGCCACAAAGCAACTCTAAGCAAATATAAAAAAGTAGAGATACTACCCTGCATTCTAGCAGATCATAATGGAATGAAATTAGAAAATAATGATAAAATAAGAAATAAAAGCTACTCAAACACCTGGAGACTAAATAACATGCTACTCAATGAACAATGGGTTTCAGAAGACACCAAGAAAGAGATTAAAAAATTCTTAGAGGTAAATGAGAACACCAATACAACATATCAAAATCTCTGGGACACTATGAAGGCAGTACTGAGATGAAAGGTCATTGCATAGAGTTCATTCCTCAAAAGAAGAAAAAGTCAACAAATAAATGAATTAACATTACACCTCAAAGTCCTAGAAAAAGAACAACAAGTCAAAGCCCAAAACAGTAGAAAACAAGAAATAAGTAAAATCAAAGCTGAAATCAATAAAATTGAAAGACATTAGAAAAAATTGACAGTACAAAAAGCTAGTTCTTTGAAAAAGTACATAAAATTGATAAACCATTAGCTATGCTAAGAAAATGAGAGAAATAAACCCAAATTACCAATATCTAAGATGAAAAAGGAAATATCACAACAGACACTACAGAAATACAAAAGTTAATTAGAAATTGTTTTGAAAATTTATACTCCAATAAAATAGAAAATAACGAAAGCATTGACAAATTTCTAGAAACATACAATATGCCCAAACTAAATCAAGATGATATACACAATTTAAATAGATCAATTTCAAGCAAACAAATAGAGGATGCCATAAAAAACCTACCAACCAAGAAAAGCCCATGACTGGATGGATACACAGCTGAGTTCTACAAGACCTTTAAAGAAAAACTAACACCAATACTACTCAAACTATTTCATGAAGTAGAAAAAGAGGGAACACTTCTAGACTCATTCTATGAGGCCAATATCACCCTGACTCCAATCAAAGAAAGAAAACTTCAGACCAATATCTCTAATGAATACAGATGCAAAAATTCTCAATAAAATTCTGGAAAATTGAATACAAAAACATATCAAAAAGATAGTGCACCATGATCAAGTGGGGTTCATTCCAGGGATGCATGGTTGGTTCAACATACAGAAATCAATAAACATAACACATCACATCAATAGACTCAAAGATAAAAATCATATGATAATCTCAATAGATGCAGAGAAAGCATCTGACAAAATATGTTACCCCTTCATTTTCAAAGTTCTAGAAAAAATAGGGGTAACAGGAACATACCTTAACATCATAAAGGCCATCTATGCTAAGCCTCAAGCCAACAACAACCTAAATGGAGAAAAATTGAAAGCATTCCCTCTAAAAACTGAAACAAGACAGGGATGCCCTCTTTCACCACTCCTATTTAACATAGTTGTTGAAACCCTAGCCAGAGCAATTAGACAGAAAAAATAAATTAAAGGGATACAGATAAGAAAAGAAGAACTCAAATTATCACTATTTGCAGATGATATAATGTTATACATAGAAGATCCAAAAATTCGACCAGAAATCTTCTAGAACGAATAAATGAATTTAGCAAAGTGGCTGAGTATAAAATCAACATCCATAAATCAAAGGCATTTCTGTACATCAGCAACAAATCCTCAGAAAGAGAAACTAGGAAATCCACCCCATTTACTATAGCCTTAAAAAAAAAAAAAAAAAAAAGTGGGAATCAACTTAACAAAAGAAGTAAAAGGCCTCTACAATGAAAACTACAGCATGCTAAAGAAAGAAACTACAGAAGATCTTAGAAGATGGAAAGATCAACTGTTCATGGATCAACTGTTCATGGAACTAATATTGTCAAATTACTATTCTACTAAAAGCACTATATGATTTCAATGAAATCCCAATCAAAATCCCAATATCATTCCTCATAGAAATAGAAAAAGCAACCATGAAATTCATCTGGAAATAATAAGAGACCCAGAATAGCCAAAGCAATTCTTAGCAAGAAGACTGAAGCTGGTGGCATTACTATTCCAGACCTTAAATTGTACTACAAAGCAATAGTAACTAAAACAGCATAGTATTAGCACCAAAATAGACTGGTAGATCAATGGTGCAGAATAGAAGACACAGAGACTGGCCCACACACCTACAATTATCTTATATTAGACAAAGGTGCCAAAAACATATATTGGAGAAAAGACAGCCGCTTCAACAAATGATGCTGGGAAAACTGGAAATCATCATGTAATAAAATGAAATTAAACCTCTATCTCTCTCCATGCACAAAACTCACCTCAAAGTGGATCAAGGACCTAGGAATTAAACCAGAGACCTTGCACCTAATAGAAGAAAAAGTAGGCCCAAATCTCCACCATGCTGGATTAGGCCCCAACTTTCTCAATAAGACCCTTTTGCACAAGAATTAAAACCAAGAATTAGTAAACTGGATGGATTCAAACTAAAAAGCTTCTTCTCATCAAAACATACAATAAGTTAGGTGAATAGAGAACCTACAGAATGGGAGCAAATCTTTACCACAAACACATCAGACAGAACACTAACCTCAAGGATATATAAAGCTCTCAAAAACCTTAACACCAAAAAAAAAAAAAAAAAAAAAAAACAATTAATGAATGGGCCAAGGAACTGAACAGACACTTCTCAGAAGATGATATACAATCAATCAACAAATTTATAAAGAAAGTTCAACATATCTAGCAATTAGAGAAATGCAAATCAAAACTAAGATTTCATATCACTCCAGTCAGAATGGCAGCTATCAAAAACACAAACAACTATAAATGTTGGCAAGGATGTGGGGAAAATGGCACACTCATACATCGATGGTGGGACTGCAAATTGGTGCAGTCAATGTAGAAAAGAGTATGGAGATTATTAGGAAAACTTGTAATAAAACCACCATTTGACCCAGCTATCCCACTCCTTGGTCTATACTGAAAAGACTTTAAAACAGCTTACTATATGGACACAGGCATATCAATATTTATAGCAACACAATTCACAATAGCTAGATTGTGGAAACAACACTGATGCCCATCAGTAGATAAATGGATAGGAAAAAATTGGTATATGTACACAATGGAACACTACTCAGCACTAAAAGTGATTAAAATCATGGCATTTGAGGTAAATGGATGGAGTTGGAGAAAATAATGCTAAGTGAAGTTAGCCAATCCCCAAAAAACTTAAGTTTGAATAATTCCTTTGCTATGATGATATTGACTTATAATGTCAAGGAGTGGGAATGAGAGGAATGAAGGAATATTAAAGACAACAAAGGAGAGGGAGGAAAGAAGAGGGCTCAAAGGGATATGAATAATGGCAGAATGAGTTAGACATCAATGTCCTAAGCACATGTATGAAAACACAAATTGTATAAAATACTTTATGTAACATCAGTGAATTAAAACATTGTGCTCTTTATATGTAATACAAAATTAATTTCACTCTTCAAGCAAGTATAACAAATTAGAATTTTTAAAACTTATCTTTAAAAGGAATGGACATTCATGTTTTACACCTTACTTATTACAAAAATTACAACAAAAAACTTCAACACTGTAATACTTACAGTTCTTCCTCTACTATCCAGTTGTATTAACAGATTTTTTTTTAACACCAATTGTTTTTCACATGCCTCTTGATGGCTAATTCTCTTTGTTATACCAGGTTCCTTAATTATATCCCTCTTCTTTAATTTCTACTGTTCCTCTTGTAGATGGAATAATGGTGTGTACAGATGGAGGTAAACAAAGAGGAGTAATATCTGTTTTTATTAATGATAAAGGGACTGACTATTATGCCCTGCCTCAAATCTCTCCACAGCAAACTGAATTAGCCTCCATTATCCTGATACTGAAATTGTTTTCTACTACTTTAAATGTTATTACAGATTCTCCATATGTAACTAAATCTGTTTCTTATATTTTTTTAGCTGTGTTATTCCCTCTTTGGATTCCAACTTACTGTATCTTCTTTTAATCCTTCAAACTCTTTTACAGTGTTGTATTATCTCCTACTTTCCTTGCTCATATATGCAGCCACACCAAAATTCTTGGACCTTTCACAGGGGGTAGCACTCAGGCAGATGAAGCTGTAAAATCCCTTTATCTTTTGTTTGCAGATGCTGTGGAATCCCATAAATATTTTTTTCATCAAAATTCTCAATCACTAATAAAAAAAATGTTTACCATCTCTTCTTAACAAACTTGTGCTATAGTCAACAACTGTTCTCACTATGTACCCTTTTGGGCCCCTATGTGGAAATCTATTAATCCATGTGGCCTACATTCCAATGCTCTTTGGCAAATTAATGTTACCCATTTCCCTTCTTTTCATCCTTACTATTTTTTCATGCTTCTATTGATACTCATTCTGAGTTCATTTGGGCTAGTGCCCATAGGTCTGAAAAGGCATCTCATTGGATTTCTCATTTATTATTATGGGCAAGCCTATTCATTTAAGGACAAATAATTCCCCTGCTTATACATCTCATGCTTTTGCACAATTTTGAAATCAATGAAATATAATTTTAAATCATAAAATTCCTCATAATTCTACTAGAAAAGCTTTTGTTGAATGAGTACATTGCACTCTTAAAACTTGCCTTTTGAAACAAAAAGAAAATACGTGAATCTAGCCTCTCTGATCTTAATAATGCTTTAAATATTGTTTTATTTACAGTTAATGTGCTCAGTATGCAATACAAAGTTAATACTCATGGCCAAAGCCACTGCTCCAGAAGCCCCTGACAGGACTGGAGGTCTCTTCTCTTGGAATGGCCTCTGTTAGGTCACACGGATATTCCAACTACCTCTGCAGTTGCTACCACTGAACAATCCTGTCAATCAAGGGTTTGCACCACTACCGTCATTGCTGATCCCTCTAATTGCACTGCTGCTGTCCCGAGGTTGCCTGGAGTTCTCTTGCTGGGCTGCCACAGATGCTGATGCCATGCCTCAAGGTCTCTTCTCTGGCATGGCCTTTGTTACCTCTAACATGAATTGCAAAACTACCTCCAAGTTTGCTGCCTCTGAACTGGAAGTCTCCAATCAATCAAACACCACCTACACTGCTACCACCATTGCTGCTGCCTCTGATTCAGCTGCTGCCAGCCTGAGATTGCATGAAGGTCTTATTTCTGGGTACTGTTGCCACAGAAGAAACTGATGCCCTGGATGCAACTGAAGCCAACACGTCTGCTGGCCCCAGAGATTGCCTGGTTATTCTGCCCCCACAATTGTTGTAGCAGATGCTACTGCAATTTCCACTACTGCTGAACTGCTGCCTGCTGCCAACAACCACAAACACTACCACTGCTACCATGGCCTAGAGGACTACTTCAGATGACACTCCTGGTTTGGTCGCATGTGGCTGCACCCATTTTGGGACACTAGCCAGGGGCTGAGGCCTTGATTCTAGCAGATTTACCACCACAAGAGCCTCTCTCTGGGGACTCCATATGGGGTTTGCAGGTCCAGTGTGGGGGAGCCTGCAGGTTTAGAGGAACCTGAGTCTTCCTGATGACAGTGATGGAGGCCCTTGTCTTGATGCTGCATCTCAGGGTTTCTCCATTGCATGTGGGTATCTTCTGTGGTCTCTCTGCAAGTAGGAGCAACACTGAGATCTTGGGACTTCAGCATGGCTGAGATTGAGGTATCTGAAGCCCAGATCAGTGGGAGAAAAACTGGGCTTGCTAGGACTGATCTGGATTTGGTGATCCAAAGAAACATCAGAGACAGGGCTGAGAATCTGCTCATTACTGACAGAGACAGTTTGACTTTCCAGTAAGATTTATTTTATTTTTTGATTCACTAATCTATACCATATTTGGAACAGGATTTTTTTATGTATCAGCATAAAAAGGACAATGATACATGAATGGTGTTTTGCATTTTAGTTGGATTCTAATGTCTTTAATTTTTTTCTCTTTGTTTATATTCTTACTCTCTCTTATCTATTTTCTTTCCAACTTTTCTCAAAACAACAGCCAATCTCTGTTGGCTCTTCTTTCACTCTTCCTGTGTATTTTTATGTCTAGCTTCTCTCTTTCTTCCTCTTGAATACTACACTACCTCTGTTCTCTTATCCACCATTTCAAATTGTAAAGCATTTTTAGAGATATTCTGTTTGTACTATAGTTATTGAACTCATCATTTTGGGTTAATACGAGAAAGCAGTAGATGCCTTAGTGGGAGATATTAAGTTTAAGACTATATATTCTGAACCCTGGGTGCTGTTCATATTGGTCTCACCAGTAAAGGCAAAGTGCTGGAAAACTTCTACAGGGTAAAATTTGTCCTGCCTTAGATCCATAATTTTAGATGGGAAAACACACTAACAACATGAAAAAACAGGGAAATAAAATGCCCCAAACACACCAAGATGGTTCAACAACAGAAACTATTGATAACACAGTGGAAGACATATCCAAGAAAAAGTTCAGATTGTATATAGTTAAATTGATATGTTAAGTAAAGGATAGTATAAGGAGTGAAATCAAAGGAAAAACACAGAAAGTGAGAGACAACTTCAATAAAGAGTTAAAGATTATGGAAAAAAATCAGAAATCCTTGAAATGAAGGAATCAGTAAACCAAATTGTAAATTCAATAGAATGCATCACCAACAGATTAGACCACTTGTAATACAGAACCTCAAACAATGAAGACAAACTATATAATCCTGAAAGTAGAGTTGAACATGCAGAGATGATTGTAAGAAACCATGATGAGAACATCCAAGAATTATGGGATGACATGAAAAGACCAAATTTAAGAGTTATCAGAATAGATGAAGGAGCAGAGATACAAACCAAAGAAATCCACAATCTTTTCAATGATATGATAACAGAAAATTTCCCAAACCTAAAGGATGGAATGAAAAATCAAATACAAGAGGCTTAAAGGACCCCAAGTGTACAAAATTACAGCAGACCCACACACCAACACACATTATAATGAGAATGACCAACACACAGAATAAAGTTTAAATCTTAAAGGCTGTGAGAGGAAAAAAAAATCAAACTATGTACAGGGAAAAACCAATTCAGGTCTCAACTGATTTCACAACACAGTCCCTCAAAGCTAGGAGGTCATGGAATCATATATTTCAAGCTCTGAAAGAAAATTGATGCCAACCAAGAATTTATTTCCAGCAAAATCAATTTTCAGATATGAAGGTGATATTAAAACATTCCATGATGAGGAAAACTTAAAAAAATTTACAAATAAAAAGTGTACCCTACAGAACATTCTCAACAGAATATTTCATGAGGATGAAGTGAAAAAAAAAAGTGAAAACCAGCAAAGGGAGGATCTACACTAAAGAGAACTACAACCAAATGAGAAACTAAGACAAATCAAAAACCAGAAGTAAATCAAACTCAGAGGGAATACAGATCATATCTCAATAATAACCTTGAATGTTAATGCCTAAACTCATCAATCAAAAGAAATAGGCTGGGAGATTGGATTAAAAATCAACACCCAACAATATGCTGTCTTTAAGAGACTCACCTCATGGTCAAAGACATCCACAGGCTGAAGGTGAAAGGATGGGAAAAAAACTTATCATTCATATGGATTGTGTAAATAAGCAGGGGTTTCTGTTCTCATCTCAGATAAAGTATACTTCAAACTAAAGTTATTCAAAAAAGACAGAGAAGGGCATTTCACACATCTTAGGGAACATATATATAATCAGGAAATAACAATTAGAAATAGTTATGCTCCAAACAATGGAGCATCTTTGTACATCAAGACAGAGAATGACATTTCACACGTCTTAAGGAACATATATATAATCAGGAAATAACAATTATAAATATTTATTCTCCAAACAATAGAGCATCTATGTACATCAAACAAACCCTTCTCAATTTTAAGAGTCATACAAACCCCAATACAATAACACTGAGTGACTTTAACACACCTCTCCCAACTGGACTGATCTTCCAAACAAAAACTAAATAAGGAAACCATAGAATTAAATAATACCATTAATAACTTAGACTTAATAGATATATATATATATATATATATATATATATATATATACATAATATTTCATCCATCAATGAGCAAATATACTTTTTCTTCTCAACAGCACATGGATCCTTCTCTAAAATAGACCATATCTTATGCCACTAAGCAACTCTTAGCAAATACAAAAAATGCAGAGATAATACACGGCATTCTATCAGACTACAATGGAATGAAATTAAAAATTAATGATAAAATAAAAATGGAAGATACTGTAGCAAATAAAGACTAAATAATACACATTTGAATGATGAGTGAATAGTAATAGAAAGCAAGGATGAAATTAAAAAATTCTTAGAGGTAAATAAAAACACTGATACAACATATCAAAATCTCTGGAACACTATAAAGGCAGTAATAAGAGGAAAATTTATTGTATTGAGTGCATTTATTTAAAAAATAGTCAACAAACAAATGATCTAACACTACATCCCAAAGCCCTGAAAAAATAAGAACAAATTAATACAAAAGCAGTAAAATACAGAAATAATTAAAATCAGAGCTGAAATCTATGAAATCAAAATGAAAAGAAACAAATAAAAAATTAAAAAAACAAAAAGTTTGTTCTTCAAAAAAATAAATAAAATTTATAAACCCCTGACCATGCTAATGAAGAGAAAAAGAGAAAACTTAAATTAATAATATACAAGATGATGAAGAAGATATTAGAAGGAACACATTTGAAATACATAAAATAATTAGAAAATATTTTGAAAATTTATACTCTAATAAAATGGAAAATATTGAAGACATCAACAAATTTCTAGAGACATATGACCTACTAAAACTGAATGAGGAGGTCATACATGATTTAAACAGATCAATTTCAAGTTATGAAATAGAAAATGCCATAAAAAGCCTAACAACCATGAAAAGCCCAGGACCAGATGGCTTCTCAGTGGAGTTCTAGAAGACTTTCAACGAAGAATTAACACCAATACTCCTCAAAGTATTCCATAAAATAGAAAAAGAGGAAACCCTCCCAAACTCACTCTATGAAGCTAATGTCACCATGATGCCAAAACCAGACAAAAACACTTCAAGGAAAGAAAACTTCAGACCAATATCCCTGATAAATATAGATGCAAAAATTCTGAATAAAATTCTGGCAAATCACATACAAAAACATATTAAAAACATAGTGTACCATGATCAAGTGGGATTCATCTCAGTGATGCAGGGTTGATTCAACATGGAAATCAATAAACATAATTCATCATATTAATAGATTTAAAAAGAATTATAAGATCATCTCAATAAATGCAGAAAAAGCATTTGACAAAATACAGCACACCTTCATATTCAAAACACTAGAAAAACTAGGGAGAGTAGGGACATACCTCAACATTGTAAAATCTATGTATACTAAACCCAAGGCAAAAATCATTCTAAATGGCAAAAAAGTGAAATCATTTTCTCTAAGAACTGGAACAAGACAAAGATGTCCTCTTTACCCACTTCTACTCAACATCATCCTTGAACCTCTAGCCAGAGCAATTAGACAAATAAAGAAATTAAAGAAATACAAATAGGTAAAGAAGAACTCAAACTATCACTATTTGTTGATGACATGATTTTATATCTAGAAGATCGAAAAAAATTCCACCAGAAAACTTCTAGAACTAATACATGAATTCAGCACAGTAGCAGGATATAAAATAAATACCCATAAATGAAACACATTCTTATACATCAGTGATAAATCCACTGAAAGAGAAATTAGGAAAACTACTCCATTCACAATAGCCTCAAAAAATCAATCTAACAAAAGAGGTGAAAGACCTCTATAATAAAAACTACAGAACAGTAAAGAAAGAGATTAAAGAAAACCTCAGAAGATGGAAAGATCTCCTATGCTCCTGGATAGGCATAATAAATATTGTCCAAATGGCCATACTACCAAAAGTACTATACAGATTTAATGCAATTCCTATTAAAATCCCAATGACATTCTTCATAGAAATAGAAAAAGCAATCATGAAATTTATTTGAAAAAATAAGAGACCCACAATAGCTAAAGCAATCTTTAGCAAGAAAACTGAAGCAGAAGGCTTCACAATACCACACCTTAAACTATACTACAGAACTATAGTAACAAAAATAGCATGGCATTGACATCAAAATAGACTTGTAGAGCAATGGTACAGAATAGAGGACACAAAGATAAGCCCACATAAATACGGTTATCTTATACTAGACAAGGGTGCCAAAACCTTCACTGGAGAAAAGATAACCTATTCAACAATTGGTGCTGGAAAAACTGGAAATCCATATGTAGCAAAATGAAATAAACCTCTATCTCTCACCCTGCACAAAAATCAACTCAAAGTGGATCAAAGACTTAGGCATTAGAACAGATAACTTGTGACAAATAGAAGAAAAAAGAGTCCCAAATCTGCACCACGTCAGCCTAGGATCTGACTTCCTTAAAAAGACTCCTAAAGCATAAAAAATAAAATGAAGAATCAATAAATGGGATAGATTCAAATTAAAAAGTTTCTTCTCAGCAAAGAAAACAATTAATAATGTGAGGAGAGAGCCTACAGATTGGCAGAAAATCTTTACCATAAGCATCTCCAATAAAGCATTAATCTCTAGGGTATATAAAGAACTCAAGAAAGCCCCACTGACATTTGTGGAGCACAGGCAGGCCCACGACTTCCCCATCAACACCCACAGAGCACAGGCAGGCCCAGTACAGCCCTTGGGTGGAGACCTGGGGTGGAGCCCTCCCTGAGGTTTCCTATTTAGCAAGGATGTGGTCCCCCCAACCTGCCCACCTCCATCTTGGAACACTGCAGCCATCTCCATAAACCTGTTCACGTGGTAGCCTCCACCTTCTGACAACTGACAGAGCCTAGAGACAGCTTCCTGCTGCAGCATCACAAACCACAGTGCCACATCTCTGAACAGGTTGCCCAACACCATTTGATGGCCTGCCTTTTCAGGCCCATCTAAGAAGGAGGTCACATCCATCTTGGGACATCTCTATCATGGGACACCTCTACCACCATTTCAGGTTACCTCTGAAGCCACTATCACCATCTTCAGTTGTGACAGCTTCCATCATGGGTCACCGGTTTGGGATTGGAAGCCCAACACCAGGTTGAGACATCAGTAACCTGCAGGGACACTATAAGATTATAAGGTAGAAACTGTAATGTCTTGAATTCTGCCCACACCAACCTACAGGCTCAGAGTGGGCCCCGGTCCATCCCTACACAGGCAAACACCCACCAAGCTCAGGCTCTGCCATAGGACTACCTCTTCTGACCAGCAGACCACCACAGGAGCTCAGATTCTGCCAGTTCTGCCAACACCAACCTTCACAGAATCCAGACCCAGGGTAGGTCCAGAGTCTGCCACTGCACCCCCACCTGGAAGCACAAGCGTAACCCACTTTCATCTTGAGACACTGCAGACATAGCCATAGCCTTCCCCACATAATAGCCCCTAAGTTTTGACAACAGACAAGGCCTAAAAGCAGGAGCATCTCAGAGTGAGCATCCCAAAAACATTGTAAGACCCACCCTTTCAGTCCCATCTCTGGAAGATGTCGCATCCATCTTGGGGTACCTTCACTATTATCTTGAGTTACCTCCGCTATTGCCGACACCAGCTTTAGTTGCAGTAGCATACATCAAGGGACACCTGCAGGATCTGAAAGCCCAATATTAAGGTGAAGTACAGACAATTTGCATCTGCATAGATACTACAAGGGTAGAAACTGTAATACCTCAGATCCACACTGCAAGAAAGGAACACAAAGAGACAACATGAAAAAACAAGGGAGAAAAGTACCGCAAACAAATGAGGATACTACAATAATAGAACCCATGCTCATTGAAGTTGATGAAATGTCAGAGAAGGAGTTCAGAAGGTTCATAATTAAAATTATTTCTGAATTAAAGAATGACCTAAGTGAGCAAATACTGGCAAAAATTGATCACTACAACAAAGGTATAAGAAAGCAAATACAGGTAGCAAAATATTATGTCAAAATAGAAATATAACTCTGAAAAATGTCATAAATCCTTGAAATGAAGTAAAAAGTAAACCAAATAAAAACACAATAGAAAGCATCACAATAGACTAGATCAATTGGAAGAAAGAACATTAGATAATGAAGACAAAGTATACAATCTGAAAAATAAAGTTGATCACACTGTGAAGATAGTAAGAAACCATGAACAGAATATCCAAGAATATGGGGCAGCATCAAAAGACCAAATCTAAGAGTATTGGGATAGAGGAAGGCCCAGAGATTCAAACCAAATGAATTAAAAATCTCTTCAATGAGATAATATCAGAAAATTCCCCAAGCATGAAGAAGGAATTGGAAAACCAAATACAAAAGGCTTACAGGACACCGAGTGTACAAAATTACAACAGATCTACACCAAGACACATTATAATGAAAATGCCTAGCATACAGAATAAGGATATAATCTTAAAGGCCAAAAGAGAGAGGAATTAAATCACATACAGGGGGAGACCAATTTATAACTTGGCAGATTTTTCAACCCAGTCACTCAAAGCAAGGAGATCATGCAACAACATATACCAAGTTCTGAAAGAAAATGGATGCCAACCAAGAATCTTATAGCCAGCAAAATTAAGCTTTAGATTTGAGGACAAAATAAAAACTTTCCATGAAAAACAAAAGTTAAAAGAATTTATAACTAGAAAGCCAGCATTACAGAACATCCTCAGCAAAATATTCCATGAAGAGGAAATGAAAAACAATGATAAAAATCAGCAGAGGGAGGCACTACACTACAAGAAAAAAATATTCAGAGGAGAAACTGAGTCAAGCTAAGTAACCAAAACAAAAAAAAAAATGTCTGGGAATACAAATCATGTTTCAATAATAACTCTGAATGTTAATGGCCTAAACTCACCAATCAAAACACATAGTCTAGCAGAATGGATTAAAAAAAAGAAAAGAAAGAAGGAAATAAAGAAAGAAAAAGACCCAAAAATATGCTGCCTTCAGGAGACACCATATGATAGGAAAAGACATACACAGACTGAACGTGAAAAGTTGGGAAAAATCATACCACTCACATGGACTGCAGAAGCAAGCAGGGGTTTTCATCCTCATGTCAAATAAAGCAGACTTCAAGCTAAAGTTAATCAAAAGGGATAAAGAAGGACACTATATACTGCTCAAGAGAACCATACAACAACAAGACTTAACAATTATAAATATATATGCCCCCTAAAATGGAGCATTTATGTTCATCAAACAAACTCTTCTCAAGTTCAGGAGTCAAATTATCACAAAGTATTGTGATCACAACATAATAATTTTGAGTGACATTAACACACCCTTTGCACCACTGGATAGGTCTTCCAAACAAAGGCTGAACAAACAAACTATAGAACTCAAAAATACAATCAATAACTTAGACTTAACTAACATATATAGAATATTTCATCCTTCAATGAGTGAATACATTTTCTTCTCAGAAGCACATGGATCCTTCTCTAAAATAGGCTATATATTATGCCCCAAAATAACTCTTAGCAAATATAGAAAAGTAGAGATACTACCCTGCATTCTATCAAACCATAATAGAATGAAATTAGAAAATATAAGAAATAAAAGCTACTACAACACCTGGAGACTAAATAATATACTGATGAATGAACAATGGGTTACAGAAGACATCAAGGAGGAGATTAAAAAATTCTTAGAATTGAATGAGCATGAACAAACAACATATCAAAATCTCTGGGAGATCCAGCTGCCAGTTTGCCTGGCCTGCAGGGCCCAGAGTGGCAGCTCCCTGCTGCTGCACGTAGGGCCAGACCTGGGGAAGCACCTCTTCCACTCCCTGCAACCCGCCCAGTGGTGACCAGAGCAATAGGTAGGCATCCGCCCGCCCGTGGGAAGGAGAGATCCAGCCGCCAGTTTGCCTGGCCTGCAGGGCCCAGAGTAGCAGCTCCCTGCTGCTGCACGCAGGGCCAGACCTGGGGAAGCACCTCCTCCACTCCCCGCAACCCGCCCAGCTGTGACCAGAGCAAGAGGTAGGCATCCACCCACCCGCGGGAAGGAGAGATCCAGCCGCCAGTTTGCCTGGCCTACAGGGCCCAGAGTGGCAGCTCCCTGCTGCTGAATGCAGGGCCCATCCTGAGGATAAGCCCCCTCCACTCTTCCACTGTGCCATTCTGCAAAGGGCCAAAGGTGCAGCCTTGACTCCACTAACAGGATTGCTGACTGGACATGATCCGGGTCAATTGGCTTAATCTGGAAGGGAAATAAGAAGGGCTTCCAAGGGTCCATTTGGCTTGAGACTTATTCCTGGTTTCAATGTCTTTGTTTGTTTGTTTGTTTGTTTGTTTGTTTTGTTTTGTTTTTTTTGGGGGGGTGTTTGTTAGTTTCTGGGTTTTTTTGTTTTTTGTTTTTGTTTTGATTGACAGTGTGTTTGTTTGCTTCTGCTCCTCTTTGCTTTCTTTCTTTTCTTCCTTCTCACTTTAGTATTTTTTCTCCTTCCTTCATCTTCCCTATTTACACCCTGCCATTGCATATTCAACAAAGGCAAAAACAAGTTATATGCAGAAATTTGGATTTTTTGAAGGAGTACAATTGAAATATATAGCAAAATGGTGTTATATATAGTGTATTCTCTATTTTCTAGACTCACTCTCTCTCATACTAATTTCTACTCCTTGGTCACTTTTTTTCTTTTTCTTCTTTTTTTTTTTTTCTCTTTTTCTTCTTTTCCATCTTTCTTTATTTCTTCTCTCAACTGCTGCATAAATTAGGTTTATATATAAATTGGTCTTTCCACCTAATCATTCACTATTTCCACTCTCATCTGCTGATACTAAACCACTTCCATAGAACTCTCTTTTCATACTTTCTAAGAAAGAACAAGTCAGTTCACTCACTTCCCTCTTACTAAACATATCACCTCTGTGTCCATTACTTGAATCTATAAAGCCCCATTAGAAGCTTACAGACTAAATTGGAAACAGTATCTGGGTTAGCTAAATCTGTACATTGTGATCAAACTGGGATTATTTGAATAGAAAGTGTCTGATTTTAAAATGTAAAGGAAATATAAGGGGATCTGATAGCATTGTACTACAGGAGCAACATAAGGTTCTAAGGTAAAATCAAAATAGTTAAGGTCCCATAGTGCAAGAAGAATAGACATACAAGCAAGATGAAGAAACAAGGAAGGAAAGTGACACAAATCAATATACCTCCTCAGTAGATTCCATGGCATGCACAGTTGGTGAAATGCCAGAGATCGAATTTAGAAATTACATTTGCCAAATGCTTGCAGAACTTAAGAATGAACTCAAAAATGAGATGAGGGAGCAAGTACAGATGTCAAAAGATCATTTTGACAAAGAACTCCATAAACAAATACAGGAAGTAAAAGATTACTTCAATAGGGAGATAGAGGCTCTAAAGAGAAACCAAATAGAAATTCTGGAAATGAAAGAAGCAATAAACCAAAATAAAAGCTCAATCGAAAGTATCACCAACAGAGTAGATCACTTGGAAGAAAGAACCTCAGACAATGAGGACAAAATATATACCCTAGAGAAAAATCTAGATGACACAGCAAAAATGGTAAGAAACCAAGAACAGAACATCCAAGAATTATGGGACAACATAAAAAGACCAAACATAAGAGTGATTGGGGTAGAAGAGGGGGCAGAGTTTCAAGGCAAAGGAATGAATAATTTATTTAATGAAATAATTACAGAAAATTTTCCAAACTTGAGGAATGAATGGGAAAACCAAGTTCAAGAGGCTTACCGAACACCAAACATACGAAATCACAACAGATCCACACCAAGACTCATTATAATGAAAATGCCTAATATACTGAGCAAGGAGAGAATATTAAAAGCCACAAGAGAAAGGAAGCAGATTACATATAGGGCGAAACTAATCAGACTATGTTCAGACTTTTCTACCCAGACCGTTAAAGCAAGAAGATCCTGGAATAGCATATTTCAAGTTCTGAAAGAAAACGGATGTCAACCAAGAATCTTATATCCAGCAAAATTGAGCTTTAGATTTGAAGATGAAATAAAAACCTTCCACGACAAGCAAAAGTTAAAAGATTTCGCATCTCGAAAGCCAGCACTTCTGAACATCCTGGGAAAAATTTTTCATGAAGAAGAAGAGAAAAATAACAATGAAAATCAACAAAGGAGATATTAAACTAAGGGAAATACCAACCAGAAGAGAAACCAAATCAAGCTAAAGATCATAATACAAATAAAAATAGATGGGAATAAAAATCACATTTTAGTAATAACCCTGAATGTTAACGGCCTAAACTCACCATTCAAAAGACACAGATTATCTGAATGGATTAAAAGAAATGACCCAACAATTTGCTGTCTCCAAGAAACACACCTCATAGAAAAAGACATTGATAAACTGAAGGTGAAAGGCTGGGAAAAGTCTTATCACTCACATGGCCTGTGGAAGCAAGCAGGGGTTTCCATTCTCATTTCAAATAAGGTAGACTTCAAACCAAAACTAATCAAAAGGGACAAAGATGGATATTTCTTACTACTTAAGGGAACCATTCATCAACAGGATATAACAATCATAAATCTATATGCCCCAAATAATGGAGCACCTACATTCATCAAACAAACTCTTCTCAAGTTCAAGAGTAAAATTGATCACAACACAGTTATTCTAGGGGATTTCAACACACCTCTCTCACCAATAGATAGATCATCAAAACAAAAGCTAAACAAAGAAACCTTAGGCCTCCTTAAAACAATTAATAACTTAGACTTAACAGACATATATAGAATATTTCATCCCGCAGTAAAAGAATACACTTTTTTCTCAGCAGCACATGGCTCCTTCTCCAAAATAGACCATATATTATGTCACAAGGCAACTCTCAGCAAATATATATAAAAAAAAAAAAAAATAGAGATACTACCCTGCATTCTATCGGACCATAAAGGGATGAAATTGGAAATCAGTGAAAAAACAAGGAATAAGAAAAACTACTCCATCAACTGGAAGCTAAACAACATGCTACTGAATGAACAAGGGGTTGAAGAAGACATCAAAGAGGAGATCAAAAAATTCCTGGAGGTAAATGAGAACACAGATACATCATATAGAAATCTCTGGGACACTATGAAGGCAGTAGTAAGAGGAAAATTCATTGCACTGAGTTCATTCCTTAAGAGGAAAAAAAACCAACAAATAAATGTCTTAACATCACACCTCAAAGCACTAGAAAAAGAAGAACAGATTAACAACAAGAGAAGCAGAAGACAGGAAATAATTAAAATCAGAGCAGAAATTAATGAAATTGAGGCTAAGGAAACAATTCAAAGAATTGACAAAACTAAAAGTTGGTTCTTTGAAAAAATAAACAAAATTGACATACCCTTAGTGATGTTAACGAAAAGAAGAAGAGAAAAAACTCAAATTACTAACATTCATGATGAAAAAGGGAATATCACAACAAACACCTCAGATATACAGAATATAATTAGAAATTACTTTGAAAACTTGTACTCTAATAAAATAGAAAATACTGAATGCATTGACAGATTTCTAGAGTCACATGATTTCCCTAAACTGGATCTGGAGGCTATACACAATTTAAACAGATCAATTACAAGCGAAGAAATAGAAGATGTCATTAAAAAACTACCAACAAGGAAAAGTCCAGGACCAGATGGTTTTACAGCCGAGTTCTACAAGACTTTCAAAGAAGAATTAATACCAATGCTCTTCAAACTATTTCAAGAAATAGAAAAAGAGGGAGCTCTTCCAGACTCTTTCTATGAGGCCAATATTACATTAATTCCAAAGCCAGGCAACGACGCATCCAAAAAAGAAAACTTCAGGCCAATATCTTTAATGAACATAGATGCAAAAATTCTCAACAAAATTCTGGCAAATCGGATACAAAAATATATAAAAAAGATAGTGCACCACGATCAAGCGGGTTTTATTCCAGGGATGCAGGGCTGGTTCAATATTCGGAAATCAATAAACATAATACATCACATCAATAGACTTAAAGATAAAAATCATATGATTGTCTCGATAGATGCAGAAAAAGCATTTGACAAAATACAGCACCCCTTTATGTTCAAAACACTAGAAAAACTAGGACTATCAGGAACATATCTCAACATTATAAAAGCTATTTATGCAAGGCCCAGAGCTAACATTATCTTAAATGGAGAAAAATTGAAAGCATTTCCTCTAAAAACTGGAACAAGACAGGGATGCCCCCTTTCACCACTGCTATTTAACATAGTATTGGAAACTCTGGCCAGAGTAATTAGACAGATGAAACAAATTAAAGGGATCCAGATAGGGAAAGAAATTAAAGGGATCCAGATAGGAAAAGAAGAGCTCAAATTAGCACTATTTGCTGATGACATGATAATATACCTAGAAGTCCCAAAAAACTCTACCAGAATACTTTTACAACTAGTAAATGAATTCGGCAAAGTAGCAGGATACAGATTCAATACCCATAAGTCAAAGGCATTTTTATACATCAGTGACAAAGCCTCTGAAAGGGAAATGATGAAAATGACCCCATTTACAATAGCATCAAAAAATAAAATAAAATACCTGGGAATCAACTTAACAAAAGAGGTGAAAGACCTCTATAAAGAAAATTATAGAACACTAAAGCAAGAAATCATAGAAGAACTCAGAAGATGGAAAGACCTACCTTGCTCTTGGATAGGTAGAGTCAATATTGTCAAAATGTCCATACTACCAAAGGCATTATACAGATTTAATGCAATTCCAATCAAAATTCCAATGTCATTTTTCAAAGAAATTGAAAAAGCAATCATGAAATTCATTTGGAAAAATAAGAGACCTAGAATAGCCAAAGCAATCCTGAGCAAGAAAATTAAAGCAGGGGGCATCACCATACCGGACTTTAAATTATACTATAGAGCAATAGTAACTAAAACAGCATGGTATTGGCACCAAAACAGACGGGTGGACCAATGGTACAGAATTGAGGACACAGAAACTAATACAAATAATTTCAGTTATCTTATATTAGACAAAGGTGCCAAAAATGTACAGTGGAGAAAGGATAGCCTCTTCAACAAATGGTGCTGGGAAAACTGGAAATCCATATGCAACAAAATGAAATTAAACTTGTATCTCTCACCATGCACAAAACTCAATTCAAAGTGGATCAAGAACCTAGGAATTAGATCTGAGACAATACGCCTAATAGAAAAAGTAAGCTCCAATTTCCAACATGTCGGATTAGGCCCCAAGTTCCTTAATAAGAACCCTGTAGTGCAAGAACTATTACCAAGAATTAATGAATGGGATAGATTTAAGTTAAAAAGCTTCTTCTCAGCAAAAGAAACAATCAGTTAGGTGAATAGAAAGCCTACTAATTGGGAATAAATATTTAATACATGCACATCAGATAGAGCACTAATTTCTAGAATATATAAAGAACTCAAAAAACTTTACACCAAAAAAGCAAATAACCCAATCAATAAATGGGCTAAGGAACTGAAAAGACTTCTCAGAAGAAGATATACAATTAATCAACAAACACATGAAAAAATGCTCAACCTCTCTGGCAATTAGAGAAATGCAAATATAAACTACTCTAAGATTTCATTTCACTCCAGTCAGAATGGCAGCTATCAAGATCACAAACAACAATAAATGTTGGAGAGGATGTGGGGAAAAAGGCACACTCATACATTGCTGGTGGGAATGCAAAATGGTGCAACCGCTATGGAAAGCAATATGGAGATTTCTTGGGAAAATGGGAATGGAACCACCCTATGACCCAGCCATCCCACTCCTGGGTCTGTTCCCAAAAGACTTAAAAACAGGATATTACAGTGACACAGCCACTTCAATGTTTATAGCAGCACAATTCATAATAGCTAGGTTGTGGAACCAACTTAGATGCCCCTCAGTAGATGAGTGGATAAAGAAAATGTGGTATATATACAAAATGGAAATTTTCTCAGCAATAAGAGAGAATAAAATAATGGTATTTGCAGGTAAATGGATGAAGTTGGAGAATTTAATGTTAAGTGAAATTAATCAATCTCAAAAATCCAAATACTGAATGTTTTCTCTGATATATGGAGGTTAGGTCACAGTGTGATTGGATGGGGGTACATAGGATTAGAGGAACACTAGAATGGTCAAAGGAAAGGGAGGGCAAGGGAGGGAGCAGGGGGGATAAGGGGGGAAAATGGTGGTTGGATGAGATGGATATCACTATCCTAAATGCATAATTAAAGATCTGAATGGTACTTATATACTTTGTATACAAGCAGTTGTATGTAAAAAGATGATATATTTGTGCATTATAAGTAAATAAATAATCTAAAAAAAAAAAAGAAAAAACAAAACTAATGGAACAGAATAGTCCAGAAACTGTGTCAACTGAGCTTTGATAAGGGGCCAAAGGTAATACAATAGTGAAAAGACAGTCTTTTCCACAAATGGTGCAGGAACAACCAGACATCCAAATGTGAAGAAATTAATCTAGACACAGACCCTCCATACTTCACAAATATTAACTAAAACAGACCACTGACCAAAAGATAAAATTATAAAACTCCTCCTGTAAGGTAATATCAGAGACAATGAATTACCTTGAGTTTGTCAATGACTTTTTGGACACAACACAAAAAACACAAATATGAAAGAATTGATAAGATGGATTTCACTAAAATTAAAGATTTCTGCTCTGCCAAATACATGGTCAAGAGGTTGAAAAAACAAGCTGCAGACTAGGAGAAAATATTTGCCAAAGACATATTTGATAAAGTACTGGTATCCAAAATATAGAAAAACTTTAAAAGAAATCGTAAAACTGAAAATTAAGAAAACAAACAACCTAATTTTAAAATGACCCAAAGAACTTCACAGACATCTCCCCCAACAAATACACAGGATGGAAAATAAGTGCATAAAAAATGCTCTATGTCATATGTCATTAGGTAATGCAAATTAAAATAACAATGATATTCTATTACATGCCCATTAGAATGGCCAAAATCTAGAACACAAATGACATCAAATGCTGGCAAGGATGCAGAGAAACAGGGGCTTTCACCCATAGCTGGTGAGAATGAAAAGTGGTACAGCCATCTCGGAAGACTCAATAGACTTCTACCATATGACCAGCAATCATGTTCCCCAATATTTACCCAAATGAGGAAAACCTAGGTCTACATAAAAACCTGCACATGGGTGTTTATAGCAGCTTTATTCATAATTGCCAAAACTTGGAGGTAATCAAGATGTCTTTCAGTGGGCAAATGGATAAACTGTGGCACACCCAGATAAAGGACTGCTATTTGGCACTAAAAAGAAATGAGCTCTCAAGAGTGAGTTTGGGGGAGTGGGGCAATATCCTGGCTTCAGACTCCAGCTCCTCTCTGAATTTCATGGCATTTGTGCCTCAGTTTCTTCATCTATAGCTGAACTGAGATATGCCCTAGTCTAGCAGTGTGTGGGTCTAGCCAGGAAATTTCACCATTCGTGGCTCAGGTCAGGACTCCTCTCATTTGACTCTCAAAATTATTATGAGGATTAATTGAGATAATGTATGTGATTTTTTGGCATAGAGTAAGGTAGTGCACTGGAGGTGTGAAATATTTTATTTTATTTTATTTGTGTGTAGGAAATATGCTTGAATCATGAGTAAGTTTAAGCATCAAAAAAGTATCCAGAGGACTAGGGGTGTGGTTCAGGGGTAAAGCACATGCCTAGCATGCATGAGCCCTGGGTTCCATACCCAGTATGGCAAAAGAAAGCCTACCTCCACTCTTGCCCCATCTGACAGTCTCTTGTGCATTGTTTTAGAATGCACTTAAGGAAATATAAGCAAAATGCATATGTATGTCTCTTGTCAAAAAAAAAAAAATGCATGCTCTACCCCTGCTTTGTGCTTGCCTTCTTAAATTTATTTATGTTTTGGAGTCATTTCCCCTTCAGTAAATACAGAGCTTCCTTGTCATTTAACTTTAAAAAACAAAAAAAGAAAGAAAAAGAAGTGAGCTCTCAAGCCATAAGAAGACATGGAGAGAACATAAGCACATGTTACTGGGCTGGGGGTATAACTTAGTGGTAGAACACCTGCCATGCATGTGTAAGGCCCTGGTTTCCATTCCCAACACCCCGCACACACACACCAATTACTACACCAAAGACCAATGTGAAAAGACCACACACTATATGATTCCAACTATATAACATTTTGGAAAAGGCAAAACTATGAAGCAGCAAAAAGATCAGTGATTGTCAGGGGTTACTGGGGAAAGTGGAGTGAATAGAGAATTTTTAGGGCAGTGAAAATACCCTGAATGAATGTTGTAACGATGGATCCATGCCATTATACATTGTTCAAACCCATAAAATGTACCACATTGAGAGGGGAATGCATGGTAAACTAAAGACTGGAAGTGAAGATGGTGCATCAGTGTAGCCCATCAATTGTATCAGATGTCCCCTTGGGTTGGGTGATGCTGACAATTAAGGCGCAGTGCCTGTATGTTGGAAAGGGATACAAAGGAAATCTCTGCACCTTCCACTCAAGTTTATCGTGAACTTTAAAACTTCCTCCCAAATAAAGTCTATTCTAAAATGTGAGAAACAAAAAATCTCTGGACACTATGAAGGCAGTTCTATGAGAAAAGTTTATTGCATGGAATTCATTCCTCAAAAGAAGAAAAAGTTAACAAGTAAATGATTTAACATTACATCTCAAAGTCCTAGAAAAAGAAGAACAATCCAACACCAAAAGCAGTAGAAGACAGGAAATAATTAAAATCACAGCTGAAATCAATAAAACTGAAACAAAAGAAACAATTGAAAAACTTGACAAAACAAAAAGTTTATTCTTTGAAAAAATAAATAAGATTGACAGATCCTTAACCAGGCTATTGAAGAGAAGGAGAGAGAAAAGTTAAATTAATAACATACATGATGAAAAAGGAAATATCACAACACACTACAGAAATAGAGAAGATAATTAGAAATTATTTTGAAAACTTGTACTCCAATAAAATACAAAATATCAAAGGCATCGACAAATTTCTAGAGTCAAATGATTTGCCCAAATTGAATCAGGATGACATACACAATTTAAACAGATCAATTAGAAGTGATGAAATAGAGGATGTCATCTGAAGCCTACCAACCAAGAAAAGCCCAGGACCAGATGGATACATAGCCAAGTTCCATAAGACCTTTAAAAAAGAACTGATACCAATACTCTTCAATTTATTTCAGCACATAGAAAAAGAGGGAGCACTTCCAAACTCATTTTATGTGTCCAATATCACCATGATTCCAAAACCAGGCAAAGACATATCAGAGAAAGAAAACTTCAGACCAATGTCTCTAATGAACATAGATGCAAAAACTCTCAATAAAATTCTGGCAAATCAAATACAAAATCATATCAAAAACATAGTACACCATAATCAAGTGGGTGTAATTCCAGGGATGCAATGTTGGTACAACATACAGAAATCAATAAATGTAGTTCATTACATCAATAGACTTAAAGATAAGAACTGCAATATCATCTCAATTGATACAGAAAATACATTCAACAAAATACAGCACTCTTTCCTGTTCAAAACACCAGTAATAACAGGAACATAACTCAACATCACAAGAGCTATCTATGCTAAGGCCCAGGTCAACATAATTATAAATGGAGAAAAATTGAAAGCATTCCCTCTAAAAACTGGAACAGGACAGGGATGCCCTCTTTCACCACTTCTATTTAACATAGTTCTTCATGTATTGGTCAGAGCAATAAGACAGATGAAAGAAATTAAAGGGATACAGATAGGTAAAGTAGAACTCAAATTATCAGTATTCACTGATGATATGATTCTATACCTAGAAGACCCCAAAAATTCCACCAGAAAACTTCTAGAACTAGTAAAAGAAGTCAGCAAAGTAGCAGGATACAAATCAACACCCATAAGTCAAAGGCATTTCTATATATCAGTGACAAATTCTCTGAAATGGAAACAAGAAAAACTACCCTATTTATAATAGCATTAAAAAATAAAATACTTGGGAATCAACTTAACAAAAGACATGAAAGACCTCTATAATGAAAACTACAGAACACTAAGGAAAGAAATTAAAGAAGACCTTAGAAGATGGAAAGATCTACCTTGTTCTTGGATAGGGATAATTAATATTGTCAAAATGACCATACTACCAAAAGCACTATATATATTTAATGGAATTCCAATCAAAATCCCAATGACATTCCTCATAGAAATAGAAAAAGCAGTCATGAAATTCATCTGGAAAATTCAGAGACCCAGAATAGCTAAATCATTCCATAGCAAGAAGAGTGAAGTAGGTGGCATCACTATACCAGAACTTAAATTATATTACAAAGCAATAGTAACAAAAACAGCATAGTATTGGCACCAAAATAGACTTGTAGACCAATGGGACAGAATAGTGGACACAGAGACTAACCCACATAATTACAATTATATTAGACAAAGGTGCCAAAATTGTACATTGGAGAAAAGATAGTCTCTTCACCAAATGGTTCTGGCAAAACTGGAAATCCATATGCAACAAAATGAAATTAAAACCCTATCTCTCACCAAGCACAAAATTCAACTCAAAGTGGATCAAGGACCTAGGAATTAGACCAGAGACACTATGCTTATTAGAAGAAAAAGTAGGCCCTAATCTCTAACATGTCGGATTAGGCCTCAACTTCATTAATAAGACTCCTATTGTGTGAGAATTAATTTTATAAATCAATAAATGGGATAGATTGAAACTAAAAAACTTCTCAGCAAAAGAAACAATCAATGAGGTGAATAGAGAGCCTACTAAGTGGGAACAAATTTTTGCCATACGCACATCAGATAGAGCAGTAATCTTGAGAATATATAAAGAACTCAAAAATCTTAATAACAAAAATCAAATAACCCAATTGATAAATGGGCCAAGGAACTGAACAGACACTTCTCAGAAGAAGATATACAATCAGTCAACAAATACTCAAAACAAATGTTCAATATCTCTGGAAATTAGAGAAATGCAAATCAAAACCACTCTAAGATTTCATTTCACTCCAGTCAGAATGGCAGCCATTAAGAACACAAACAACAATAAATGTTGGAGAGGATGTGGGGGGAAAGGCATACTCACACATTTCTGGTGGGACTAAAAAATTGTGTAGTCTATCTGGGCAGCAGTATGGAGACTCCTTGGAAATGTGGGAATGGAACTACCTATTACCCAGCTATCCCACTTCTTGGTCTATACTCAAAAGTCTTAAAAATAGCATTCTACAGGGACACAGTCACACCAATGTTTATAGCAGCACAATTCACAATAGCTAAACTGTGGAACCAACCCAGATGCCCTTCAATAGATGAATGGATAAAGAAAATGTGGTATATATACACAATGGATATTATTCAGCAATCAAAGAGAATAAAATAATGGCATTCACAAATAAATAGATGAAGTTGGAGAATATAATGCTAAGTGAAATTAACCAATTTCAAAAAACAAATGCCAAATGTTTTCTCTGATATAAGGAGGATGATTAACAGTGGTGTTGGGATGGGGAGCATAAGAAAATTAGAGGAACATTAGAAAGGTCAGTGGGGAGGGAGGGGAAAGGAGGGGGCAAAGGGGTTTAAAAAAGATGGTAAAAATGAGATGGATATCATTAACCTACGTTCATGTATGAAGACACGAATGGTGTGAATATAATTTGTATACAACTACAGATATGTAAAAATTGCGCTCTATAAGTGTAATGTTAATTGTAATGCATTCTGCTGTCATATATAACAACTTAGAATAAAATAAAAGGGGGGGAGAACTCAATGAACTTAACATAAAAAAAACCTAATCAATAAATGTGCTAAGAAACTGAACAAACACTTCACAGAAGAAGAAATACAATTGATCCACAAATATATAAAAAAATGTTCAACACCTCTAGCAATTAGAGAAATACAAATCAGAAGTACTCCAAGTTTTATCTCATGCTAGTCAGAATGGCAATCATCAAGAATACAGGCAACAATAAATGTTGGCAAGTATATGGGGAAAATGGTACACTCATACATTGCTGGTCGGACTGCAAACTGGTGCAACCACTATGGAAAGCAGTGTGGAGAGTCCTCAGAAAACTGGTAATAGAACCATGCATTTGACCCAGCTGTCCAACTCCTTGGTTTGTACCCAAAGGATTTAAAATCAGCATAATATAGTGAAACCACCACATCAATGTTTATAGCAGCTCAATTCATAATAATTTGAGTATGAAACCAATCTAGGTGTCCCTAAATAGATAAATGGGTAAAGAAATGTGATATATATACTAAATGGAATATTATTCAGCTTCAAAGAAGCATGAAATGATGTCATTTGCCAGTAAATGGTTGGAGTTGGAGAATATCATGCTAAGTGAAATAAGCCAGTCCCACAAAACCAAAGGCTGAATGTTTTCTCTAATATGCGGATGCTAATTCACAATAAGGTGGGGGTCACTAGGGTTAAAATAGGTTAGGTAGAGGGAAGTGAAGGTAGGTGAGGGAGATGATGTGGGGACGGGAAAGATAGTGGAATTAAAAGGACAGTATTACTTTATGTATATATGTGACTACATGACCAATATGATTCTGCAACATGTACACTTAGAAAAATGAGAAAGCATATCCCATTTATGTATGATATATCACAGTGCATAAATGCACTCTACTGCCATTTATAACTAATTACAACAAATTAAAACTTATTGAAAACATTAATACTCACAGTATGTCATCTGCTTTGAATAGACATTTTATTCCCAAACAGCCATTATTAAAAACTTATGTAAAATATAAGGTTCTCCCACACCAGGATGACAATACTCTATGCCTCTGATCACATGGGGAAAGATAGACTACCATGCTTACACCAACATGTCCTGCTTGATTTCCAGCTCAGTGTGCGAGACCTCCCAATCATGAGCTGGCATCAAAACCTGATCATCAAGTCCCCTTCGATCCTGAATTAGGAGAGTCCCACCGAGCAAGATTACAATGATCACCCTCCTCGAAAGAGAAGAAACATTAAAAGAGGATCCCAAGCTACTAGACTTTCAGTGACTTGGAGGAATATAAAATCATTAACAGCCTCAGTTCAACAGCTGTTGGCTCAAATGTGGTTAGAATGTACTCCAGAAAAGTTAGTTACTGCTTTGATTGCTAAACTCACACAGAACTCTGTAAATGCTTTGGTCTTAATAATAATGTTGTTCTGTTGTTGTACCTCAGCTGTGGAAATTCAGTACACTCAGACTCCTTGACTTCTATAATCCACTAAAATATCTGGGTTTACTTGGCTGAAATTGTTATATACCTACAAAAATGTCAAATGGTACCCATTGTTGTCCTAGCGGACTGTGTTCTTACCATCCCTACAGGATTTAATAGGCCATCATCCTGCACAACATATTCATAAAAGCTCTATTCCCCTTGGTAAAAAAACTGTGATGATTCAGTACAACTTCTCTCTAAGGCAGAATTTGATGCTTTGACATTTTTCTTAGTGGATATCCCTAAACTAGCTATTGGGGCTTACCAAAACCACTATGAAACTGGCCTATGCTATGGTAAAAAGTATTAATCATACCTCTATGGCCATTAATATGCTTAATGAAAAACAAAAACAGCATCTTCAATCCATTCTTGACAATTGGGCTGAAATTGATTATCTGTTATTGTTACATCATAAAAGGTGTCAGGAATTTAATAATATGTGTTGTTTCAGTTTAAGTGATAAGAGTAATTCTATTTCAAAGGAGTTAGATTACCTTAAAAATATCATTAATAAGGTCCAACAAGTTGATGGATATTTAGATTTTTTTGTGTTGGCTAACTTCATGGTTACCTAATTTAATCTGGGTCAAACAATTATTCATAGGTGGATGTTTACTAATATTGGGATTGATAGGTTGCACTTACTGTTGTCAATGTCTTCTCTATTTTTTGTCACCACCAGCATTAAGAAGAAAACAGATATTATTCATCCAAAAGGCCTTTAAAAAACAAAAAAAGGGGAACTGTAGATATTCTGACCCTTTAAATGTACAGGGAAGCATACCCCTGGTGAGAAAATTCCTGTGTGGGGGGGTAACTGGCAACCAGATTCCCATGATTGGAATGCCCATCAGTTCCCCCCTGAAGCTATTAAGATAACTATGCAGGTGTGCTATTCAATTTCTATGGTGATGTCTTTGGATAGAAGGGGGTCTGTGTTTGCATTAATCCGGACCTTATCTCAGTTAGCTAGTACTTGTGGTTAAAGGAATACTAGTTAGAATGTAGTCATGGTAACAGGAACTATGTAAATTTTGAGTTAATAAATGCGGCTACAGGGAGGAGTGGCCACTTGCTTTTTTGTCTCTGTACTGTTTGTGTGTGTGTGTGTGTGTGTGTGTGTGTGTGTGTGTGTGTATGTGTCCTTATTCTATTTGTTCTTTACAGGTTTCTCTGCAGATATTCTTAACAGGTGATGTGCTAAATAAACTGATGAAGAAAATTTCAAGACAGCACAGCATTCATGGTGGAGCAAGAATTTTGCTGTTGGCTTTTGGTCAAGCTTACTCTGGTAACTAGAAGACAAAAGCAGAAAATAAAGATTTGAAAAACTGCAGTTTGGCAAAAAAAAAAAATGAAGCTAAGGAAGGTGTCATTGTCAAAGAGATTACAGTCAATGGAGAGACACTGCTAAGTATATTAACCATAATGGATAGGAAAGATGGCTTGAGGGCACCTGAGAAATTGGAAAGACCACACCCATGCAGACTCACAGATTTATAGTTGAAACTCCATTGAGAAGAGACCATGGGGGTTCCCTGTTGGCACATGGGATCCCAGACAGTTTTTCTTTTCACCATGTTCAGCTGCCCAGAAACTCAGAGGGTGATGGAGGTGTAGTCCCAGGAGGCTTGTCTGCTGCTTGAGATGGCAGCAGATCTTGGCATAAGCACATGGTTTTCAGGATGCTGAAGTTAATAGGTCATGGAAACTTCCACTGAAATCTCAAAGGGAGACCTAGAAGGCAGTAGAATCAGAGTCCCAGTGGGCTGCCCCTGAGAGGGTGATGCATGAGGAAGTGAGAAGGAAAGAAAAATGTAGTGGAGGACCCTGAGATTAAGAGATGTAAGTTATGTGGTATGTCTTCCAAAGAAATATTAAAGAATTGAGCAGAAATAAACCAAGAGAAAGTCCATGTGGCCTGCAACCATCAAGGTCATAGGGGTGGAGGTACACAAACCCTTTGGAGAAAACATCAAAATATCATGTGTCCCACAGGCTAGACTTGGAGTTACAGAACTTACTTGCCAGGCTGGATTTCAGTCTTGTTTTGGTCCCACCCCTTCTTCCTATGTCCCTCTTTCTCTATTTTGGACTAGAAATATTTAATCTGGGCCATTACATATTGGCTATATGTAACTTGCTTTTGATTTTTGCCGGGGCTCACACAGAGTTTGCTTGAGTCTCAGAGGACACTTTGGACTTTGAATTTGGGGTATTCTTCAGACTGTTTAGACCCTTAGGAGGAGCTAGGTCACTGGTGGAATTATTTTTGGATTGAGCACTCACTCTACTTCCTATTGACATTCCTCCTCCATACACTTCCATCATGATATTCTACCTCATCTCGAGCCCAGTGCTAAGGAGTCCTCTCTCTGTGGACTGGGTCCTCTGAAACCTTGAGCCAAATAAACTTTTTCTCCTATAATTGTTGTCAGGTTTCTCAGTCACATCAGAATGTGTGCTGGTTGAAAAGGCTGACTAAAACATGAAGAAAAAGGCAAGAAAGAGAAATCTTAATACAAAAATATAGGAGTTGTCTCTGCTGAAGTTCTCAAAGCTGTAGACAAGAATGGATGCTCACTGCCTGTGCTATACTCTTCTTTCTGTGTCTGCTTGGGTTTTGTAACACTAACAGAGAGAAGGGGTCTGGGATTGTTGAATACATCTTCTTTGTGATGTTCCCTATGCTTTCTGCTGGAGTGGCCTGGAAACAAAGCTGTTGTTTTGGCTCCAATGATGGCTTCCCTTGTCATCAGTTTAAGCTAGAACCAAATCAGTTGGAGTTTTGTCCACTCAATATGTAGGTGCCTTCCCAGGAGGGGACTAATGCACACTTTTCCATGTTAAATTTAGGTACTTAGTATTTACTTGTGACCAAACTTTCAAACTGTCATGAGATATTTGCCCTAGAGAGAGAATATCTCCATCTGTTTCTGGACAGATGCGATCTTATCTGGGCATCTGGGTCTGGAGGTAGGCAGGGGTCCTGAGGGACACTCTTTTTGGGCAAATTACCAACATTTCTCTTTTTTTGTACAACTATCAGCCCACAATTTTGTTTGTTTGTTTTTTTCCAGGATCAGAGCCCAAGCACAAATGTGCCCACTGTCCAGCTTCTGGGATTTCTCTGGCTAGTCCTGAAAACTGCCAAACCAAAAGGAGAAACAGGATGTACTGGTCCTTGTATCACTGCATTGTGTTCCCCTGGGAAAATCCTCTCTGTGTCTGCCTCAATGTTGTCCTGTCACGAGGACTCTAGTTCTCATGCCTGATGCATGCAGGAATGGTAGGCTCATGCCTGTTAATAATTGACTGGCTCCCACCATGGAAAACCACAGCAGAAACCTGGTTTGGCCATCCCAATACGGCAACTCACATCAGCTTACTGTTCTCCAGTCAGGGAGCATGGAGCACCTCTCACACAGCACAGCTCACTGTGCTGCCTCTAGGACACTCAAGTTTAGACTATCTCTCTGATACATGGGTTTTGCTGCATCAAACTTTATTCACAAATTTATTGTGTTTTCTACTTGGGTTCCCATTCTCTGCACAGTGGACTGCCATTGTGATATGATCTGCCAGATTCCCAAGATAATCTTTCCTGCCCTATGATCAGGCTCCAGAATTTCTGTCGCTATGATTCTGATATTGAGATTTGGTGTATTACCACTGTCACCCACTACACTGAGAAGCAGTATTTCTGATACTTGACTTCTGAATCACAAATCCACTGGAATTCACACATTCTGCCACTGATCACCTTTTTATTAGTGGATATTAATTATATAGAATAATGTGTGTTATTGTGTCATATTTTTGTATGCATATATTTTGATCATTTGCACCCCAACAAAACCTACCCTTGTTCTCTGCCCCACTTTGCCTTGTCCTTTTCCTCTTTTCTAGTAATATCCCTTCAACTTTCATCCCATTTACATTCTAATTTCCTCCTCTAGATTCTACTTATGAAGTGACTCTTATGTTTGTCCTTTGAGTTTGACTTATATTGATTAATATTATGATAAATTGTCTCTCCAGCATTCATGACACACAAAGAGCCCCCCAGTCCCTGCTGAGCACTAGCAGTAGTTTGGTAGAACAGTGAAGTGAGTGTATGGGTGGATTGGAAGGAAGGCAAAAACATGGACCACTGTGATATGGAGCCCACATGCAGGGATGGTGAGCCTGAGGTGCTGTGACCCATGCATGCTGACCCTCTAGTGGCCAGGCCTGGGCAAAGTGCAGAGGCCTGCTGTAGAAGCCTGCACAGTTCAATACTACAGCCTAGGACATGTAAGCATAGAGAATTTGACAACCTCAGTCTCACTTCTTGACCTGCAGTGAGAAAATGGAAGTAGGATGGACTTGAAATGTAGTTGGGACTCCAGAGTAGACCAATAGTGCTAGTAATTTTCTAAGGCATAATTAGCACAAGTTTAGACCAATAGTGGTGACTCAAGTGCTACAAAATTTTCTATACAAACACATTCAGAGAAAACCTGCTATTGGATCCCCTCTTGCACTGCAAGTGTTCTGTTCCTGTTCTTCAGAAAATCCTACTCCTACACTCACTCATTCTGGTCTGTGAATTTAATTCTTCAAACTCACAAGACAAGAACCCAGAAAGAAAAATAAATTGACAGTGAGTTACTGGGGCCTGATGAAACACTGGATTACATTAGCCACCATTAAGAAATGTAACACTTCTTGGTTATAGAGACCTGCAGCTTATGCAAATGTCACCTGCCAGCAGAAGTGGTGAATCGAGTTTCATCACAAGTCTCATTTCAGTGAAATCTAGATTTATCACCATCTTACTGAAAATGACATGATTGATTTCCTTATTCCTTTTGGCTCCATTGTGTATTTATATCACAATTGCCTCATCCATTATTCTGCTGACAGGCAACTAGACTGATTTCATGTTTTGCTACTGAGAATTGTGCCATAAGAAACATGGAGAGGTAGATCTCTCTCTAGTATACAACTTTAATTCTTTCAGATACATACCAAGGAGTGATATAGCCAGATCTATGGTAGTTCTATTTTTAGCTTTTAGCTTTTATAAGGAATCCCCATGCTGATTTCCGTACTAGCTATACTAATTTTCATCCCCTCCAAAACTGTGTAGATGCTCCTTTCTCCATGCATCCTCGCCACAAATACATGACTAAATCAGTCAGGGTCACTCCAGGTGAATTGGGTTGGCACTGAATAATCATATAGGGACAGAGAAAGTACATTTTTCTTGGAGTTCAGTGATGGCTCCTTGGCCCCAGAGGAAGAAAGAGAAAAAGAAGAGAGAGAGAGAGAGAGAGAGAGAGAGAGAGAGAGAGAGAGAGACCTGAAGCCCTATTTATTGAGGGGAAGACACTAGAGAAATTTCCACCCAAGTGAGGCAAGGGATTAGGTTTCAAGGTGGTATAGCCCAGTCTGATTGGGTAACGCCCACTCCCAGAGCTTCATTTCCCTGCTGAATGGAGATGAGATCCACCTGTTCCCATGCACAGTGAAAACCAGTTTCCCACCTCCATTTCACAAGGGTAAGGATCTGTGCTCACTCCTATGTGGCATGGGATTCTTGGTCTGAGGATATCATGACCTACTGTTGAGACACAAAAAGAATTAGTAGAAAACATCATTTCAATAAAACACAATATAGAATGTTTTAACACATTGTTAGGATTAAAGTCATTCAATTAACTCCAAAAGATCCAGGTTATTTTTACTCTGCCAAACACTCATTGGAAGAGTTTTAGGCTTTCACAATTTTATTGGGAAGCATTGTATTTGGCCATAGTAACACAGACATATTTATAATTATCATGGCATTTAAGCCTTACCTTAAACCATAGAGCTCATTTGTATTATTTATTACAGTGGTTTCTAGAGCATTCAACTTAGTCTCAATCCTTTTATCAATATTCATCTGACTATGGATGATCTCGGAAGTAATTTAAGCCAAATTATTAAGAAAATTTACATGTTGTAAGTTTTGAGACATAGCCATAAATGATGTAATTGTAGAAACAAACAAAAAACTTTAAAGTAGTCACTTCAAGGATCATGAGATCAAGAGCTTGCCTAGGCCTGGTTAATTGGAATGCTCCTGTTTCAAAGCCTGAACATTAACTTCAGCATACCATGTTTCTGAAATGCTAGCTGGCAATAGAACAAAGGAACATTGATGAAGGACAAATGTCATTTTCTTCTATTATAACTAGATAAGTTGCACTTTTTATAGGCTACTGGATATTTATCATCCTTTCTCTTAATTCTCACATTTAAGAAGTCTCTTAGGTCTTTCAGTAATGCAAAAATTCTGGGGGCAGAAGTGCCAAGCATCCTTCTGGATGCCATGTCACTGAGGGTTAAAGCCTCTGGCGTCATGGCATCCTCATGTAAGTGTCTTTTTCAATTCTAGCAGACCAGTCTGTAAATAACTGGCCTGTGCAGGAAAATTCTATTTCAACAATCTTTCTATTTTGACAATTGTCCAGATATATAAGTATAGTCTTAATTTCTAAGGGCCAGTATGATTGGCTGATTTAGATTCCTCAGATGCTTGTATTTTCCTTGAAAGATATTCTTAGCCTGTTTACCATAGGATCAACATATTGATATAGCTGACCATTATCATCAGTACAATTAATCTAGTCACATGGATGGATTTTCTAGTCCACATTGTAAGGTACATTAAAAAGTGGACTTGGAAAATGGGTCCACTGAATTCTGTTCGTAGTTTTACTTACCAGACAAGCTCATGAAGCTTCCATGGATGTAAACTCTGCAGCTGGAGATTTACCAGTTTTTCAGCCATTTCCACGATGACAGGTTTAGGCTCTATCTTTTAAAATCTGATTTAACTTACTAAATCTTATTCAGCAGCAGTAAGACTTTTACTATCACAATTTATGAAAAATTTTTGAATGTTTTGTAAGATTTAGTACATGTATGTAGGGTCCTGTTTTCCCCCCCTTTCTTTATTTAATAAAATTGAATAAAGACTTGGCATAAGGTCGAGTATCATTAGTTTTAAGACAATAGTACAAATTATTTAAATAATAAGGAAATATTTATTATCTCTAGCTAGTTATAAAACTTGACAAAAGTTATTTAAATGGATGATAATAAATACAAACTTAACTTTTGCCAAATTTATGACTTGACTTTAACAGAATTACCAAAAATGAAGAATATAATAAGTTACATATGAAAATTTGTATTTTGAGATTAGCTCAAATTAGAAATTTAAATGATTATCTTAATTTGAAATGAAGTGAAAGAGTTTTTAACTTAGGAATGGTGATCTTTACTAGGGGTGTGAGAAATATACAGAGATATTTGTCCAGAATAGAAAATACACATATTTAATAAGCATAGAAAAGATGTTTTGTATTTTACAAATTTTAAAATTAACAAAAAATGAAATAGAAAAATAAACAGTCTTTATTTACCAATCTATGAAAAACTGTTATGATTGTTGTCAAACTCAATGTTGACCTAAGTATGGGGAGTTAGTACAACAATATTGCTTAAGACAGTGATCTAATTTCAAATTTTAGATGACATTGAGCTAGTAATGACATTTTGAGGGATTTATGTCAAAACAATCTTTACATAAAAGAAACAGTTCTATGAACATCTTTAATAACTTTGCTTAATGTGATAAGATTAGCTTTAATAAATATGTATGAGTTATGGCTTTATTAATTTAAAAATACTAGTGTTGTAAGGTCTTAGTTTTTAGTTAAAGTAGAGAATGGCTTATCATATTTAGGTTTTGCATTGAGATAAACTATTGGCTGTTGAGCTGACTTGTTTATGGCTGTCTGTCTAATATTTTAGGGGTAACTATTTTTAGATTTATTTTTCTCAGCAATAAACTATTGACAGGGGCTTGAAATAAGGCCCTGTTTCAATGTTACAGAGGATTTCAAAGCTTTTCTATAACATAAAAGAGGAGTAATATTTTTACCCAGAAAATTTATTCCTCCTAGGGCCAAAACTAGTATCTTAGTCTTCTTCTGTCTGTATGTTTATTCTTTATTTTATCTGATCTCTATTTAAATTATGGTATAACATCTAAATTTGATTAGGACCATGTCAATTTTTATAATTTTTTAAATGTCCAGGGCCAACTGGATGATAAACTTATCTTTTGAAAATGGGTGGTCCTCTACAGATTTAAGGTGCTGTATTGTCCCTTTGAGTCTCTCCATGAAAATAGTAGAATTTTTGTAAATGCCTACTAAAAATTTTTTTAGGCATTTTGTTTATCTGTTGGATTCTAATCTGTTTTGGGGAATTGTCTGTGCTCTGGTCAAACAATCAGATTTGTCTTTATTCTGTGTTGTTGGGACATGGTTAAGATAAATCTTTATTAAAATTGTTCTTAGGGTGGCCTTTTATTTTAAAGTTTAGCTAAATAATAGCATAATCTCTCTCTAGGTGAGGTTAGGCATCTTGCATAAATTTTGAAATATTACAATACATATACTTGAACCTTTTAAAAATCTCTCTGGATTTGTTTTGGTCTATATTAACTTTGAGAGTTTCCTTTTGTTTAAGACCTTCTCTAATGATAGTGACTGAGGCCAGACCTAACAATGAATGAAAATAAGACACTTCTTTTGATCATTGTAATTTTTCAGTATATAGACTAGCTGATCCATTTAGATGTTACATGAAAAACGGACAAAGTAAAATAACTTTTAATCCCTTTTTGAGAGAAGGTCTCAAATATAATTATATTTCAGAATATTATCATTTAAATAGGTCAGTGTCTCTCAGTTATCTTTAAAAAATATGATTAAGGCTGCTTCCCAGTGTATGGAGAAATATAAAAGTTTTACAATATATTTTATGGATAATAGGTCCAGTCAGAGAACCCTACAGGATACAAATGAATTTCCAATAAAATTTGTAACTTTCTTTGCTTAAAATTTACATATAACCTTAATTTGGAGAATACCAGTTTTAAAAAAATGCTCTTCTAAATCCAATAAATATCTAACAAACAGAAGTAATGTGTAAGAATTAGCAGTAATTATCATAATTATTGATGTTTTTAGTCAATCAATTTTAGTCTCTAAAGAGAAATTTCAAAATTGGAACTCAAGATAGTTTTTGAAGACATTTATTATTTAATCAACAATGTGTGAATTTAATTCATTAAAAATTAGTCCTTGTTTAAACAGCAAGAATCACTCGGCATAAACTTAATGTTTCAATAAGCTCTGTCAAGTCAGAAGATTGACAAAAATCTTAATTTATATCAGTATAATATCAGGGAAATATCTGAAAAATTCCTAAAACTGACCATTGTATATATAGTCAATCCACTTATACAGAAATCTGTTTCTCAATTATTTTAACTTCTCATATCACTGTCTAGATAATCAATAAAGATTTCCCTATTCAAGAAAATCCTTCCATCATTAAAATCTATAATTTTTACCCAGAGATGATTTCTTTCTTCCTCTTAGGACTTTTGCAATTTTTTATTCTCTCCACAGAAGCATTTCTTTCTCTCTCCTTGTAGAATTCTTTCTTGGTTATACTTTGGAATAATTCCCGTAACACTTAGGATCTAAACAATCATTATGTTTTAATAAGAAGAGACACTTCAAATGAAATGTAGCCAAGGCTTTTTGGATATCTGTTAATATAATTATATCTGTTTACCATTTTATAAAATCCTGAGCAATAACTTAGGAATTAGAGATTACTTGATGGTTATATGCCAACCTTATAATTTAATGAATATCTCCTGGAATAAGTATTTTATAGTAAACTATACTTATTTTAAATATTTTTAAGTATAAAAAGTAGAGCAGCAGATAAATGCATGTATAAAAATATAAATAATGTGTTTCCTGTTGAGGAAAAAGATTAGAAGCAAATAGATATATATTAATTATCCTGTGAATTAATGATTATATATTACTTAAATAATTGGAAAATATGCATTAAGAATAAAGGTATAGCTTATAATTATGTAATCATAAATGTTATGAAACCACGTGGTTATTAAAAGTATTTGGATCCATTTCAACTTACTTTCATTTAGGAGTGCACTCTTACATCTATGTGACCTCATGTAATGTAGTTAAAATAAGATCCTTGTGTATACATTTATTTACTTCTTGTAATTACATAGTTAGAAATGAAAAGAATAAGGATTTTTTGGTCATGAAAACACTGTTTATTTAAACATTTTTGGTGCTGGCTTGTTTTCACAATGTCAAATCTATCCAGATACAGTTTCTAACAAGAAAATTAAATTATGAACAAGGGTATGCTTAGTATCTCTTATTACTATGACATTATTTATGCAATTTTTCTTAATAATATAGCCAGAAGGGAAAAAAATCAGGTTATTTAGCATTGAGAACAAGTCAGGCTGAAGGCCTGGAGGAGTTTGCCAAATTAGATTTTGCCTGAAAAGGAATTATTTTTCATTAGTACTGAAAATCATAAGGGAAAAAATTTCTTAGAGGTGGGCACAGGTTTCCTAATATTCTCCAGCCTGTATGAGACAGAAACTATGGGTTAGTGGTTGAAAGGCAGGGCCAGAAGCCCTGCTTCAGTGACAGTGGGAAGGACCAAAAGGAAGCCTCCTAAAATACAGGAGGTGGGACTTATCCCATATGTTTTCTGGCTGCATGCCTGAAAAAAATTTTTCCATGTAGGAATGTGGACCCAGAAAATAACCCAAAGTTTTACTTGAAATTTTAGGATTTTTATCCTGTGCATTGTCTGTTCTGACATAGCAGCCCCTGGTTGAAGCGTGTTTAAGGCTTTTTGCCCTCTGGTCTGTGCTCTTAACAGCAGCTACCTTGGTTACCAGATCCAGTGGCTGCTGTGTTTGTGGCCCAGGCTGGCTCAGCATTAGGTTGTTGCATGTTCATGTGTCCGCCCAGGGAGAAGGCGCATGAGCAGCCATGCCCCAGGGATGCTAGTGCCAGCGATGAGCCTTGGGAAGTCAGGGTGTCACCCACTGCCGTGAAGCTTCCCAAAGTAGGGTCCTGCTTGAGACAAGAGCTCCCAGAGCTTCCCCAGAAGTCCGCGTCCTGCCCGATCTGTTTGCGTTTTTCTGCTTGGACTCCCTCCGAGGTAGCATCATGTGGGCGCTCCCACGTGTGTCCCGCCAGACCTCCGGATCCACTGGTGGGGGCTGCAGCAGTGTCTTAGCTCCCTGCGAGCCACCATGGCCATGCCATCATCTTGTTGTTCCCTGCTGCGTGAGCCCCTAGCCCGTGGAGGTTTGGGGGAGGCTGCAGCTGTATTTCTATCCCTGCAGCACGGCCAGCTGCCAACACTCTTGGAGCAGTGGCACTGGAGCAGTTGTGCTCCCATCTTTTGTACTTCCCCTTTGCATTGTGTGTGCTCCTGTGAGCATCTCAAATATCTTTTAACTCAAAAATGGGCTCCTAGGCAGACGCAGGTTCTGTTAGTCCTTAGGGCAGCCTACATTTGGTTCTTCTAGGGTTTACAAGGGGCAAAAGTATTGCTGGGGTTGGGTCTGCAACTATAAGTTAAGGACCCCATAGGGAATAGCGGCTGAAGTTTTGCATCTGTCCCAGAGCAGCAGCTGGGTCACAGCCATTCTGATCCCAGTAGGACAAGAATGCAGTGAAGAGGTTCAGTATAAATTGTCTGAGTATTTTCAAAAAACAATAGAAAAATAAAATTCACTTTTCTATAAGAATCCCCTGTATCAAGTCCCATTACAAAAATATCTTTTTTTCTCTCCCTTTCCAAATGCTGAATCCTAGCACATAAACCCCAAAAAATCTTTACCTAATATTTCAAAGTACAAAAACTCCGCAAAAAGAATTTTTAGAAAAAACCATAAAGCGCTTTTCCCATGGGAAAAGACTGAACTTAGCAACATATTTTATAAATAACCTTAATAATACCAGTGGGACATCCAATTCTCTAGCTTCTATTCTCTACACCTAATTATGGTCTTCAGGATCACAAAATATAATTTATTTTTTTCTGAAGACAAAAAATTCCTCAGATGTTGAGTTTAATGTCACTCACATTCTTCTAATTCTCTTACTTTCCACAAACCAATCCACAATACTCTGAAAAATTGACTACCAGAGAGAAAGCCAAATTCACAAATTTCTAAAATTCACGCTGGAATGTTAAATCCCTGATTGGACGCCACCTGCGCCCATGTGACTAAATCAGTCAGGGTCACTCCAGGTGAATTGGGCTGGCACAAAATAATCATACAACACAGAAAGTACCTTTTTCTTAACATTCAGTGTTGGCTTATCTTCCCCCGCTCCAACAAGGGAGGCTGGCAAAATAGAGGGAAAACACCTGAAGCCCTATTTATTGAGTAGTGTGTTCTCTTCCACTTAAGAAATTTCCACCCAAATGAGGCAAGGGACTGGGTTTCAGGGAGGTGTAGCCCAGTCTCATTGGGTGATGCCTACTCCAAGAGCTTTATTCCCCTGCCCAGCAGAAATGAGATCCACCTGTTTCCACATGCAGTGGAAATCAGTCTCACACCTTCATTGCTCAGGGCTTAGGGTGCTCAGCTCTTATGTGGCAGCTCCTGACACATCTTCACCAGCATTTATTGTTTTATGTATTTTTCATGATTGCCATTCTGACCGGGGTTTGATGGAATGTATGTGTAGTTTTTTGTTTTCATTTACCTGATGGCTAAAAAAGGTTGAATAATTTTTTATATAATTTTGTCCATTCATATTTCTTCCTTTCAGAAAGGATTGTTCAGTTATTTTGTTTGCTTGTTGATTGCATTGTTTGAAATTTTATTAAGTTTAAGCTGTAGATGAAAACATAGGGGAGACACTTTAAGATATAGGCACTTTAAGATGAGTTTTTTATATATTCTGAACATTTATCTTCTGTTGGGACAGAATTTGGTAAAAATTTTCTCCAGTTTTTAGACTGTCTTTTCCCTCTGTCAAGTGTTTCTTTGCTGTGAAGCAGATTTTAGTTTGATACCATTCAAATTAAATAAATTTATTAATAATGGCTATTATTTCTAGAACTATAGGCCTTCTATTCTGGAAGTTTCTGCCTTTGCCTATATCTTAAAGTGTCTCCCCTATGTTTTTATCTACAGTTTCAATGTTTCAGGTCTTATACTTAGGTATTTGATATATTTTGATTTGACTTTTCTACAGGTGGAGAGATAAGAATCCAGTTTTCCTATTCTCAGTATGGAAATCTATTTTTCCCAGAACCATCTGTTAAAGAGGCTGTCTTTCCTCCAACATATATTTTTTTGAATCCTTTGTTAAGCACAAGATGACTGTAGCTGTGTGTGTTTGTCTCTGTGTAGTGTATTCTACTCCACTGGTCTAGGTTTTTGTTTCTGTGCCTATGCCACACTGTTTCTATTACTCTGACTCTGTTGTATAATTTGAAATTAAGTGATGATTCTCCTAGCATTATTCTTTTTACCCAGGATAATTTTGTCTATTATTGGTCTATTGTTCTTCATATGAATTCTTGGATTTTTTTCTATTTCTGTGAAAAATGTCATTGGTATTTTTTGATGAACATGGATTTGAATCTGTAGAACTCTTTTGGCAAAATGGTCATTTTAGTGATGTAAATTCTTCCCATTCATGACATGGGAGGTATTTCCATTTTCTAAGGTCATTTTAAACTTCTTTCTTCATCGTTATGTATATTTTGTTATAGAGCAATTTCAACTCCTTAATTAGGTTTATTCCAAAATATTTTTAAAGCTCTTGTGAGTCAAATTAAACATTTCCATTGGTCAATTGGAATTTCCTGATTTGTTTTGTTTGTTTGTTTGTTTGTTTGTTTTTGTTTTTTCCTCACTGGCCTCACTTTGGTGTGTAAATAGCTACTGAGATTTGCATAGTTTATTTTTTATCCTATTATTTTTTTGAATATTTTGAAAAGCTATATGTATGTACTTCTGGAACCATTAGGGTCTTCTAGGTTTAGGATCATATTACCTGCAAGTATGGATACTTTGAATTCTTTCTTTCTGATTTGCATCCCTTATATTCCTTTCTCTTGCCTAACTGCTTTGTCTAAAAATTTCAAGTAATGTATTGAATAGGAGTGGTGAGAGTGGACATCATTGTTTTGTTCCTGATTTTAGAAGAAATTATTTCAGTTTTTCCACACTTGGTATGTTTTTGGTTTATGGATTTTTCATATATAGCTTTTATGTTGTTTATGTAATTTGCTTCTTTACCTATTTTCTTCAGGGATTTTATCTTAAAAGAAAATTGAACATCTTGATGATCTTTTCTAAAATTACTGAATTGATCATATGATTTTTGACTCTTTTTTCCTGTTGTTGGTCTATATTATGTTTATTGGTGTGCATATGTTTGGCTATCTTTCATCCCTGAAATTAAATCTTCTTGGTCATGGTTTATAATCTTTTAATTTGATGTTGAATTTTGTTTCCAAGCATTTTTTGATGGTCTTCTTTATCTATGCACACCAAGGTATGTAGGGAATTTTTAAAGCCACTTTGATCTCATTGCTTATTATTTGTTTTTTAGATGTGAAATGCTCTTGGTTCAGTTTCAGAAGATCACATGTGCCTATAAATTTATCCATTTGTCTAGATTTTCCAATTCATTGGAATATAAGTTTTTAAATAATTTCTAATGATTTTCCACAATTCCAGTGTGTCTGTTTTAACAACCCCACACCCTTTGGCTCTAATTGTATTAATGTGAGTCTTCTCTTTCTTTTGGTTAGTTTGACTAATTGTATATCCATCACTGTTTTCCTTTTCAAAGAATCAAATTTTTGTTTCACTAGTCCTTTGTGATATTCTCTTAATCTCATTAATTTTATCTGTGATCTATTCTGTGTCTTTTCTTTTACTGCTTTTGAGTTCTATTTTTTCTTGTTTGGCTTTTCCATGATGCATCATTAAGCTATCTAGTTAAGATCTCAAGCCGGGCGCGGTGGCGCACGCCTGTAATCCCAGCACTTTGGGAGGCTAAGGAGGATCGCGAGTTCAAAGCCAGCCTCAGCAATGGCGAGGCACTTAGCAACTCAGTGAGACCCTGTCTCTAATAAAATACAAAAAAGGGCTGGGAATGTGGCCCAGTGGTCTAGTGCTGCTGAGTTCAATCCCCGGTACCAAAAAAAAAAAAAAAAAAAAAAAAAAAAAAAAAAAATCTCACTCCCTCCTTCCTCCCAACCTCTTTCTCTTTTTTTCTTTACTTTCTTGATGTAGTAACTCATAGGTATAAGCTTTTCTCTTAAAATTCCCTTCTCTGTATTGCAGAGATCCTGGTATATTGTGTTTCCACTTTCTTTCTTTCTTCTTGTGTATTTTATTGGCACTATTATAATTTTGATATGAGGTGTCCCACAAATCCCATGTGTGGGACAATAGAAGAAAGTTTCAGGGGTGAAAAGATTGGGTTATGGAAGCCTTAACCTAATGATTGTATTTATCCATAGAGATGGGTTAACTGGGTGATAACTATAGGAAGGTAGATTGTGGCTGAAGGAGATAGGTCTTTGTGGGTGTGCCTTTGGGATTTATATTTTGTTCCTGGTAACTCTACTTTCTGGTCATCATGTTCTGAACAGGTTTTCTCTGCCATGCAGTTCCACAATGATGTTTCGCTGAACCTTGAAACCAGAGATATTATATGAGTGATCATGGACTGAAACTTTGAGATAAGCCAACATATAATTTTTCTCCTCTAATTGTTTCTGTTAGATCTTTTAGCCACAGTAACACAAAAGTTAACTGCAGGAGAATTTGATACCAGAAGTGGGTTGTTTGTTTGTTTTGCTGTGATTAACCTGACCATGTGGTTCCGAAGGCTTTGGAGTTGATTTTTGGAGGAAGGAATTATAAAAAGTTTAGAGATGCAAGCTAGAAAACTTTAGAATATTGTAAGCGGGGCTAAATGGTGGAAGAACTGAAGCATTCAGTTCTATACTAAGCTCATAAAATTTCAGAGAAGGAGGACTCTATCAGAAATTAGACTAGAGGCCACTCATGTTACATTCTGGTAAAGAAGTTGTCTACATTTTGCACATGTCCCGAGGCTTTCTGTGAGGCTGCATTTAAATATGAAGGACTAATGAGTCTGGTGGAGAAAATGTCAATGCAGCACAGCATTCAGTGGTGTGTGAGGATATTGCTGGCACTTTTTAGCCAGGTTTTCTGTCTTAATCAGGAACAGAAAGATTTTTAAAACTTGAAATTTGGCCAGAAAATTGTAAGTAAACCTGAGACTATGGAAGTTGTTATGTTGTTATGTTAAAGAGGTTATGGCCATCCAAGAGTCATCAAGTAATTTTCAAAGTGGCAATAAGAAAGATGGCTTGAGGGTATCTCAGCAACTGGCAAGACCAATCCCATATAGATTTAAAAGTAAAAATCTCTTTAAGAGGAGGTCACTGTGGCACCCTTCTTGCACACAAGGACCTACACACTCAGAGGCTGCTGTGACCATCATCACAGAAGGCTTGGCTACTACTTGAGATGGTGGCAGATCTTGGCATAACCCATGTGGTACTGGTTCTGCAAGAATGAAAGATGCTGGGGTAAGGATTAAGGAGGTTCCCACCAAGATTTCAAAGGTTGGCCTGAGATGCCAGAAAAAATTTAAGCAGGATACAAGAACTGGTAGGCTTCTCCTGACAATGTGATACATGAAGATGTGAGAACAAAGCTGAAGTTGAAGTGGAGACACCCAATATTAAGAAATGCCAATGCTGTGGGAATCCTATAGAAGAAAGCTGCAGAAATAAACCAAGAAAGGGGTCATATTGATCTGGATGCCAAGTAGCCCATCTGCCCATCTGGTCCTTGCTAAAAAAATACTAGTGGAGTTGTGGAGAGTTGAAGCCCAGGTGGATTGGAGCACAGACTGTAAGCACATGGCCATATGGAGCTTTACATAAAGGCCCCGTGGGCCTGAGGTGTATTGATCCAGTGCTGAGTTGCACCACCTGTTTATCATTCAGGGGCACGTGTTGCAAAAGCCAGACCCATGCAGCACTACAACCCCATATGAGGGCCTTGATCTCTTGCTTCCTGACCTGCCATGAGAAAATGGAAGTGGGGCAGACCTGGATGAAAGTTTGAATTAAAGAATTAACCAAGAACATTAGTACATTTCCAAATGCTAATTAGCAGAAATTTGGACCAATAGCATTGGCAATTTTTTTCAATCCCTATTTAGCATAAGTTTGGGCAAATAAAAGTGACACAAGTGCATTATAATCCCCAAGGCCAGCACACATGGATGGAGAAAACCTGCTATAAGGTACCCTCTTGCAGTGAAAGTATTCTGTTTCTCTTTCCATTCTTCTAAATAAACATTACTCTTACACTCACTCATCCTGGTCTGTGGATTTTAGTCTTCCAATTTATAAGGCAAGAACGCAGAAAAAACAAGAAATTCATGTGCCTGCTGAGGTCTGCTGCAACATTGGATGTCATAGCCCACCATCAAAATGACACAAGGAAAGGAATTTGGGGTCATGCATTGGTAAGGGCAACTCAGTCCAAATCCAAGTCAGGCCTCAATATTTGGTCACTCACATTTTGAGGATCACCCAACATAAAGGAAACTGAGTACTTTGTATTGATAAGAGGGATTCATATTGCCGCCTGCAGCTGCTGCCGCCTGCAACAACAATACCGTGGGAAAGAATTCGGAGGCAGACTGGGAATGAGTAGGGTCTTTATTCTTGCTTCTTCTGCTGACTTCTCTCTCCAACTCCAACAATATCTCCAACTCCAACTCCAACCAACCCTATCGCCAGCCCTACATGGTTAAATACTCTTCACCTTAACAAGTATACACGTGTCAAAAGCTCAACTTACAGGTGCGTCACACAGAGTTCATGGGCACAGAAAGATTCTTAGTTGATTACATTAAGGTCAGGAGAAAACAATTAAACGTCTCCTCTTTGGCTCTCAGCCAGCCGCCATCTTAGCTACCTCCTCATTAAGGCTCTTACATTTCCCTCCATTTGTTTTAAAAGAGGGATAGCTTAAATAGAATGGTGACAACCCTCACCACATCAGGATGGACAGTGCCTGTCTTAGGCATCCACATGTGCAACCAACATTCTTAACCGTCATCGGATAATCAAGGCTGTGCCCTTGACTCCTGTCTTAGGTTGATATGCCGGTCACATGAGACTTTCCCGTCATTGACTACTAGCCGTCCAATCGTGAGAAGATCCTCCAGTCTAAGGCAGCAAGATTTTCACTGACAAGCCAAGTTCCATTAAATAGCATACTAAGTTCTTTTAGACAAATCAGGTGCCCTAAGTTCCATTAAGTAACTCACTGAGTTCTCTAGACAAATCAGCTGCCCTAACAAGGTTAAGAAAAGGGATACCCACAAGACATTTTCCTGTGTAATGTCCTAAACATAGAAAGATCTGTCAAAATGTCCACTTGCTCTTGGAGCAACACGTTGATTGACAATTTCAAAATGTGGTATTGATCTAGGAGGCCCCACACATGCAGAGCAGAGGCCATACTGCTGGTGAAGTTGTTCAATGCTTAAGCAGTAGGAATGCTTGTAGCGATTGCTACCCCTGCAGCTGTAGCATCAGCAGCTGTCTCTTTTATGTCTAGACAATGCCACCGGCAAATCTTCAGGGCCCGCTAAGACTGGCATAGGAAAGTACCTAGAAACTCAAGCAACAATCATTAGAGGAAAGGCAGTGCTATTCCAGCACTGAGTCAGGAAGCAAGCCGTAGGCGTGCAATTCAAACCAAAAAGCAGAATCATTAGATCTTCAGGTATCTGAAGTTGATCTCTGCTCACACACACATTGCTGCTTGAGCTCCCACGAACACCAGCCGGCAAAATATCACATTCAGAACAAATTAAAGAAAGACTGAGGGTATTTAGCTGACAAAATATTACATTTAAGATAGATTAAAGAAAAGCTAAGAGCATTTTAGAAAAATAATTTGTTAGCTGGAACTTTTGAACCTCTGCATACACAGCAACCTTCCATGAATATACCTGTTGAAACAATTTAAATTAATCAGCTATTTAACAAATAAAGTTAATTACAAATAAACAATCCCATGTCAAATACCAAAATATCAGGTTGAACAGTATTAGTCATATTCCTTGCTGAAGAGAAGTCCTAGAGATACTTATAAATTAAGTTTGAAGGTACCTTCATTTTTTTATTAGTTTACCCAATTTGAATATAATTAACTTAAATAAATTGAAGTTATTTGGATCCTCTTTTTTATTTTAATTTTCATGAGCACTCGGTTTTTGTTATTTGTGACGTCACATTTACATGAAATCTGGACGGATGCACAGACATAAAGATTTATTTGTGACCTCACATTTACATGAAATCTAGACAAGCACACAGACATAAAGACATATATAAAAAAGAAAAAACACAATTGTGTGCACACTAAAGAGAGATCCTCTCGTCCCGGCCTGGAGGATTGAGACTTAAGTTGTGAATTTATTGAAGGAAAACGCATGCAGCTTAAGTTTCTTAGCTTAAAAAGCAAAGATTTACCCATCGTCTGAACAGAGATGAACTCGTACAGGTGTGCAGATTAATAACTCTTTTAAGGGAATCATTCCACAACAACTTCATCTTGGCCCTTTTGATTTGGCACTTGTTTTATTAATCTTGATTCTGCAACAACTTCATCTTGGTCCTTTTGATTTGGTACCTGTTTTATTAATCTTGATGGTATCCATACTGGCGAGGACTTGTGCTGTGGAAAAACACAAACAGATCCTCTCCCCCAAATTAATACTGGATCTGGGCCCTTCCATGTGCCTGAAAGAACATCCTTCCAGTAAACCAAAGGTTTATGTTATTGGTGTGGATTCCAGTGTCTGTCTCCAGCCGAATATCCTTTGGAATCCAAAGTTAAAAAATTTAAAGTAAAAAGGGCAATGGCTAATCTATCTTAAGGATTTGTCCAATCTCCTTCTATTTGTTTCAAAAGCATAATTTTGAGTATGTGATTAGCTCGTTCAATTATACCTTGGCCTTGAGGATTACACGGAATACCAGTCTTATGAAGTATACTGAATTTTGCGCAAAACTGTTTGAAAGATGAGGACGTATATGCAGAGCCATTATCTGTTTTAAGCATTTTGGGAATGCCCAATGCAGCAAAACCTTGTAAACAATAAGATGTAACATCTTTAACTTTTTCTCCAGCATGTAAGGAAGCAAAAATCATGCCTGAGCATGTATCTATGGTCACATGAATAAATCGCAATTTTCAAAAACTTGGTTCATGAGTGACATCCATCTGCCACAAATGATTGGGCATTAATCCTCTTGGGTTAATCCCATAATGTGGATTGGGCAAATGTGTCACACAAGATTGACAAGGCTTCACAATTGTTCGAGCTTGATCTTTAGTTATTTTGAACCTTTGTTGTAAAGTAGTACTATTAACATGAAATTGAGAATGGAACGAGGTAGCTTGTTGGACTGCTGAAAATATAAAGATTGTTTGAGTGAGGGCATCGGCCTTTTGATTACCTTCATGGAGAGGACCAGGCAAATTAGTATGAGCTCTAATATGTCCAATAAACAAAGGTTTTTTACATTTCCATAGAAGGTTTTGAATTTGAAAAAACAATTGAAAGGCTGGAGTATGAGGTGCTATTGGACCTGCTAGCTCCAATTTAGGGACAGCATGTACAATATAGTGGCTGTCTCAAAAATATTTATGGGCTGTTGCTTAAAACTTTCAAGAGCTATAATAATAGCTTCTAGCTCAACCAATTGAGCTGATTTATGGGCAGTAATATGAATCATATTTTCTTTTTGAGTGACTGCTGCAGCAGTACCATTAGAGGGCCAATCTATAAATACATTTAATGCCTTAGGAATAGGTTGATTTTTATTACCTGTGGAAATATAATGGGATGATTGATACAAAAAGATAGTATAGGAGACTTAGGAAGATGGTTATCAAAATTTGCAGAAGTAGAGCATCTAGCTATAACACAATCATTATCATTAAAGAATAAATAGTCAACCTGTGATGATGAATAGGGAGTAAGGATAGTAGCAGGGTGAATGCCAAATATTTTAGTAGAAGTCTTAAGTCCTTGAAAAATAAGTTTAGCCACCATGGAGGTGTAAGACTCAATTGTACTTTTAGGAGAGACAGGCAAATGTATCCATAATAAAGGTCCCTGTTGCCAAAATACTCCTGTGGGTGTATATTGTGAAGAAATAATGATCAATATCAGCGGTCGAGTAAAATCAATTCTATCACAGTAGGATCCTTCAATGGCCTTTTCTACCAACTTTAAAGCTTCCCTAGCAACAGAAGTCAATGTTCATGGTGAAGATGGATCAGGGTTCCCACGAAGGATATCAAATAAGGGTTTTTAATTGGCCAGTAGTGAGGCTTAGTGTAGGGTGAAGCCAATTAATGTCTCCCAGCAATTTTTGAAAATCATTAACAGTAGCTAGATGTTCCTTATTTATTAAAATTCTTTGAGGCCTAATAAAAGTATCCATAATTTGGAATCCTAGATATAATATTGGAGATCTAGTTTGAACCTTTTCTTCAGCAATGTTTAGTCCATATCGTTTCAAGTTTTCTGATATATCGCTAAATATGGTGAATAAGACCTATTCATTAGGATGAGCAAGCAAAAACATCATCCATATAATGGAGGCACATAAGCTCTGGGTATTTGTTCTTGATAGGCTGAATAACTTTATCTACATAGATTTGACACATAGTAGGGCTATTAGCCATACCCTGGGGTAAAACTTTCCACTGAAATCTTTGATCAGGTCCATTATTATTAATAGAAGGAACTGAAAAAGCAAACCTGGGGGCATCCAGAGGATGTAAAGAAATAGGAAAAAAAAATTCTTTATATCAAGGGTTATAAGATGGAAATTTTTAGGAATAGCTACAGGATTAGGAAGTCTAGGTTGGGTAGGGCCCATAACTTGCATGGTTTTATTGATTTCTCTAAGATCATGTAACAATCGCCATTTTCCTGATTTTTTTTCTAATCACAAATATGGAGGAATTCCAGGGAGAGGTGAAAGGTTCTATATGTCCTGCTTCTAGTTGTTCTTGGACTAGTAGGTGGGCCACTTGTAATTTCTCTCTAGATAGGGGCCACTGAGGGACCCAAACTGGCTTATCAGAAAGCCATGGTATTTTCAAAATTATTTTTCTCAGTGGCCCCTAAAAAAATATCCTTTACCTTTTTGATGATGATTTCCTTCCGTAACACCTGCGGGCTTGGTTGTGAGATGTACTCCCATTTGTTGTAAAACATCTCTTCCCCATAAAGTAACTGGCAAGCTGGACAAAACATAAGGCTGAAATGTTCCTTGATGCCCTTCATCATCCTCCCATTTTAAAACTGTTGCACTTTGTTCTGGGCTGTTAGAATATCCCAAGCCTCTCAAACTAGTCGAAGCCTTTTGCAAAGGCCAGTGTTTGGGCCATTGTCGTATATTGATAATGGAAGAGTTAGCCCCAGTGTCAAGCAATCCCTCCATCTCTATTCCTTGAATTTTTATTTCGCACATAGGCCTCTGTGAACAATCCTGAACCCAGCAAGCAATAGGTCCCAAGCCAGTGGAACCAAATCCCCTATTGTTCCTATTTTGAGGCATACTCTTAAATGAGTCATGTAAACTGGGAAGGAGAAGCAGCTGAGAAATTCTATCTCCTTGGTTAACAGAGCAAATGCCTCGAGGTGTACTAAGCATAATCTTAATTTCTCCTTGGTAGTCTGAGTCTATTACACCTGTAGTCACTCGAAAATCTGATAAGCTTTTAGAAAGTTTTCTGAGGATAAGTCCTACAGTCCCTAAGGGAAGAGGTTCCCTGACTCCCGTGGGAATCAGTTGAACCCCCATTTCAGGTGTTAGCATTATTTGGATGGTGGAACAGAGGTCTAGTCCTGCACTTCCTCTTGTTCCTCTGACAAGGGAGTCAATGGGTAAGAGGGATTGTGTCAAGGAATCATCTGGATGGATGTTTGAGGATACTCCTCCTCTAATGCCTCATACATTTGTGGTCCTCGGGGAATTGGGCCCCGTGCCCTGTTTTTTTAATTGCCAGACAAAATGTTACCATAAATATCAGTTTTAGATCTGCACTTATTAGTCCAATGGTTTCCTTTTTTACACCTGGGGCAGAAGCCTGGGGAACGATACGAGCTTGTTCTTATTTCTATTGTCTCTTGCCTTCTTTGGGGATATTGTTTTCTAGAATAACTTGATTGACTATAATAATTTTTAGGTTGAGCCCTTCTTGTAAAATTTTGAGGAGAAGCATCTCTCATGGATGCTGCAATTACATTTCCTGTAACAAATGCATCATTTATGTCTTTGCATAGCCTTATATATACAAAAAGGTCTCTTTTAGGTTTCCAAGGTCTGATAGCGTCTTGACAATATTTGTTGGCATTTTTATATGCCAGCTAAACAACTAATGGCATGGCTTGATCAACGTCTCCAAACACTCTACCTGCAGTTCGCAAAAGTCAATCAGCAAAGTCAGCATATGGCTCATTAAGTCCCTGAATTACTTTAGACAAGCTACCCTGTAAGTCACCAGTTCCTTGTAATGTTTTCCATGCCTTAACAGCTGCAGCGTATATTTGAGTGTAAACTCCAGGATCATACTGAATCTGAACCTGTAAATCAGCAAACTGCCCTTCTCTAGTTAACACGTCTATGTTATGGTCTGGAAATCCTGCTGTTGCATTTCTTCTAGCTGTTTCAACACAGAACTCTTGGAATTGAGACCTCCAAATCAAGTATTGTCCCCCGCTCAATACTGCCTTACATAAGCCTTTCCAATCTGAAGGAGTTAAATTCAAAGTATTAAGCGCTTCAAGCATACTTATGGTAAAAGGCGCTTGGGGTCCATATGTCATTGTTGCTTCTTTAAAATTTTTATAGTTTTGAAATTTAAAGATTCATGGTACCTTTGCTCATTTTGATTTTCAAATACTGGTAGATCCCAATGTCCCTGTGAGTTTTGACACTCAAGGGCATGCAAGCGCTCAGAAAGATCCTTAATCTCTGCTTGAAGGACACACAAATGCCTAGAAAGACCCTTCATATTCTTTGTAATTGATTCAACCCATGAGGGCACAAAGGGTTCCTCCACTTGACGGTCCCTTATCTTGGTCCTCTTTAATTTCCTTTTGTTCATTTTATTGGAATTACTTTTACTTAATTCCTCCTCACTACTACTACTCTCACTGGTCCTAACTGACTTAGTAACATACTGAGTCCCAGGTTCAATTGAAAGCACGTATCCTTCAGCTATCTCTAATAAATCTTGAATAGCTTTAGCAACTCGGATCTTTGCCATTTTTGAGCCCACACTAATACTATCCTTACTGGTCCTAACTGACTCAGCAGAGGCTATGCTTTCATGATCACTTTCATTTTTTTCCTAATCCTCCTCACTATCAACTGACTCAGCTATATCAAAGAATTCTTCAATAGCCTTTATCACTCGGGTCTTAGTTATTTTCAAACCCATTTTAACCGCTTTGACTAGAGACTCCTGCAAGTCTCCTCAGTTTTCTTACTGTGCCGATTCCGAACTCCCCATATGGGCCACCAGTTGTTGCCGCCTGCAGCTGCTGCCGCCTGCAGCAACAATACCATGGGAAAGAATTCGGAGGCAGACTGGGAATGAGTAGGGTATTCTTGCTTCTTCTGCTGACTTCTCTCTCCAACTCCAACAACCTCTCCAACTCCAACTCCAACCAACCCTATCGCCAGCCCTACTGGTTAAATACTCTTCACTTAACAAGTATACACATGTCAAAAGCTCAACTTACAGGTGCGTCATCACAGAGTTTCACGGGCACAGAAAGATTCTTAGTTGATTACATTAAGGTCAGGAGAAAAACAATTAAACACCTCCTCTTTGGCTCTCAGCCAGCCGCCATCTTAGCTACCTCCTCATTAAGGCTCTTACATTTCCCTCCATTTGTTTTAAAAGAGGGATAGCTTAAATAGAATGGTGACAACCCTCACCACATCAGGATGGACAGTGCCTGTCTTAGGCATCCACATGTGCAACCAACATTCTTAACCGTCATCGGATAATCAAGGCTGTGCCCTTGACTCCTGTCTTAGGTTGATATGCCGGTCACATGAGACTTTCCCGTCATTGACTACTAGCCGTCCAATCGTGAGAAGATCCTCCAGTCTAAGGCAGCAAGATTTTTCACTGACAAGCCAAGTTCCATTAAATAGCATACTAAGTTCTTTTAGACAAATCAGGTGCCCTAAGTTCCATTAAGTAACTCACTGAGTTCTCTAGACAAATCAGCTGCCCTAACAAGGTTAAGAAAAGGGATACCCACAAGACATTTTCCTGTGTAATGTCCTAAACATAGAAAGATCTGTCAAAATGTCCACTTGCTCTTGGAGCAACACGTTGATTGACAATTTCAAAATGTGGTATTGATCTAGGAGGCCCCACACATGCAGAGCAGAGGCCATACTGCTGGTGAAGTTGTTCAATGCTTAAGCAGTAGGAATGCTTGTAGCGATTGCTACCCCTGCAGCTGTAGCATCAGCAGCTGTCTCTTTTATGTCTAGACAATGCCACCGGCAAATCTTCAGGGCCCGCTAAGACTGGCATAGGAAAGTACCTAGAAACTCAAGCAACAATCATTAGAGGAAAGGCAGTGCTATTCCAGCACTGAGTCAGGAAGCAAGCCGTAGGCGTGCAATTCAAACCAAAAAGCAGAATCATTAGATCTTCAGGTATCTGAAGTTGATCTCTGCTCACACACATTGCTGCTTGAGCTCCCACGAACACCAGCCGGCAAAATATCACATTCAGAACAAATTAAAGAAAGACTGAGGGTATTTAGCTGACAAAATATTACATTTAAGATAGATTAAAGAAAAGCTAAGAGCATTTTAGAAAAATAATTTGTTAGCTGGAACTTTTGAACCTCTGCATACACAGCAACCTTCCATGAATATATACCTGTTGAAACAATTTAAATTAATCAGCTATTTAACAAATAAAGTTAATTACAAATAAACAATCCCATGTCAAATACCAAAATATCAGGTTGAACAGTATTAGTCATATTCCTTGCTGAAGAGAAGTCCTAGAGATACTTATAAATTAAGTTTGAAGGTACCTTCATTTTTTTATTAGTTTACCCAATTTGAATATAATTAACTTAAATAAATTGAAGTTATTTGGATCCTCTTTTTTATTTTAATTTTCATGAGCACTCGGTTTTTGTTATTTGTGACGTCACATTTACATGAAATCTGGACGGATGCACAGACATAAAGATTTATTTGTGACCTCACATTTACATGAAATCTAGACAAGCACACAGACATAAAGACATATATAAAAAAGAAAAACACAATTGTGTGCACACTAAAGAGAGATCCTCTCGTCCCGGCCTGGAGGATTGAGACTTAAGTTGTGAATTTATTGAAGGAAAACGCATGCAGCTTAAGTTTCTTAGCTTAAAAAGCAAAGATTTACCCATCGTCTGAACAGAGATGAACTCGTACAGGTGTGCAGATTAATAACTCTTTTAAGGGAATCATTCCACAACAACTTCATCTTGGCCCTTTTGATTTGGCACTTGTTTTATTAATCTTGATTCTGCAACAACTTCATCTTGGTCCTTTTGATTTGGTACCTGTTTTATTAATCTTGATGGTATCCATACTGGCGAGGACTTGTGCTGTGGAAAAACACAAACAGATCCTCTCCCCCAAATTAATACTGGATCTGGGCCCTTCCATGTGCCTGAAAGAACATCCTTCCAGTAAACCAAAGGTTTATGTTATTGGTGTGGATTCCAGTGTCTGTCTCCAGCCGAATATCCTTTGGAATCCAAAGTTAAAAAATTTAAAGTAAAAAGGGCAATGGCTAATCTATCTTAAGGATTTGTCCAATCTCCTTCTATTTGTTTCAAAAGCATAATTTTGAGTATGTGATTAGCTCGTTCAATTATACCTTGGCCTTGAGGATTACACGGAATACCAGTCTTATGAAGTATACTGAATTTTGCGCAAAACTGTTTGAAAGATGAGGACGTATATGCAGAGCCATTATCTGTTTTAAGCATTTTGGGAATGCCCAATGCAGCAAAACCTTGTAAACAATAAGATGTAACATCTTTAACTTTTTCTCCAGCATGTAAGGAAGCAAAAATCATGCCTGAGCATGTATCTATGGTCACATGAATAAATCGCAATTTTCAAAAACTTGGTTCATGAGTGACATCCATCTGCCACAAATGATTGGGCATTAATCCTCTTGGGTTAATCCCATAATGTGGATTGGGCAAATGTGTCACACAAGATTGACAAGGCTTCACAATTGTTCGAGCTTGATCTTTAGTTATTTTGAACCTTTGTTGTAAAGTAGTACTATTAACATGAAATTGAGAATGGAACGAGGTAGCTTGTTGGACTGCTGAAAATATAAAGATTGTTTGAGTGAGGGCATCGGCCTTTTGATTACCTTCATGGAGAGGACCAGGCAAATTAGTATGAGCTCTAATATGTCCAATAAACAAAGGTTTTTTACATTTCCATAGAAGGTTTTGAATTTGAAAAAACAATTGAAAGGCTGGAGTATGAGGTGCTATTGGACCTGCTAGCTCCAATTTAGGGACAGCATGTACAATATAGTGGCTGTCTCAAAAAATATTTATGGGCTGTTGCTTAAAACTTTCAAGAGCTATAATAATAGCTTCTAGCTCAACCAATTGAGCTGATTTATGGGCAGTAATATGAATCATATTTTCTTTTTGAGTGACTGCTGCAGCAGTACCATTAGAGGGCCAATCTATAAATACATTTAATGCCTTAGGAATAGGTTGATTTTTATTACCTGTGGAAATATAATGGGATGATTGATACAAAAAGATAGTATAGGAGACTTAGGAAGATGGTTATCAAAATTTGCAGAAGTAGAGCATCTAGCTATAACACAATCATTATCATTAAAGAATAAATAGTCAACCTGTGATGATGAATAGGGAGTAAGGATAGTAGCAGGGTGAATGCCAAATATTTTAGTAGAAGTCTTAAGTCCTTGAAAAATAAGTTTAGCCACCATGGAGGTGTAAGACTCAATTGTACTTTTAGGAGAGACAGGCAAATGTATCCATAATAAAGGTCCCTGTTGCCAAAATACTCCTGTGGGTGTATATTGTGAAGAAATAATGATCAATATCAGCGGTCGAGTAAAATCAATTCTATCACAGTAGGATCCTTCAATGGCCTTTTCTACCAACTTTAAAGCTTCCCTAGCAACAGAAGTCAATGTTCATGGTGAAGATGGATCAGGGTTCCCACGAAGGATATCAAATAAGGGTTTTAATTGGCCAGTAGTGAGGCTTAGTGTAGGGTGAAGCCAATTAATGTCTCCCAGCAATTTTTGAAAATCATTAACAGTAGCTAGATGTTCCTTATTTATTAAAATTCTTTGAGGCCTAATAAAAGTATCCATAATTTGGAATCCTAGATATAATATTGGAGATCTAGTTTGAACCTTTTCTTCAGCAATGTTTAGTCCATATCGTTTCAAGTTTTCTGATATATCGCTAAATATGGTGAATAAGACCTATTCATTAGGATGAGCAAGCAAAACATCATCCATATAATGGAGGCACATAAGCTCTGGGTATTTGTTCTTGATAGGCTGAATAACTTTATCTACATAGATTTGACACATAGTAGGGCTATTAGCCATACCCTGGGGTAAAACTTTCCACTGAAATCTTTGATCAGGTCCATTATTATTAATAGAAGGAACTGAAAAAGCAAACCTGGGGGCATCCAGAGGATGTAAAGAAATAGGAAAAAAAATTCTTTATATCAAGGGTTATAAGATGGAAATTTTTAGGAATAGCTACAGGATTAGGAAGTCTAGGTTGGGTAGGGCCCATAACTTGCATGGTTTTATTGATTTCTCTAAGATCATGTAACAATCGCCATTTTCCTGATTTTTTTCTAATCACAAATATGGAGGAATTCCAGGGAGAGGTGAAAGGTTCTATATGTCCTGCTTCTAGTTGTTCTTGGACTAGTAGGTGGGCCACTTGTAATTTCTCTCTAGATAGGGGCCACTGAGGGACCCAAACTGGCTTATCAGAAAGCCATGGTATTTTCAAAATTATTTTCTCAGTGGCCCCTAAAAAAATATCCTTTACCTTTTTGATGATGATTTCCTTCCGTAACACCTGCGGGCTTGGTTGTGAGATGTACTCCCATTTGTTGTAAAACATCTCTTCCCCATAAAGTAACTGGCAAGCTGGACAAAACATAAGGCTGAAATGTTCCTTGATGCCCTTCATCATCCTCCCATTTTAAAACTGTTGCACTTTGTTCTGGGCTGTTAGAATATCCCAAGCCTCTCAAACTAGTCGAAGCCTTTTGCAAAGGCCAGTGTTTGGGCCATTGTCGTATATTGATAATGGAAGAGTTAGCCCCAGTGTCAAGCAATCCCTCCATCTCTATTCCTTGAATTTTTATTTCGCACATAGGCCTCTGTGAACAATCCTGAACCCAGCAAGCAATAGGTCCCAAGCCAGTGGAACCAAATCCCCTATTGTTCCTATTTTGAGGCATACTCTTAAATGAGTCATGTAAACTGGGAAGGAGAAGCAGCTGAGAAATTCTATCTCCTTGGTTAACAGAGCAAATGCCTCGAGGTGTACTAAGCATAATCTTAATTTCTCCTTGGTAGTCTGAGTCTATTACACCTGTAGTCACTCGAAAATCTGATAAGCTTTTAGAAAGTTTTCTGAGGATAAGTCCTACAGTCCCTAAGGGAAGAGGTTCCCTGACTCCCGTGGGAATCAGTTGAACCCCCATTTCAGGTGTTAGCATTATTTGGATGGTGGAACAGAGGTCTAGTCCTGCACTTCCTCTTGTTCCTCTGACAAGGGAGTCAATGGGTAAGAGGGATTGTGTCAAGGAATCATCTGGATGGATGTTTGAGGATACTCCTCCTCTAATGCCTCATACATTTGTGGTCCTCGGGGAATTGGGCCCCGTGCCCTGTTTTTTTAATTGCCAGACAAAATGTTACCATAAATATCAGTTTTAGATCTGCACTTATTAGTCCAATGGTTTCCTTTTTTACACCTGGGGCAGAAGCCTGGGGAACGATACGAGCTTGTTCTTATTTCTATTGTCTCTTGCCTTCTTTGGGGATATTGTTTTCTAGAATAACTTGATTGACTATAATAATTTTTAGGTTGAGCCCTTCTTGTAAAATTTTGAGGAGAAGCATCTCTCATGGATGCTGCAATTACATTTCCTGTAACAAATGCATCATTTATGTCTTTGCATAGCCTTATATATACAAAAAGGTCTCTTTTAGGTTTCCAAGGTCTGATAGCGTCTTGACAATATTTGTTGGCATTTTTATATGCCAGCTAAACAACTAATGGCATGGCTTGATCAACGTCTCCAAACACTCTACCTGCAGTTCGCAAAAGTCAATCAGCAAAGTCAGCATATGGCTCATTAAGTCCCTGAATTACTTTAGACAAGCTACCCTGTAAGTCACCAGTTCCTTGTAATGTTTTCCATGCCTTAACAGCTGCAGCGTATATTTGAGTGTAAACTCCAGGATCATACTGAATCTGAACCTGTAAATCAGCAAACTGCCCTTCTCTAGTTAACACGTCTATGTTATGGTCTGGAAATCCTGCTGTTGCATTTCTTCTAGCTGTTTCAACACAGAACTCTTGGAATTGAGACCTCCAAATCAAGTATTGTCCCCCGCTCAATACTGCCTTACATAAGCCTTTCCAATCTGAAGGAGTTAAATTCAAAGTATTAAGCGCTTCAAGCATACTTATGGTAAAAGGCGCTTGGGGTCCATATGTCATTGTTGCTTCTTTAAAATTTTTATAGTTTTGAAATTTAAAGATTCATGGTACCTTTGCTCATTTTGATTTTCAAATACTGGTAGATCCCAATGTCCCTGTGAGTTTTGACACTCAAGGGCATGCAAGCGCTCAGAAAGATCCTTAATCTCTGCTTGAAGGACACACAAATGCCTAGAAAGACCCTTCATATTCTTTGTAATTGATTCAACCCATGAGGGCACAAAGGGTTCCTCCACTTGACGGTCCCTTATCTTGGTCCTCTTTAATTTCCTTTTGTTCATTTTATTGGAATTACTTTTACTTAATTCCTCCTCACTACTACTACTCTCACTGGTCCTAACTGACTTAGTAACATACTGAGTCCCAGGTTCAATTGAAAGCACGTATCCTTCAGCTATCTCTAATAAATCTTGAATAGCTTTAGCAACTCGGATCTTTGCCATTTTTGAGCCCACACTAATACTATCCTTACTGGTCCTAACTGACTCAGCAGAGGCTATGCTTTCATGATCACTTTCATTTTTTTCCTAATCCTCCTCACTATCAACTGACTCAGCTATATCAAAGAATTCTTCAATAGCCTTTATCACTCGGGTCTTAGTTATTTTCAAACCCATTTTAACCGCTTTGACTAGAGACTCCTGCAAGTCTCCTCAGTTTTCTTACTGTGCCGATTCCGAACTCCCCATATGGGCCACCAGTTGTTGCCGCCTGCAGCTGCTGCCGCCTGCAGCAATGATACCATGGGAAAGAATTCGGAGGCAGACTGGGAATGAGTAGTATTCTTGCTTCTTCTGCTGACTTCTCTCTCCAACTCCAACAACCTCTCCAACTCCAACTCCAACCAACCCTATCACCAGCCCTACCTGGTTAAATACTCTTCACTTTAACAAGTATACACATGTCACAAACTCAACTTACAGGTGCATCACACAGTGTTCACGGGCACAGAAAGATTCTTAGTTGATTACATTAAGGTCAGGAGAAAACAATTAAACACCTCTTCTTTGGCTCTCAGCCAGCCGCCATCTTAGCTACCTCCTCATTAAGGCTCTTACAGATTCACACAGCAAAATTCAGGTCATGATTACCTATAAGGGTCAACTCTTCTCCTTGAGTCCACTGGCTCACAGTACCTGCTGGCAGTGATATACCTGGCTTGAAATTTGAAAGGGCAGGGCCTGTAATAATTGACTTTGGAGACTGAACCTGAGAGACCAGAAAATTCAGAGTCCACAGGTGATGGAGGGGACTAAGAATTGGCTGCTTTAGCACACAAGTGAAACACAGGAGAGACTCCTGGGGTGCCATATTCTAGCATAGACTGGCAACTGCTAGGCCCTGGAGGTGCACTGATTTAAAATCTTCAGACCAATCACCATTCAAAAATGAACCTGGAGCCTACCTAAGACTAAACCACACCTCCAAGGGCTCAATCTATTGGATGTCTTCTCACACTGTAGCAACCTCACCATGGGAGTGGAAGAGACATCACAATCCCTCACTCATGTCCTGCATGGGTGAGGGAATGTGTTCCCATCAGATGGATAGGCTGGCTGTAAAATGAAAGCTATGAGAGTAAAACCATGAAATAGACACACAGGACCAGAAATATTTTACAGAGTGGGGGCAGTGACAGGTTAAGCCAACCAAAGGGGTATGGATGGCTCCTAACAAAAATGGAGACTATGCTTGTTTTATTTATAGTGGTACAGATCAAATGGGATTGGTAGGTATAAGGTTTCACTGTGGGAAGTGTCTTGCTTCTTCACACACACACACGCACACACACACACACACAAAAAAAAAAAAAAAAACAGAATGTAGGTAGGGGTAGGTAGGCTGTTTGACTCCTAGCCAGTCATGCCCATCTCTTGTGATGTGCTGAATTTGAGATGGAGATAGGCAGGATGCCACATTAACCAGGCATTCTCAAGCCAGCAGGATTGCTACTGGAAGATCCTGATGCCAGGTTTTCCTGCCTAATAGCTACAACATCACTTTTAGTTTATGCACAGTTCATGGATGGCTCCCTGCAGCACTCCAGCACACTCCACCTAACATGGCTGAGAATGTAATCTAAGAATATTTTAAATTCCAGTGGACAGAACTTCTTATCATTGAAATATTTTTTTTTCTCTTTACTTATTTCTGTTTAACTGTAAACTGAATGTTTTGTGGACACTTATACATATACATAGTATTTTTATTTTTCCCATTTCTACCCTTTCTTGAAGATAGTTGTTTTTCATGGAAGAGTATTTTGAGGAATAAGATGTTTGGCTTTTATTATATATCATTTTATTTATTTATTTTTTTTACAATTTTTATGTTATATATTTTTCTCTCACTTATATTTTTCCTTTGATTTTCTTCATCTCTTTTCTTTTTCTATCAGCCAGACTCTTTGTCACTTTCACTCTTCCTTTAATTTTTTTACTTCTGTTTTATCTCCTCCTTTATAATCACCACACCCTACATTAATTCTTTTCTCTGCCTGTTTACCATTCAACATTTTAAACTGTCTTGCAGACTTACAGTTTTTACTGTGGACAATAACTAATTACCTCATTTCTCTTTATTGTGACAATTTACATTATAGATGTCATAGCATAAACTCTTTGGTTAAATACTGTATATTGTTGGCATTGTTTGTTGTTATTATTTGCCTCCCCATAATTTGTGTGTTACTAGAAACATTCAGGAACACTGTAAGTCCAAAGGGTAGAAAATATGCTACCTCAGATCCATACAGTTAAAGGGACAAACACACAAAGAACATGAAAAACCAATGAAACAAAGCACCGTAAACGAACCATGATACTCCAATAACAAAATCCATGAACACCACAGTGGAAGAAATGTCAGAGAAAAAGTTCATAATGGTCATAATTAAACTAATATGTAAGGTAAAGTATGATATAAAAAGTAAAATTGGAGAGAAAATACAGGTAGTGCAACATCACTTTGATAAAGAGAAAGAAGTTCTGAACAAAAAAATAGCAGAAGTCCTGAAAATGAAGAAATAAAGGAATCAAAAAACCAAATTAAAAATTCAAAGGATAGCATCACCAACAGTCTAGACCACCTGGAAGATAGAATTTCAGGCAATGAAGATGACATATGCAATCTTGAAAGTAAAGTTGACCAGGGGGAAAAAAGGTTGAGAGACTATGAACACAACCTCCAAGAAATATGAGATGACATTAAAAAGCCAAATTATGATTTATTGGGATAGTTGAGGGGTAGGAGATTCAAACCAAAGGAATGTACAAACTTTTCAATGAAATAATGTAAAAATCTCCCAAATGAAATAGAAAATAGAGTACAGTAGGCTTACAGGAGCTGAAATATACAAAGTTACAACAGATGCACACTAAGTCACATTATAATGAAAATGTACTACATAGAAAACAAGAAAATAATTTTAAAGACTGCCAGAGAAAAATTACAAGTCACATTAAGAGGGTAAAATAGTCTGGATCTCAGCTGCTTGCTGAACCCAGAACCTCAAAATTAGGAGATCTTACACTAATATATGCCAAGCTCTGAAAGAAGATGGATGCCAACCAAGAATATTATACAAGACAAAATTAAGCTTCAAAATTGATGATGAAATAAAAGTCTTCCATAATAAACAAAATTTTAAAAATTTGCCTGCACTGCAAAACAAACTCAGTAAAATATTTTGTGAAGAAGAAATTTAAAGATGAAACTTAAAGCCAGCAAAGGGAGAAATACACTATAAAAATAGTCAATCAAAGAAGAAACTAATTCAAAGTAAAAATCAGAAATAAATCAAAATGGAAGGGAATAAAAATCCCTTCTCAATAATAACGTTGAATGCTAATGTCCTAAACTCATCAATCAAAAGACATAGACTGGCAGATTGGTTTAAAAATCAAGACCCTGGGGTCTGCCTTCTCCAGGAGCCTCCCCTCATAGGCAAAGAAATCCACAGACTGAAGGTAAAATGAAAAGGACAAAAACACATTACTTAAATGGATCTTGTATACAACGGGGGTTTCTTTCCTCATATCAGACAAAGTGGACTTTAAGCCAAAGTTAATCAGAAGGGGAAAAGGAGGTCATTTTATAATGCTTAAGGGAATTATTCATTAACAAGTTATGGCAATCACAAATACTTATGCCCCAAGCAGTTAAGCATCAATATACATCAGACAAAACTTTCTCAATTTGAAGAAACAAATAGATGGCAACACAATAATACTGAGTGATTTTAACATGCTTCTCTCATCACTGGATAAATCTTCCAAAAACACAAACTAAACAAAGAAGCTATAGAACTACAAAATACAAATAATAATTTAGACTTACCAGACATATATAGTATATTTGATTTACCAATGACTGAATACACTTTCTTCTCAGCAGCACATGAATCTTTCTCTAAAATAGACCATATATTAGGATATAAAGCAACACTTAGTAAATGAAAAAAAAAATAGAGAAAATATATTGCATTCTAACAGATCACAATAGAATAAAACTTGTAATCAATGATATAATAAAAAATAAAAGCTACTGTAACACCTGGAGACTAAATAATACACTATTTAATGACCAAAAATAGTATAAGAAATCAGAGATAAAATGAAAAAATACATAGAGGTAAATGAGAATAGCAATACAACATATCAAAATGTCCGGGACACTGTGAAGGTGGTTCTTAGATTAAGGTTCATTGCATTGATAACATTCATTAAGATAATAGAAAGTCACCTAATAAATAACCTAAAATTACATTTCAAAGCCCTAGAAAAATGGTGAATCAATACCAAAAGCATTTCAAGATAAGTAATAATTAAAATCAGAGCAAAAATCAATGATAAGGAAACAAACAAAAATTTCAAAACATTAACAAAAATTTAAAAGTTGGTCTTTTGAAAAGAAATCAATAAAATGGATAAATCATTAGGCAAGCTTATCATAAATAAGAGGGGAAAAACAAATTTCTAAAATACAGGATGAAAAAGAAAATATAAACACAGACACTACCAAAATACATACAAAGATCAGGAAATATTTTGAAAATTTACTCCAATAAAATAGAAAACCTTGAAGGCATCAAGAAAATTCAATGACATTTGACCTCCACAAATTTAATCAGGAGGACATAGAAAATTTAAACAGATCAATTCCAAGCAATGAAATTGAAGACACCATTAAAAGTGCAACAACAAAGTAAAGCTCAGGACAAGATGGATTTTCAACCAGACCTTCAAAGGAAAACTAACACCAATACTCATCAAATTATTTTAGAAAATAGAAAAGAAGGAAACCCTTTCAAACTTATTCTATGATGTTAGAATCACCCTGTTACCAAAACCATACAAAGACACATCAAAGAAAGAAAACTTCAGGCCAATATCCCTGATGAACATAGACGCAAAAATTCTCAATATATTACTGATAAATCACATAGAAAAACATATTAAAAAGATAATGCAACATGATCAAATAGGTTCATCCCAGGAATGTAAAACTGGGTCAACACATAGAAATAAACAAACAAAATTCATCCCATAAATAGATTTAAAGATAAGAATCACATAATTATCTTAATAGATGCAGAAAAAGCATTTGACAAAATACAGCATTCATCCACATTCAAAAAAAAACTAGAAAAGCTAGGGATAGTAGGAAGATACCTCAACACTTAAGAGCTATATGTGCTAAACCCAAGGACATCATCATTCTAAATGGAGAAAAACTGAAACCATTCCCTCTGGAAACTGGAAAAAGAAAAGAGTGACCTCTTACTCCACTTCTCTTCAATAGAGCCTTGAAAATCTAGCCAGAGCAGTTAGGCAAATGAAGGAAATTATAGGGATCCAAATAGGGGAAAAAAAAAAAAAAAAAAGCTCAAACTATACCTATTTGCCAATGACTGTTCTTTATTTAGAAGACCCAAATAACTCCACTGAAAACCTCTAGAACTCATAAATGAATTCATCAAAGTAGCAGGATATAAAACTTAAACCAATGAATATATTGTGTTCCTATATACCAGTGAAGAAAAAGAAATTAGGAAAATGATCTGATTTAAAATAACCTCAAAAAACAAATAAAAAACTCAAACAAAACCTTGAAGACAAATCTAACAAAAGAAATGAAGACCTCTATAATTAAAACAATAGAACACTAAAGAAAAAAAATGAAGAAGATCTTAGGAGATGGAAAAACATTTCATGCTCTTGGATAGGTAGAATTAATATTGTCAAAATGGGCATATTATGAAAAGCACCATATGTATTTAATGCCATTTCTATTAAAATTTCAATGAAATTCATGGAAACAGAAAAAAGCAGTCATGAAATTCATTTGGAAAATAAGAGGTCCAGAATAGTCAAAACAATCCTGAGTGAGAAAAGCAAAGCAAGTTGCATCACAATACCAGACCCTCAATTGTAATACAGAACTATGGTAACAGAAACAGCATGGTATTGGCACCAAAACAGACATAAATAATAATGGAACAGAATTAAAGACAGAGACAAATCCACATAAATACAGTTATCTCATATTAGACAAAGGTGTCATAAACATACATTGGAGAAAAGATAACCTCTTCAACAAATGATGCTGGGAAAACTGAAAATCCATATGCCAGAGAACAAATTTTAACCCCTATAATAGTCAATTTGAATTGTCAACTTGATTGGATTGAGAGATGCCAAGAATTACCCAGGTGCAGTGGCACACACCTGTAATCCCAGCACTTGGGAGGCTGAGGCAGGAGGATCGTGAGTTCAAAGCCAGCCTCAGCAATGGTGAGGCACTTAACAACTCAATGAGACCCTGTCTCTAATAAAATACCAAAAAGGGCTGGGGATATGGCCCAGTGGTTAAGTGCCCCTGAGTTCAATCCCTGGTACAAAAAAAAAAAAAAAAGAGAGAGAGATGCCTAGAATTAAGGGATTATGGGTGTGGGTGTCAATGAGGGTGTGTCTAGGAATTATTGGCATGTGGGATAATCAACTGAAATGGCCACACTCCCTAAGTGTGGGCAGCACAATCCAATAGGATGATGGTTTTGATGGAATAAAATTTGGAAGGATAAGAAAGAAGCAGCAGATGCAAGCTCAATTATTCTTGAACAGGTTGTTGATTGCTGCTGCAAGTGTCTGAGGATATCAGATCCCTGTTTCTTCACTGTTGCAAGAAAACTCTGACAGTGATTCTCCAGAGGCCTTCAGTCTCAGACTAGGGTAACAATATTGATCTCTGTTTTTCTGGAGCTCCAAACTCTTGGACTGTGCAGCTACTGGTCCTTCCAGCTCTCCAGGCTGCAGATGGGCATTGTGGACTATCCAGCTTCTGGTCATGTAAGCCAACCTAATAAGTCTGCTTTTCATAATTATACTTCTGATGGGTTCTGTTCCTCTAGGAATCTCTGACTAATACAATCCCTCTCCCTCACCCAGCACAAAATTGAACTCAAGGTGGATCAAGGACCTAGGCAGAGACCCTGTGCCTATTAGAAGAAAATCTCAGCCCAAATTTTCATCATGTCCATTTAGGAACTGACTTCCTCAATAAGATGCCTAAAATGAAATAAATAAAATCATTAATAAATAAATGGGATGTATTAAACTAAAAATGTTCTTTGCTGAAAAGGAAACAGTAAAGAACATGAAGAGAAAGTCTACAAAATGGGGAAAAAATCTGTGCCACCCTAACCTCAGGTAGAGCATTAATCTCCAGGATATATAAAAAACTAAAAAAACAAAAACAAAAACAAAAAAACCACCTTATCACCAAAAATCCAAATAACCCAGTCAATAAGTGGGCAAAAGAACTGAACAGATACTTCAAAAAAGAACAAGAAATATGAATTCTCAACACATATATGAAAAAATTTTCAACATCTATAACAATTAGAGAAAGGCAAATTAAAACAACACTGAGATTTCATCTTACTTCAGTCAGAATGGAAATTATCAAGAATACATGTAACAATAAACATGAGGAAAAGGTACACTCAGACATTGATAGAGGAAATGTAAATTGGTGCAACCACTCTGGAAAGCAGTATAGAGAGTCCTCAGAAAACATGGACTAAATTCACCATTTGACCCAGTTATCTCACTCCTTGGTATGTACCCAAAGAATTTAAATTCAGAATACTATAGTGACACAGCCGCATCAATATTTATAGCAGTTCAATTCATAATGAATAAGCTATGGAACCAACCTAGATGCCCCTGAACAGATGAATGGATAAAGAAGATGTGGTGTATATACACAATGGAATATTAATCAGCCACAAAAAGAATTGCTTTATGAATTTTGCCAGTAAATGAATTAATCTAGAGACTATTATGCTAAGTGAAATAAGCCAATCTCAAAACAACAAAGGTTGGATGATCCCTCTGATATGTGGATGTTAACACTAAATGAGGGGATGGGAGAGAAGGGAAGAATAGTTCAATGGATTAGACAAAGGGAAGGAAAAATTATGGGAAGAGGAAAGAGAGTTTTAATGAATTAGAGATAACTTATGTTTATATATGAGTACACCACCAGTGAAACCCCACATCATGTATAACCACAAAAATGGAATGCTAATTAGAATAAGTTATACTCCATGTATGTATAATATGTGAAAATACACTCTCCTGAAATGTACACCTAAAAATAACAAATTTTAAGAGGCATTTTAAACCATTGATATTCCTTTTATGCTCATACCTAAAGGAAACATCATCTGAATTTTTTCCATACTCAAGCTTGGCCTGATTGCCAGCTGGAGGTTGGGCAAAAGTGGCCCCTTGAGGAAGTAAACAAAATTTTAATGCTATTTTACTGTTAGGGTTTCTTTTTTAAAAGAAGAAAAAAGTGTCAGAGATAAACTGTATATAAGACTTTATTGATTTGAGAGACAACTCAAGATTATTCAACTAATTTAAACTAGATTCTGTTCTTGTGGCAGCACTAACAGGTTCTAGGAGAGTGGATTCTCTTAGAAAATAATCAGATGCTGTAAAGCCTTTTTCTACGTCCACATGCTCTCCTTATTCAGGATTTGCAACAGAGTGCCAACATCCTGAGGGAACATAAAACAAGGAAGAATACACTCCAACCCCTATAAGCCATAGAAGGTGTTCTAAAAGGACCCCTTATGGTACAGGTCCTTTTTTCTCTACAAGACTTGAGACAGATGTAGGAAGAGTCTCATATGTCTGATAAATATACAGAGGTATTTGAGAGCCCAACCCAAATTTTGAACTAACCTGAAAAGATATAATCTTGCTGTTAAACCAAATTCATTCAAGCACTGAAAAACAAGTTGCATTACAGGCAGTTGAAACCTATGGGGATGAATAATATGTAGGACCAGAAACATGAGATCTGTTCCTTCCAAATGAAGGGACTCAAAAGAAACCTGCCCACAGGGTGACAGGCAGTTACCTGAGCAGACACAAAATGGAATGCATCTATCACATGAGGACATGTAAGAAAAAGTATTTTCAGACCTGTGTGCTAGAAGGATTAAGTAGAACTCATATTAAGTTATTTCAAACTCTCTCTGGTAATACAGGGGGATGGAAAAACTCTCTCAACATTTTTTTAGAAAGACTCAGGGAAGCATTAATTAAGCATATCTCAGTGGCCTCAGATTCTACAGTGGGTCAACTTATATTAAAGGACAAATTCCTAACTCAGTCAGCTCTAGACATTAGGAGAAAATTATACAAGTCAGTTGCAGAACCATTCAGCACTCTAGATAGCCTCTTTAAAATTTCCATTGTGGTCTTTTACAATCAAGACCAGGATGAGGACAAAGTGGGGAAGAGAAAAAACAAAATAAAGGATGCTTCCTTTTCAGCAGCTATGCAGATGGCTAATTCTAGAGAACCAGGTTCCTGTAGTCATAATGTTCCCACCGTAACCTGTGGTCAAGGGGGACATTACAAGAAAGACTGCCCATTAAAGCAACAGAAGCCACCAACACCCCATTCTATCTATGAAGGATAATACTGAAGGCCAGATTGTCCTCAGAGATGAAGAGTTCAGGGGACAAATCTCTCTGTTCAAATGATTCAAAAACAGGAAAGTGCAGTCCAAGGGCATCTTTCTTTGTCTCCAACTGTTCAGACTGTCATCTCCATACACAATCCCTGGTGATCTTGAATATTGAGGAAAAGGAAATTAATCTTTTCCTCAACACTGGAGCCATGTTTTCTGTACTCCTCTCAAACCAAGTTCTCCTCTTCTCTCACAGTACAATCACAAGGCATGTGTCAGGAAAGCCTATGATTAGACATTTCTCTCAACCTTTTAACTGCTTTTGGAATGATCTCCCTCTCTCACATGGCCTTTTGATAATGCTGGAAATTCCCACTCCTCTTATCAGAAAGAGACATTTTGGTTCACCTAGGCATTACAGTTCCTATGACACCAGAGCAGTGTCTGCCCCTAGTAGATACCAAGATTAATCCAGAAGTCTGGGCTACATAGGAAAAAGTAGGAAGAACAATAAAAGCTACTCTTGTCCAGATTGGTGTCATGATCCAATATCCTTTCCCTATGTAAAAACAGTATCCCCTGAAACCAGAGATTAAAAAGGTTTTACAAACTATAATAGTACAGGACCTCAGATTGAGAACATGAGGCAATCATTCTCACACATCCAGAAGTCACCAATGCTTACAAGATGCTATCTCAGATTCCTGAATATTCTAATTGGTTCACATTTTTTAAAGTAAAGGATGCATTTTTATAGATACAACTGCATCCACATTCTCAATACCTGTTTGTTTTATGAAGACCCCATTGACAAGTCCACCCAATTAATCTGGACTCATCTGCCCAGGGGTTCAGACACAGCCCCCATTTGTTTGGCCAGGCATTGGCTCAAAACTTATTTCAATTTAGTCATTTATAAGTTAAGGTCATACAATATGTAGATGAAATCCTTTCTTGTGCCCCTACAGAGGATGTCTCACAAGAGGGCACCCAATCTTTACTTAATTTCCTGGCAAGAAAGGTATATAAATTTCATGATCCAAAGCCCAATTTTGCCAAACTTCTGTAATATTCTTGGGTTTAGTATTGACCAAGGGAACGCAGACATTAGGGGAATGCAGATATAAACCCATACCTTCCTACCCAGTATGCATGATGCTCAAAGATTTAAGGGGGTTTCTTAGCATAACAGGATTTCATAGGTTATGGATCCCATGGTATGGGGAGATAGCTCATTCCCTATATCAACCTAAAGGAGGCTCACATGGCAGGAACTCATGTTCTGGAATCAGAACCTGAGACCCAATTAGCATTTGGCCAAATTAAGGAAGCTCTCCTTCATGCTCCAGTATTAAGCTTTCCAGTAGGTCAGAATTTAATTTAATTTAATTTTATTTTATTTTATTTTATTTATTGTATCTTAAAGGAAAGAAATAATATTAGGCATCCTAACCCAGGCTTGAGGTCCCACTCAACAACCTGTGGGATACTTAAGTAAAGAATTAGACATAGTAACAAAAGAATGGCCTATGTATAAACCATGATGGCAGTAGCACTCCTGATTCCTGAGGATACTAAACTAACTTTGGGTAGAGAACTAACAACATTGACACTGACCCACACAGTGTTGCAGGACCACTGTCCTCCAAAGGAAACTTATGGCTCTCAGAGAATTATTTCCTCAAATATCAGACATTAGTACTAGAAGGACCAGGAATCTTACTAAAGACTTGCCCATCTTTAAATCCTACAAGATTTCTTCCTGAAGAAATAAATGAAATAGAACATGATTGTGAATAGGTGGTATTTCATACCTATGCTGATAATTCAAATTTACAGGATACCACCTTAGAGTGCCCTGACTTGATCCACTTTACTGATGGAAGCTCATTTATGGAACAGGGGGATCCACAATTTGGATATACTGTAGCTACCTCAGAGGAAATCATTAAGAGCTTGCCCCTCCCATGAGGCATCAGCACTCAACTTTCACTTGTGCATTGGGGCTCAGCAAGCCTGAAAGGGTTAACATATATACAGATCATACATATGGTCTCTTGCTCTTGGTCCTTCCTGCTCATGCATCCGTATGGAAAGAATTTTTTTTTTTTTTTTTTTTTTTGTACCAGAGATAGAACTCAGGAGTACTTGATCATTGAGATACATCCATAGCCATTTTTATAGTAGTATTCTTGTTGTTGTTGTTAATTATTTTGGGACAGGGTCTCCCTATGTTGCTTAGGGCTTCCCTAAGTTGTTGAGGCTTGCTTTGAACTTATGATGCTCCTGCCTCAGCCTCCCAAGCTACTGGAATTACAGGCACATGGCACTGTGCCCAGCTAAGAAAGACATTTTTGAACAGCCAATTGTATCTGATGCCATAAGGAGATTAATCAACTTTTGTCATCAGTCTCTCTTCCTTCTGAAGTAGCCATCATACATTGTAAAGGACACCAAAGAGGAACAGATAATGTTTTTGAGGGTAAAAGGTTAGCTTGACCTTTCTGACAAACTGACAGCCAAGAAAACCATTACTGTGGGAGATAATATAAACACCCCTAAACTGAGAGGAGTTTCTTAAAGAGATATGACCTCAATATACACCAGCAGAGAAGAAACATGCCCTTTCCTAAGAGTATATTCTTCATCCATCAGGATAGTTTCAAACAGAGGAGGGAAATTACTCATAGCAGCAGCCAGCCAAAGGAGGTGCATCAAGACCCTCCATAAGGCCTTCCATTTGGAAAAAGAAAACAATAGATCTGATGGCTCAAAGACTATTGCCACAGCTCTCTCTTGACCTATGGATGAGCAAAGCTCTACAAGGGTGGATGGCGCAGGACGATTATCCTCTAGGGAGATGTGGCATAAAGATAGTGTTGGGACAATTTGTCATTGTCTTTTCTGTTCCTGAAATTCTCTTTACAGCTCATATGACCACTAAGATGCAATATTTCTAGAGAATGAGACTACGTGTGTAAACTGCAGCGATGTGGACACTGTGAGTTCATATATGATAGTACAAAATCCAAAACAGAGTTTTCTTTGATAAACTTAGGATGACTTATTCTTATTTTCTGTATTTCTCGCTGTTTTTCTTATGGTCTGTGTGACTGCCAAAGATTAACAACCTGCAGTGGGTTGAGGCATTTGGAGCCAGATTAAGAGCTATAAAGATAAATCCCCAATTTGACCTTGCTAAAACCTGTGTGGGCTTTATGGTAAGAACTTCCTCTGTAGCTTCTTAAAAGTTTATTACATTCCTTTATAGATAAGTTTAGTGTAGAAAGTAGTCAGGAAAGTAGCAGATTATAGAATTAACACCCATTAATCAACTGTATTCCTATACAACAATGACAAAGCAGCTGAAAGAGAAATTAGGAAAACTACCCCATTCACAAGAGCCTCAAAAAACAATAAAATACTTGGGAACCAATCTAACAAAGTACATGAAAGACTGCTACAATGAAAACTAGAGAACACTAAAGAAAGAAATTGAAAAAGACCTTAGAAAATGAAAAGACCTCCTGTGTTCTTGGATAGGCAGAATTAATACTTTTTAAATGTCCATACTACTAAAAATGCTATACAGGTTTAATGCAGCTCCCATTAAGGTTCTGGTGCTAATACAAATATTTTTCCCCCTACAAAATTTGCTTTGAAAAATAAGAGGCCCAGAATAAGCATAGCAGTTCTTAGTGAGAAAGGTAATGCAGGAGGCATTACAATACCAGATCTTAAATTATACTACAGAGCTACAGTAACAGAAACAACATGGTATTTGCACAGAAATAGAATTGAAGACCAATGGAACATAATAGAAGAAATAGAAGCATACACACATAAATACAGCTATTGCATATTAGACAAAGCTGCCATAAACATAGAAAAAATAGGCTCTTCAACAGATACTGGGAAAACTGGAAATCTCTATGTAGTAAATGGAAATTGAACCCCTATATCTCATGCTGTACAAAACTCAAGTCAATGTGGAGTAAGGGCCTTGACATTAGACCAGAGACCCTGCACCTAATAGAAAAAAGAATTAGGCCCAACTCTCCATCTTGTCAGCTCATGAACAGACTTTTCAATTATACTTGTAAAGCAAAGGAAGTAAAATCAAGCATCAATAAATAGGTTCACATCAAACTAAAACGCTTCCTTATAGCAACAGAAACAATCAAGAACATGAAGAGAGAGCCTACAGAATGGGGGAAAACCTTTACCACCTGCACCTTAGAGCATTAGTCTCCAGGAAACTCAAAACCTTCACAACAAAATAACAAATAACCCAATCAATAAATGAGCATATGAACATAATAGGCTCTTCACAGAAGAAAAATGAGTGGTCAAAAACATATCGAAAAATATTCAACATCACTAGGAATTAGAGAAATGAAAATCAAAACTGTACTGAGTTTCCATCTGACACCTATCAGATGTCAATTTTCAAGGACACATGAAAAAATAAATGTTGGCAAGGATGTTGGGGGAAAGGGTCACTCATTCACTGCTGGTGGGACTGAAAATGGGTGTAACTACTCTTGAAAAAAATTATGGAGACTCCTTAGAAAACTTGGAATGGAACCACACTTTGACCCATTTATACCAGTCCTCAGCTTGTACCCAAAAGATTTAATATGGGCATACTAAGGTGATGTGGCCACATCAATGTTTATGTCAACTCAATTCACAATAGATAAACTATGGAACCAAACTCGGTGCCCTTCAACAGATAAATGGATAAAGAAAATGTGGTATGTATATACAATGGAATATTTCTCAGCCATAAAGAAGGATGAAATTATGGCATTGGCCAGTAAATGGAATGAGCTAGAGAATATCATGCTAAGTGAAAAAAGCTAGTCCCCCCAAAAAAACAAAGGCCAAGTGTTCTCTCTGATGTATAGTTGTAAACCCATAACAAGGGAGGGTAGGGTGGGCAAGTATAGAAGTTCGTTGAATTAGACTAGGGAAAGGAAGGGAAGGGAAGTGAGTTGGGAATATGAAAACCAGTAGAATGAACCATATTTAACCTTTCTTTGCTCATATATGAATACATGACCAGTGTAACTCCACATAATGCATAACAAAAATAAAATCAAAATTGGAATGGGTTGCATTTCATGTGTGTATAACATGTCAAAATACACCCTACTGTCATGAATATCTAAAAGCAATACATACATACATATATACATACATCTATGTATGTATACATATATACATATATAACTACATATATACATACACATATACATACATAAATCAAAAGCAGTTTACATACAGCCAATATATAATGGCCCAGAGTAAACATTTCCACTCCACAAAGGAGTTAAAGGGGCTTAGAAAAAAGGGATGAGAACAAAATGAGACTGAAATCCAGCTGAGCAAATAAGATCTGTATCTCGAAGTTCAGCCTCTGGGACACATAATTTATGATGTTATCTCCGAAGGGCTCATATAATTCCACCCCATTGACTTTGCTGGTTGCAGGCCACCTGGCCTTTCTCTTGGCTTGTTTCTGCTCTATTCTTGAATATGTCTTTGGCAGACATACCACATAACTAACATCTCTTAATCTCAGGGTCCTTCACTACATTTTTGCTTTCCTCCTCACTTCTTCATGCATCACCCTCTCAGGGGCAGCCCACAGGAACTCTGATCCTACTGCAATTTGCATGGCCTTCCAGGCCTTTATTTATAATATGGATGGAGGCCTCCATGATCCCATAACTCCAGTGTCTTGAAATCCTATGGAACCAGAACCACACAGTTACTGGAAAGTTCTGCCTTCATCTCAACCAGTAGCCAGGATTGTAGGAGCATGACTGCAGCAGTCTCTGAGTGCCTGGCAGGTGATCATGGTTAAAAATCTTTCTAGGCCCCATGTGGAAATGGGATGACCCCATATTTAATTTTAAAGGTAATTTCACTTTTGCATCCTTGAGTCTGCAGTGGGTGTGGACTTTCCAATTTCTCAGATCCATCAAGCTATATTTTCTATTTTTTTCTTGTTAGCATACTTAGCAATATCTCTTCAGCAGCTATAATATACGTGATAATGACAACTTCCTTAGTGTTAGTTTTACTCACATTTTTCTGGTCAATCTGAAGTTTTTTTTCCAAATTTCTGCTCTTCTTTGGGCTCCTGATTACCACAGTAATCTTGGCTTAAAGCCACCACCAATATCCATGCCATGCCAGGTATGCTGTGTTGCATTGAAATTTCCGCCACCACATTAGGTAGTCCAACACATTTAAATTGAGCCTTACAGAAAATCTCGGGGCATGGGAAACTTTTTAACCTAAATGTAACATGAATGACATCCAGTTCAATTTCCAATAGAGTCCTACTGCTCCTCTGAATCCTCACTAGCCTATTTATTACTGTCTACACTCCTATCAGTGTTTTCATCTTTTGAACTTCCACAACAATCACCCATATATCACTCATTACAATATTCTATCAAATTTTTAGCTTGTATTTCTGTGGCATCTACCATGCGATGCAGTTTGAGCAAAGGTTACACTTCACAGAAGGGAAGTCGAGGCAAAAGCCCCCACTTCACGGATAGATGCCACTCAAACATGGTGCTGAAGGAGTTAATTTTGTCTGTGTCTGTTTTTTCACTGTCTTCTGTCTATTCACTGTTCTGTTCCTGTATATGGCCACCAGATGTTGTTATTTCAATTATTTAGATCGAGACTAATTCTGGAAATTAACCTTTTAGAATCTGAGCTAAAAACATAGAAAACCTTTTCTATAATTGTATTTAAATACTTTTTCCTAGTTGATAAGCTTTAAGAGTCTTTTTGTGATTGAAAATAGATTTCTCTTACTTTTAGAGTAGCTTAAAATAGATACATATAAATTCCTTAGAGTAGAAGTCCTTTAGAGCTAACATTCAGCTGTGCCTCCCCTCCCTGCCTCTAGGTTTTAGATAAAATACAATAGTGCTTTGAATTCCAGACAGAAAAAAATTAACTTCTATCAGGCAAGTGTGTGGAGGATATGGCTTCAGGGAATCCATGAAAAATGAATTTTACCCAGACTAGTTAAATAAAAATGACAAAATTATAATATACCCAGACAGTCACATACAACCTCCGTCTATATAGGACCTTGGAAAGGTGTGCGTGACCTCATATGTGTGGAGCCTTGAAAAGTGTAGGGTAAAGAATTTAATATGTCTAAAAATTAATCTGTAGATGTTGCTGTTTTTCTAAGTCTTATGACTGTGATCTAACTACAAAAGAATGTGTACTGCCAAGAAATATGCTTATATACCTGTATACAATGAAAGTAAAGGGAGAGAAGATTCAACAGCCTTACTCTTGTGTCTCTGTGTTAATTTTCTTGTCTCCATCACTGCTCCTTTGTTTTTCGTGCTGCATTTTGAGCTTGCACTGCACCCCCCATGCTTTTCCTGACATACTTGGCTGACTTCAGCAGCTGATGACCCAAGACTTCGGCAGTTGCTCCAATTGATCGTGCTGCTCTGCACCCCCACTGAGAATCCAGACCTCAACATATTTCTAAACCTTTTTAACTTTCTTTCCTCAAAAACACAATTCAAAAGCTTCTGAACCACATGACTACGTAAGTCAGAGCAACAACCTCATTTCTCAGTACAACCATCTGTTTTAGTCTGCCTTTTGTCACTGTACCCTGAAGTCCTGACAACAATTAAAGGAAGAATATTTTAGTTGGCTTACAAATTCAGAAGTCTCAGTCTGTAGATGTCCAACTGCATAGTTCTGGGCATGAGGTTAGGCAGAACACCATGGCAGCAGGATGGGTGGAGGAGAGCAGCTCAGGTCATCAAAATCAATAACAGAGAGAGCTCCACTCTCTGGAGACAAAATATAAACCCCAACGCACACTCCCACTGACATACCTCCTCCAACCACTTCCCACCTGTATGAAATAACATTTTATGTAATTCTTACCCATTCAGGTTGTGATTATTAATACACTGGATGATGTAAGAGAAACCTGCTATTTTAGGCCTGATCTAGTTCATGTTTTCGTTTCTATTGTTGGTGTTGATGTTATATTCTGTCTCCACTGTTCCTATATATGTGTCCATTAGTTTTATAGATGACAGGGTAGACACTGGACATTTATCTGAAGACTGCACATGTGTGGCTAATGACATGGCTCCCTGGCTGCAGATGGCCTATTGGCCCCCACTGAAAAACAGCAGTGTAACTTTGGTTTGGTGGAGCAGCAGAGTGGAGGCCCAGGTGGGTTAGAGTGCATGCTGGAATTCACAGTATGCAGCTACATGGAACCCATCTTATACAAACAGAAGGCTTGAGGCACAGCAAGTCAGCACACAAGCAAGCCAGTGCCCAGGCATTCATTGACTTGTCATTCCCTGATGACCAGGACTGGGCATGGCATAGATGCCTACTAATGAAGCCTGCTCCACACAGCACTGCAGACCCATTCAAGAACCCCCACTCCTGTTTTCTGACCTGCCATAAGAAAATGGAAGTGGGGCAGACTTGATAAAAATTTGGGACTCAAAAATTGACCAATAGTTTTAGTATATTTCTAAACACTAATTACCATAAGGTTGGAACAATAGCAGTGGACCAAGTTCTATATAAATTTCTAGACTAGCACTGTTGAATAATTAGAAAACCTGTTGTCAGATACCCTTTTGTGCTGCAAGAGTTCCGTTCATGTTCTTCCATAAACCCAATGTTATACTCACTCATCCTGGTCTGTGGAATTTATTCCTTGATTTCCAGAAACAGGAACCCAAGGTAAAGTAGAAAGTGATGGTGAGCTACTGTGGTTTGTAGCTGATTCATTGAGTGGACAGCTCACCATGAAAAGCTGCAACTCTTATCAGCTAAAGAGGCCTCTACCTTACGCAGATCTCACCTTCATGCTGAAGCATACATACTCCAGTCTCACTCACAAGCAGAAGCAGAGAATCAAATTTCATATCAAAATTCTGGTTTTAGCCAGGCGCGGTGGCGCACGCCTGTAATCCCAGCACTTTGGGAGGCTGAGGCAGGAGGATCGCGAGTTCAAAGCCAGCCTCAGCAATGGCGAGGCACTTAGTAACTCAGTGAGACCCTGTCTCTAATAAAAATACAAAAAAGGGCTGGGGATGTGGCCCAGTGGTCGAGTGCCCCTGAGTTCAATCCCCAGTACCAAAAAAAAAAAAATTCTGGTTTTAACTTTTGCCACTAAAAATGGGGTCACTTTGGAAGGGTGAGTGAAATGGACCAACAAAACTATGGCTCTTGTGCTGGAGTTTTATATTTTTTTAAAAACTCTCTATCAAAAGTACTGGGCACCTGTTTGCCAGTTAAAAATGGAAAATGCAAGCCAGGCATGGTGAAACAAACATTTATCTCAGCTGCTCAGGAGGTTGAGACAGGGGAATAGTGAATTTAAAGCCAGCCTCAGTGATTTAGTGAGAACTTAAGCAACTTAGCGAGACCTTGTCTGTAAATAAAATGCAAAAAGGGACGGGGATGAGGCTCAGTGGTTATGTGCCCCTGGATTCAATCCCTGGTACCAAAAGAAAAAAGAAAGGAATGCAAAGAAAAAGGAAAAAAAGTAGAGAGTGCAGCAGCCAGTCTAAAGTCATGGGTACAGGCTTACTGGAGGAGGCATGCTCAAACCTCTTCATCTCTGACAGAGAAATGTTGGCCAAGCTCTGGTTCAGCTTCTTCCTATGAAAATCAAAAGTCATCCATAGTTCAGTTCAAATGACTGCTTCTTTTTTTGCACTTTCAGACTGACTTACCCCAAAGGAGGAAGGTGCCATCACCCAATATATGTGTGAACCTGAGACAAAGTCTTAGTCTGATTTGAGATCTTGGGGAAAGAAGCAACCAACTAAGTCCTAAAGAGTGAGCAATAAAATCCATTTATCTTTATTTTTCTCTCTCAAGCAAAACAAAAATCATGTAAGTCTTGTCTTCTTATGCCTCTATGAAACTAAACTGATTCAATAGGACCCATAGATAAAGTTAAGGAGAATGTCCACATCCTGGAGCACCTTTCATGACCCAAACCCCATGATTTCTTTGGTGAGCACCCACCCACAAAAAAGGAATTATTCCCTAAGTTTCTAAACAAATGCTATCTCTTTTGCTTTGGATGATGGTAAACCCATCAAATAAAAAAAAATATTATAATCCAAAGATGACTCTGAAGCAATTTAAGATCAAATATTTACAGAGAACAGAAGAGGACTTTAGTGGCCCTAAGTATGAGTACAATGGCAAATATATCAGAAAAGCCTAAGAACTTGTTCAAGGCATTTGCCCTTCAAGGGCACGTCTGTCCTTAACCTAATAATTTAATTCCTCTAGGACACACAGCTATGTTATAGTGTGTCCATAATTGAGGGTAGATGCAGAACAGAAAAACTGGGGTTTCCACTTTTAAGAGGGAATCAACACAAGTAAAAAGAAATTTAGGTCTTGCATTTTAAGGGCAAATTATCCAACCAGCTCAACTCCTAGTCAGGCCTCAATATTGTCACTCATGTTTTGAGGATCACATGAAGCTTTAAGTATTTCATGTTGGTAAGAGCAACTAATCCAACTGGCAGTCTCAATACTCAGTTGATCACATTTTAGAATCACAGGAAACTAAGTATTTTGCATCGGTGAAAACAACTAATCCAATCAGCAGGTCTCAAGGGCTTTGAAGCCAAAAAAGAATGGCGGGCTGCCTTGATCTGGTTCAGATGAAGGAATACTATGGACACCTTCTTACCCTTTGCCTTTCAGATTGGTAATACTCCATATGGCACAAGGTCTCCTTTAAGATGCATTTGGAACCACTGGGTTTCCTTGGACCCACAGACTGTAAGAAAGAAGAGTCCAATATTTTCCTGTACACAATCTTGGCCTGAATACTAGCTGGAGAATAGGGGGAAATAGCCACCTGATGGAAGTATAAATTATGATACTATTTTACAGTTAGGCTCATTTTAAAAAATAGAAAAAAATGGCCAGCGATAATCTTACATACAGGTTTTTTTCTTTTTATTTTTTTTTTTTGGCTTGGAGGAATAACCCCAAATTATGCAACCTATTTAAACTAAATTCTGCTCTCTTGGCAACACTAACAGACCAAAAGAAAGCAGTTTCTCTTAGAAAAGAATCAAATAGAGTAAGGCCTTTTCCTGATCCCTTATGCCCTCCTTTTTCAGGGTTTTCCAGCAGTCTCAAAACCCTTGGAGAACATAAGTCCCAGATGAATGCATTCCATCCTCCCTTCCTACTTCCAACGCAATAGGAAGGGGTCTAAAAAAGACCCACTAGCTATATGTACCTTAGGAAGGTTCTCAGATGACCCTGATAAATATGTAGAGGTATTTGAGGTCCCAACATAAACTTTTGACCTAATGTGGAAAGATATAAAGTTGCTGCTA